>JAHFWF010000108.1:90000-423130 GCA_022545495.1 Chrysanthemum lavandulifolium
ATTAAAAAAAATTAAATTTTTTTTTTTTTTAAATTTTTTAAAAAAAAAATTTTTTGGGCCAATTTTTTTTTTTTTCCCCATTTTTGGAAATTTTAAAAAAGGGAAAAAAAACTTTTACCCTTAAAAAAAAATTTTTTAAAATTTTCCAAAATTTTTAAAAAAAAAAAAAATTTAAATTTTTTTAAATTTAAATTTTAAAAAAGGGATTTTTTAAATTTTTGGGAATTTAAACCCCCCTTTTTTTTTCCTTATTTTTTTTTTTTTAAATTTTTTTTTAAAGGGGGGAAAATTTTTTTTAAAAATTTTTTTTTTTTTTAAAACCCCAAAAATTTTTTAAAAAATTTAAAGGGGTTTTTGGAACCAAAAATTTTTTAAATTTTAAAATTTTTTTCCCAAAAATTTTTTTTAAAAAAAGGGGAAAATTTTAAATTTTGGGGGGTTTTTTGGGCCCCCTTTTTAAAAAAATTTCCCGGGGGGTTTTGGGCCAACCCTTCCCTTTAAAGAAAATTTTTTTAAAAAAAAAAATTTTAAAAAAAATTTCCGAATTTTAAAATTTGAAAAAATTTTTTTTTTTAAAAAAAAAAAAAATTTTTTGGGTTTCCTTTTAAAAATTTAAAATTTTTTTTAAAAAAAAAAATTAAAAAAAAAACCCAAGGTTTTTTTTTTTGGGTTTAAAAAAATTTAAAGTAAATTTCTTTTGGGAAAAAATTTTTTCCCCAAAAAATTTTAAAAAAAAAATTTGGGGTTTTTAAATTGGGAAACCCCCCTTTTAAACAAAAAAAAAAAAAAATTTTCAAAATTTTTTAAATTTTTCCCCAAAACCCCAAAAAGGGTTCTTTTTTTTAAAAAACGGTTTTGAAAACCCAAAATTTTTTTTTCCCCAAAACCTTTTGGGGGGGGAAATTTTTTTTTTAAAAAAAACCATAGATTATACGGGCAAGTTTGATGAAAAGGCGATGAAGGGTATTTTGTTGGGTATTCCATGAGTAGTAAAGCTTTGAGTATTCAACTTAAGAACCCAAAGATTAAAGAAAATGCGCATGTGGAATTTACGGAAAACAAAGTCAATCTCAAAGGCCGGTCAGGAAGAATTTTTGATCTTGATAATCTAACCAATACTATGAATTATGTACTGTCTCTAGAGAACATCTTCTTTTGATTTTGCGGTTCGGAAGAGTTTCTTGATGATGAACAAGCAAATCATCGCAGATGATCAAGATGAATTGATCTCTACCTCTTTGGGATTATCGAGATAATGATATACCAAGCGGAGATGATCATCCTTCTAGTGATTTGGAAAAGGAAGAGAGCGATCATTTAAATCTCGAAAATTAAAGCGGTGGAAATTGATTCCTTGTTAGGCAAAATGTTTCCTTGCAACACAGATGTAAATCACAACTCCGTTCGAGGAAGCTCAGCCAATGATGTTGAAATCTCTAATAAGTGATTGCGGTTCTCGACTCCCACTTCTATTCATAAATCACATCCTCTTGAAAATGTGATTGGGGATGTTTATTCACTGTGAAGACTAGAAGACAAACTAAAATGCACGATGTCCATGGATTCATTAGTGAAATATATGAGTCTAAGATTCATGACGGCAGAATGAATGTCTCTTAATGTGTTTTATGTCAAATGGAGCCAAAGAATGTCTACAAGGTACTTGAAGATGAAAGTTGGGTGGAAGCAATGCAAGAAGAGTTGCTCAATTTAAGCTTCAAAAGTTTGGGTGCTGTGATCGCCTTCGAGCAAGAAATGTCGGTACTAAATGGTTGTTCGAAAAAGAAGAAAGAAAAGAATTGTTATCAAACAAAGCTAGGCTTGTGGCTCAGGATACACTCAAGAGGAGGTATTGACTATGAAGATGTTTGCCTCTTGCGAATTGAAGCAATTAGTTTCTTAGCCTATGCATCCTTTATGGGCTTCTGATCTATCAAATGGATGTAAAGTGCTTTTCTGGCGAGATAGATGAGGAGGTATCTGCTCCGGGCTTTGAAGAGAATATCCTAACAAAGTCTACAGGGGTAGTTAAAGCATTGTATGGCATCAAGCACCAAGGAAGGTAAAACCTTAACCACTTATCTTCTTGCTAATGGGTTTCATAAGGCGGTGGATCAAACTTTGTTCATCAAGAAAGACAAGATTGATATCTTGCTTGTTCAAGTGTATGTTGATGATATCATTTTGGATCTACAAAGGCAGAGATGTCAAATATTTTGAGGCCGATGAAAGAAGAATTTCAAATGAGTTCTATGGGTGAACTCATTTCTTCTTGGACTTCAAGTACTGAGGCGGATGGTATTTTTAATCAAGATAAATATGTGGCTAAAATACTAAGGAAGTTCAAGTTCAACGATGCAAAGTCATCCGGCACTCTGGAACAAGACTACACATCTATTTCTTAAGGAAAATAGTGGTGAAGTTGTTGATGTGCACATGTGGGTCTATGATTGGTTCTTTGATGTATCTTACATCATATAGACTAGATATCATGTTTGGTGTGTGTGTGCGTGCAAGGTTTCATGTTACTCCCAGTTCTCTCACTTGATTCTGTGAAGAAGATTTTGGATACCTTAAAGCATTTCTACTCTAGGATTGTGGTACTCGAGATTCTCCTCTTGATTTACTTACTCGGATAGTAATTATCTTGGAGCTAGTTTGGATAGAAAATCTACAACTGGTGGATGCCAATTTCTTAACAACAGGTTAGTGTCATGGCGGTCAAGAAGCAAACTATGGTGGCTAATTCATCAGCGAGGAAGAGTATGTTGCTGCAAGTTGTTGTGCTCAAGTTCTATGGTTGAATCAAATTTTAGACTATGGGTACAATTTCATGAATACCATCATACATATTGACAATAGCGATTACCATTTGCATCATTAAGAATCTGTTCAACACACAAAGACCAAACATATTGAAATTAGACATCACTTCATTAGAGATTGCTATGAAAGGGACTAATTCAAGTTGTCAAAATTCATCTTGATGACAACTATGTTGATTTACTAACAAAGGTCTTGATGTGGGAAGATTTACTTGGTAACAAGTCTTGGAATGTAATCCATGCATGTTCTCGGTGTTGGGGAGGTTGTTGGGTACTAAAATTATTGTATGAGTTTGTATTGCAAGGTTTGATTGGAGTTGATTTTAAAGGTGTATATAGATACACAAATGGTTATTGATTCACCATGTCTTACATAAGAATCAACTAGTCGAAAGCAGACTCTTGGTAAAGACTTGACAAATCCGTTTATGGTTGATAGTTTACCAAAACTATATGGTTATCAACTCACCATATTCTTTATGATTAAGAGTTGGCTAGTCCAACAAGCAACTCATGGTAAAGACATATCAAATCCGTTGATAGATGGTAGTTTGCTAAAAATTATGATAAGTAGTCTAGTTTTACTTGATTTTATTTACCTTTGCTCTTTGAAATTTTTGTGAAAAATTACCAATGCTAGTTCACGATTTCAGGCGGTGTTATTTTACTGTTGTTCTAGCCATTAGAGCGATTATCGATAACTTATTTTACTAGCCGTTGAAAGTAACCTTGATTGCAATATATATAAGGTTAAAATTTTAAGAATTATCTTATTTCCATATAATAACAAATACTTTCCAAAGATAATTTTTCTTGCGCAATAATTCTAAACCCTAACCCTATATATCTTTATCTCTCATTGGCTAGTTATTATTTCAATTATTCTTGACATAATATCGTTTTTCATCGAAAGTTTCTACAAATTTGAGATGAGCACCCTAGTAGCTACCTACAAAATTCTAATGAGAAGTGGCCTGTTTATCATCAAATTGTGGACTTTCTTCATACCACACATATAAGGTATGCTTTGCTTTTAAAACCACATTTATATCTCTCAAATCAAGCAGTTTTGGACTTACGCTCGATCCATAACTTGAGATTGGAGACACATGAAGCGATGGATGCTCTAAGAGCCATGGATGGGGTAACTATTGATGTTCTTGCGCATCCTTGAGAGAGTACTCCAATTGGGTGATCTCCATGGTCTCATCATATTACCTATGCGAAATTCATGATACTTTATCATCTATGGGTATGATACGACAAAAGTCTACTTTCAAAAGAGTGGTTTTGTCCCAATGGAATTTTGATTCATACTACTGTTGTCTCGGTCGAAAACATCTTATGAGCAATTTAGTTCAACCATGGCTTATCCTTTGTTTTGTCTAGTCACTAATAAGATTTTAACTGGTCAAACTATATTTTACAAGTATGAAAGGCAATGTCAGTAAAACAAAATTTTAATGTATCCAAGGTTTGTGCAAGGAGTGCTTAATGAGTTTCAACTTTAATCACACTAATGTTTATCAAATGTTGCCTTAAGCCTAAAGTTTTCAAAATTTGAACAAAGATGACAATATGATTTTACACCTCTCTACTTGCTAAAATTTCAAGCTGAACAAAATACACCTAATTAATGTTCCAAATTGATTATACCCCGATTTCAAGAACCTATAAGAAAGGTCTAAGCAGTCAACTCCTCTCATGACAACACAACAAGTTTACGAACCTTTTGGTTTAGGAACAAGCGATGGTGGTTCTAGACTTCAACCTAGTCCAACTAGGAGGAATCGAACCTTTATGATTCACCTCTCAGCAGGTAACACGGTTGGAAGTGATGAGCGATGGGAACCAATGGAATTGATGGTTTGTGTACCAAATTAGCAAGCGGGTTGAATCTCTATAGAAGGACTTGGAAAATGTCAGAAGTAACATGTCGGGGATGTTCAACACTTAAAGGCAGATCGAGACCATAAAGAGGAGATACAAGGGTTGAAAAAGCACAAGAAGGCGCAAAGTTGGTGATTTCATCTTCATCCTCACCTCGATGGTGATTCGGTGATAATGATTTGGGAAATTCTCCCAAACGGGGAGAAAACAAGTTCGACACTAAGGGAGAAAATTGATTATTAAGATGAAGGAGATACAAGTAAAGGAGCAAAACTGAAACTCATGAAGAGCAACATGAAGATCAAGACATTTTCAAGCTGCGAGTTTTACGATGTTATTTCCACTCTGAGCCAACTTTTGCCCTTTGCAAGTGAAGAATTTGATAATCGAAGAAAGACAAGGGTAAAGCGGTTATGGAAGATGTAGAAACAAGCTGGAAGCAAAATTTCAAAGAAAAGACAAGTCAGTTGATCTTGATAGAGATCTTCTTGAGAAGATAGCGGAAGAACAAGTTCTTTGAGAAGAAAGATTGAAAGAAATGGAAGTTGCAAGCTTTTGGAGGCTAAAAGATTGGATAGAATGGAAGATCGATTCACTTTCAATGTTCAACCCATTCTTAAAAGAAGACTTGAGTTTAGCTATGTTCCTGAAGAAGATATTCAATTCTTGATTGCTAATAATCCAAAATCAAGAAAAAGCAATTGACCTTGTAGGCGATGCATCATGGCGAAGAACAAAGATGCGCTCGGTTGAAGGATTTCATTCAAATGAAGAACTATCAAGCACTTCAAAATGTAATTAGTTTAGTTGAAAAGGCCAAAAGAACCAAAAGAAACCAAGACAACCTACAAGGCACAAATTCTTTCATATATGATTTATTGTTATCATGTTGGTAATGGAAGAAGCATCAATTTAGAGGAATGCCTAATGATCAAGTTGAAAAGGCTTACTACTGAGTTGTAAAACAAGATAAAGATTTTACTCCAATGGACTCGAAGAAGAAGCAAAAGGTTTCCTAGATTGAAGAAAGGCCAAAGTAAGTGATTCTCAAACTATTAAGAAGACTAAGGTTGATGGAGATCAAACAATGTCTCTGAGAAGGAAATTCCTCTTGAGAGTTCACTAAGAACAATGGTTGGAATGATGATGATAGTAGAAGAAGATTTTCATCGAGAACCCTTTGCAAGTTCGACATCCTATTATTGATTGGGAAGTTTTCCTTTGCTAGCAATTTTGCTTCATCATGGAAGATCACAAGGCTAGGTGGTGCAACTTCATCATTCATGACATTTGAAGATCTTGTTAAAGCTTTTTGGAGATGACCTTAATACACTATGGTTAGTACAAGAAAGGTTTAATGCTCGGGATCTCAACGATACTAAGGAGATGCAATTATGGGTGAATCTTAGAAGGCTCTATGAACCAAATCTTGATGATGACTTAAAACTTTATTCACAAGTTTTGGTACTAAATGGTTTACTATGATTCATGTGAAGTTCATAATGTCTCTGACTAATGGAAAGACTTTTCATGCTTCTGAGAAAGAATATCCACTTAGGAACTCTTCAATGATGTTAACCTTATCAATAAGAGTTAATGAAGACAATGAAAAGGTGAGAGCATTGTTACAAGACTTCAAGATCAATGTTCAAGAGCTATCGAAGTTAAGAAAGATGTGAAGTGTTTGATTGAATTCCAAATCCTTGAAGATAATGCATATTGAAGAAACTTATTGATTTGAGAAATCATAAGTTTAGGGAGAGATGTTGGAATAATCCGTTACCACGGATAGTATGTGGTTTACCTTTGCTGGTTTAACACTAACGATGGAAGCGTATTCCTTTGCTAGAACATTATTACCACGCTATTGCTTATGATAAGGTTAGCGTCTAGATAAGTATAGAATAGATCTTGTGTATATTCTATTATGTTAGCTTTACTTATCTTGTAAAGGACTCCTTGTTGTATAAAAGGAGGTCCTAGGTCATGTCTTAGGTACTTGTTGATTTACCTGAAAGCTTCAAGGTGTAACCCTAGTGATACTAAGATCACTATTATTCATCAATAATATTGGAGCTTAAGTTTTGTGTTTAATCTTTGTTTACTCTCATACAATACATTATACAATCCATCTTCTAAGTATTACTAAGTAAATTCGCGTGCTATTAATATCATACAAAATATCATTGACATAAGGTGTGTCGGATCCATCACTTAGCCTTCCTCGTGACATAATCAATGGTTCGTTGAATGGATGGTGTGCGTGATCATAGAAGAGTTGGACTTGGAGCCATAGATCAATGCCGTGATGAGGAATTTATGAAGTAAGTCCTTGAATCGAGTCCATGCTTCATAGAGATTCACCTGGCGTTGTTGGAACATCAAGATGTCATTCCTAAGCTTAGTGGTTCTCCCGTGGGAAAAATTGAGCAAGGAAGCGTGGTGAGATCATCCCACTTGAGATGGGCCGGGAAGTCGCTCAAGCAATTACTAGCTTGGTCCCGTGAGAATTGGAAGAGGCAGTCTCCGGTAGTAGCATCAAGGTCGATGGAATCGACAATTTTAAAATCCTTAAGATCTTGATTAGGATCTTGGCTTGAAGTCCATGGAATGCACATCCGTTTTGCACCAACGGATGGTGTCGGATCGCGGGGCCGTAGTTGGGCTTGGTGGGAAGCTCAATGGTGTTCCTATAGCCTAGGTGGCTTGGTCTCGAGTATTCACCAAGAGTGGGCTCTTGGCGGGTCATTTGGTGGTAGGTTGATGAATGGTGGTTGGTTATCACCTTCCATGATGAAAAGTGATGGGTTCGAACAAAGGTCACGAAGAAGGGGATAGACTACGAGGCTAAAAATGAGAAAATTTACTTGATAAGAATCAGCAAAGAAACCTAAGCGGGTGGACTACTAACTAGCTATTCTATTCCCATGCGGCGCAAAAACTTGATAATGCTACTGCGCGGGTCAACTTCCTTTTCTTGAGCAAGTTTTATAACACCCTAGGCGGTGAACCTAATAATTGTAGTGTATTAGGGTAAGCCGGGTATTGATATCGTTTCTAGGGAATAGGAATGCTAGTGAGAGTTACTACGCTAAGGTTGGGGTTGAGGAAGATTATTTTTATCTTTTATGTTTTTAGGAATTAGAAAGTCTGAATCTGGGGTTTGGATTTGGGGTTGGTATTTACCGATTACTCTACTTATCGATTATCTAATCTAAGGTGTATGTAGTCTATGTCTAATTATTGTGCTCGTATGATAGTTAAAGATGTGTTTACTTAGGTTTTATTACTCCTAATTATCTCTATTGATGGTTGAATTGTCACGTACTTATTCTTAATCGCGTTGTATGTCTAAAGTCGTAGGGTATGCATTTGTCCCTAACTCTTTGAAACTACCAAAGGGTCTAGTCTACAATATCTCTAGGAATTATAAACTCTAACTCTAAGGTACTCTTTGGATGATTTAGCCTACAACTACTCTAGGTGTTATAGTCTAAGGTTCACAAAGATTAATCAAGCATTAACTACACAGAATGACCTATCGCATTATTAGATCATTAACAATAAAGATAAGACAACCAATCAATATTCAATAATTAAGTTTCATATTCCTAAGCAAACACAAAAGTAAATTAGTCGGACATGGAGAACATGCAAGCATACACACAAGTAATTGAAGACAAATTGAATTAATGAAGTAAAACACTTATCTTGATGTAAGATAGGGTTTGGAACACTAAAATCTTGTACAAACGACCTTGGTTGGTGGTTTTACTCCAGACTACCTGCGAAAACTAAAAATTCGGATTCTATATATAAGATTACATTTGCGGCGTCACCTTATGATTTGTGGCGTCGTCCTTCAAACTCTAGCGATGCTGGATCAAATCTAGGCCGTGCAGTGGGACGACCTACTCTTTTAAAGCACACCGTCACTTGAAAATAAGCAATTTAGCTCTGTGTCGTCACAATGTGCTCAGACGCGATGGGTAACACTGACGCGTCCCCTATATTCGGCGATCTGGTGGCTCGATTCTTGACTTTGGCCATTTTCTTGTATATCAGCCTTTTCGTCCAAATAAGTGCTATTCCAGCAATTTGCCGAGAGACCTAAAAGTGAAAAGGCGATATTAAATAATAACGGATACAAAGTGATCAAATAAGGGCTTAGCGACCCTCAAAAGGTACATTTAAAACCTTATCAACCTCCCTTAGGGGAGATTGTTAGGAATTGAAAATCTATTGTGAAAGCATCGGTCACCCCAAATATAATCTAGCTTAAGTTAGCTCGTAGACATATCGTTTATGTTATTTGTTAGTTAGTTATTAGCATAGTTTAGTCTAGTGCAACTCCGTGGAGGAAGGACGGGTCTTTACCATTGTATGCACGATCCGACCCGTAGGAGGCGTATTACTGTATAAATAGCCCTCTCCCCAAGGGAGAGGTTGGATGTTCATTGCAATCTAACCTTCTATGTGTTTCTCTAGAACATCTCCCTTTCTCTAAAACTTGTATCGCCTCATATGTTTATGCTTTGATGTGATTATGAAATCCTATATCTTCTGATTAATGCTTGGTATTAATGATAGTTTAGTCTTGATTCGGCTAGAACAAGGGAATCCACTCTGCTAGAGTGTTGATCTAGTTGCTCTCTTAACATTTAGGCTAAGGTTTCTGCGTTGTGCAAATGAAAATGCTAAGCGTGGTAGTTGGTTCTCTTTAGAGCTTATATAAGTAATCTATGGCTTTTCTCCTATAAGCTAACTAATTGGACCTAAATACGTGCTCGTTGTCAAACTTTTGAACATTCAAAATCGTCTTGTTACAATAAAAGTTTTTAAGCAAAATTGATTTAGAGTCGAGTTCAACTTTTATTTAAATTTCCGAAAAGCATACTTTCTTTAACGAATAATGTTGCAAAATGAAAGTAGTAAAGTGCTTGAATTACGCAAAAGTTACAAAGTTTAAAGTTAAAGTCAAAAGTGAAAAAAAAAACAAAAAAACAAAGAAAGAGAAAAAATGGAAAAATGTGAAAAAATGATGAAAAAGTTGAAAAATGAAAAATATGAGTTGCGTGAATAAAAGCAATATGTTGCTTATGAATAAATGTGTGACTTGCTTTTCTTAAATTTAAATCGGAAGTTGAACTCGTATTCGTCAATGTTGTCTAAAAGTTTGATGGTAATTTGGAAATCCTTGATTTTAAAGATCCGTAGCTCAGATACTATTCTCGGGTGAAAACCTAGCCTCCTTAATAGGACAAAGTGAAGAAGGTGATCTCGACTTTGAATCTTAATTTCTAAATCTTGGTTGTAATCCATTTAGGTTTAGTTCTAACATAGCTTTGTAAATCTTTGGAATCAATTCACTGCTAATTCCGTACTATTCTCGTGAGGTGTCAAAAGCCACTTAGCGATGTTTTGGGATGTGAGAAGAAAGCCGCTACATGGAAAAGGCCCTTCGATCCTTAGACTTTAATGCGTTTCGGTGAGTTAGTACTTTAGTTAAGTGGATAACAACATAACAAAAAATTTTAGTGGTCAAACTTTTGAAAAAGAGCACACTTAAATTGTATAAATTGCGGGGAGTAAAAGTTAAGTCTCGACTTACATAGATTATTTGTATAAGTAGTGTTAGCATTTTACACAACGTTTGCACAATAAGTTTAAGCTTAGTTTGAGAGTATTAAAAAGGATGGCGATTACAATTCCCGGAGACACCCATTTTGTGAATCCGTTCTATGATGCCATGTTTTGATAATCAACGTTATTTATTTACGCTCGACTTTAAATTTCTCGTAGTTGAATAAAAGTGAAAGCGGGGTATTCTTGGTATTGATCCTTTCATTACTTCATATGATCGGATTGCTGGGACTAGCAATTGATAGTGTGGGGGATGATGAGTGGGTTTACTCATCATTTTAAGCGAAAAACACACAGCGTCTAAAAACACGAAATATATCAAATTATCTGCGGATATCCTTGGAATCTGTTTTATGTGTTTAGTATAAAGGATCAAAGCAGGGCAAAAGCGACAAAATGAGCTTGGAATGGAGCGTGCTTCGAGACGGAGTGAAGTGGATTATTTTGAGCCGATCGCATATTTAGAGTGAGTGGGAAAACAAACCCGTAACCAAACCTTTTACCGAACCCAATTATCATTTTACCCTTAAAGCGTTTTCACTAAAACAATTATTTTTATTTTAACCATTTTATTTACAACAATTATTTTACTAAAACCAATTTTATTAAAAATTTTCTCTCAAAAAAGAAGAAGAAAATACTATTTATTTTAAACCTCTTTTACAAAATACAAAATAAAAATAAAACACTTTTATAAACAAAACAAACCATTTACTACCCTTTTAAACCCTCCTATTTAACCTTACCCACCCTTAAACGTTTTACCCAAACCCGTCTTTACCCATTTGACTTACCCTTTTCACCCAAATATGTTTTACCAAATCCGAAATCAAAGAAAAACACCTATTGGCGCAAAAATTATCAAGCCTTTTCCTCTCTCATCACTCTCATTGACCAATATATCTTCACATGGCACCATTCCACTCGACAATCCATGTGAAAAAGCGATCCAATGGTACGTAAGGACAAAACTTGGCACCAAGATGAAATCAATGGACGAGATTGATGCTAAGAAACACAAGCTCAAACACTTCTCACGTTCTCTCACATTACAAACACAACGAAGCATACAAGAATAAAGAGAAGGCAGACCCTTTTCTTGGTTTAGTATAAATAGGAGTTAGTGGTAAAATGTATAAAGCGGTCTAGAAATTCTCCTTCTAGTACCAATTTTACTTTATCATTTAAATTTCTTGTAATTTTAATTTTCAAATGCAATTAAAATTTCGGTTTTTTAATTCCATTGCACTTTTAATTTTCTTCATGTTCTTGAGTTATGTTAATTGTGCTTTACGATGTTTGTTTCAAGTTGTTTAGTGATATGAGCTTATGTTAAAGTTTTCAAAGTGAGTTGTTAAGAAATTTTAAGCTTTTGTCAATTTTAAAACCCTTTTACGCCTTTAGTGGTGTTTGGAGCAAAGATTTACGGGTCAAAGGTTTGACCCATTTTCGTGTTCAATTAGTTCTGATCTAGTGTCCATTAAATGAGTTTGAAGTTGCAATGTCGGTTTAGTAAAATACCTTGCGCACATGTCCTTTTTCTTTCTGTCACATCCTATGACCCATATTTTTGATTTTTAAGTCATTCATTTTTGACCTTATGCTCTATAAAGTTGTTTTCCCTTATTTAGTTCTTGATCAAGTTGATAGTATTTTTATGAATTTTATAATGACTTATTAGTAGCTTTTTAGCCCTGGCCTTGCTGTGCCCCAGCTGCGACACTCAATAACGGATCGATGTGGGATGCCTTTTTTAGCTTATTAGTGCTTTATCTTAGCTTATTTAGATTCTCGGATGCCATTTAGATGTATTAGATTAGAGTAGTCTAGCTTTAGCTTATTAGGTGCTTAATTAGTGCTTATTTTATACCTTTTGTGCTCATTCATTCACTTTTTCTAGTCTTAAGGATCCTAGTATAATTTGATTCCAAGCGCTTATCCTTGTTTATGACGACTTATTTCTTTCTTTTGTTGCTTAATTAAGTTCCTTTGTAGAGCTCTTTAGTTTTTAGTTTAATCCTCATTAGTGTTAGCTTTTGAATGCTTTTGATAGCCTTTTAGTGCCTTTTAGCATATGTCCCAAAAGCCCCTTTTGATTTTGTTGCATTTTTGTTCTTTGTCATAAATTTCATTTGCTATAAAGTTGTTTAAACTGATCCTAATCTATTGTGATATTTCTATTAATTCTTGTTTTTTGGCTTTGTTAGATTAAGATAGTTTTTTTTTGTTTGCAATTTTCGGTGAAAGCAAAGAAAAAGATCAAAAAATAATAAGTGAGGGAGGAGGTGGGAATTGCACCAGCGACCTCTTGTCGATAACAGAACACACGCCCATAAGCTTACCATACGCACTAGAGTAGTCTTGTGTTTGATTTCCGACTATTAGTTATTTAATAACGAGTAGCCAATTTAAGCTAGCGACCTGATGGCTTTTAATAGCTTATTTCTAAAGCTCTCACATGTTTATATTTTCCTAGGTTCTAATATAGCTTAAGTATTTTTACAAAAACTTTTAGAATTTTGGATATCATTTAGTATTTTAATTAATTAATTAGTTTAATTTAGTTTTAATTCGTAATAAATAAATGAGTAAACTACATCGTTAGTCCTTGTGGTTTGCGTTGACCAGACAAGTTTAGTCCTTTGACCGAAAAACCATCCGTCATAGCGTGAAGCGCTATTTATCGTTAGTCCTTCTCTTTAAGCGTATCTAACACCGGTTAAGTGCGTCTCATGTGACATCCTCATGAGGTATTTTAGTCTTTGTACCACCTCTTTTAAGTTCATCTCCGCTTCTTCATCTTCATCCATACACTCTAAAGTCTAAACAACAACACCAACAATTACCACCATCATTATCTCACCACCATCATTATCTCACTCCACCACCACCACATTATCACCATAAACCATCACCAAACACAAAATCCATTCAAATCCATTTCTTCCACACTCCATATCTTCATCCACCTAATCAAAAGCGTAAATAAATTTAATCCGATTTAAATCGAATTAACATCACCTAATTTATAGTTATTAGAAAAGAATGTAACACATGTATCACAAACGTCATATGTTCCTCACACTTGTTATATATTTATATTCTTTTCAAATAACTATAAATTATCATTATTTTCTTGTTTTCCAAATATCCATTCGCAAATTATGAACAAAAGCGATTGAGAAAAGAAAAAAAATCCTCGTGCGATACGGTTGTGTGATGGTGTGGAAGTTCGCGTGAATCACGAGACCATCGGTGAAGGTGCGGATGCGGTCGAGTGTGTTGTGGGCGCGGCAGTGAGGTCTGGTTGATGGCGGACGGCGATATTCGCGGTACGCCACGAGAGTGTGTTGTGGACGGTGGTATATGGTTTTGTTGTAGATTATGATGGGGATTCTATAGATTATGGTTGTGGTATATGATGTGTGAATTAGGTGATTTTGAATTGATGTAATTTGGATTAAAGTTTTTATATTGAAGTTGTTATTCTCGTTTGAAGCGAGAAAATTTTAAGCAATTTGGTTATTAATTATTGTTTTTAAATTTGTAAGATAATTAATAGAAGAGCAATTAAATATAATAAAGATATTGAGGGGTGGATGAAGATTTAAGTTTATATGTTATTGAATTTATGTTGGTTTGTATTTGAGTTTACATGCTTTTGAATTTATGTTTTGAGTGGGTGGATGAAGATATTGAGTGTGGTGGAAGAAAATGGGATTTGAAATTGGATTTTGTGTTTGGTGATGGTCTATGGTGATAATGGTGGTGGTGGTGGTGGTGAGATAATGATGGTGGTAATTGTTAGTGTTGTTGTTTAGAGTGTATGGATGAAGATGTAGGAAGCGAGATGATCTTAAAGAGGTGGTACAAAGACTAAAATACCCTGAGGATGTCACATGAGGGCGACTTAGCGGTTTTAGATATGCCCGTTAAAGAGAAGGACTAACGATAAATAACGTTTCACGATTGGAGCGGATGGTGCATTTTTTTGATCGAAGACGAAACTCGTCGGTCAACATTACTACAAGGACGAATGATGTAGTTTACTCTAAATAAAATAAAAGTCGAAAAATACCCGCTTTTCCTAAAATTATTTTTAGTCGTTTAGTTCGTAGAAAATTGGTTTTGCACCGTAGGCTTTAAATTGCAAAGTTTTCTTTTTAGGCTCGGTGCGTTCCGATTTCGCGTTTTTAGTTTAATGCCCTATGACGTAGTGTAGCTTAGTTTTATTGTTTGATGCTTACTAATAGTTAATTTAGCCATTTAATTTGTTCCCATGCTTTATTTACATTCCGTTCTTTAATTTGTAGAAACCGTTGCAAAACTTAAATTCTGATCCATTCAAGCACTTTAATATGAACCTATAACATAACCGTCAATTCACTCCTCGTTGGGAAACGACCGGGTAATCACTTTCCGGTATCACTTATCTTATATTCACGGGTTTTGCTTGTTGATCTTTTTCTAAATGGTCGTTTGTAATTCTCACACACGTTTATTTGTGTTGTCTTTCTTATATATACTATTTGAAAGCGGATCATTGTTCAATAAATCAGTCTTCATGTAATAAAATTCTAGATCATTCATCCTAAGGCATTTTGTTTCACTTTCTTGGGATTAGCGTGATGTTGGTTTTGAAAAAATTTTATCTCATCAAATTGAGGCAAACCTTGTTTTAAAAGATTTTGGTCATTCGCATATAGCGCGTTAGGGAGCATTTAACAAGCCCGGCCGGTTTCTATTGGGATGTGAAACTTTCTTCCCAAGTTTGATGATTTTGCAAACTTAGTGTTCATACTTTTCCTACATTTTTCTAAGCTCAATATTTAAGGCTACAATTCGAAACTCTTATCACGAATTTGAGCTTTGAGTTCTTAATTTTTGCCATCAAAGAGTTTGTTTGTTCCAAAGACTTAGTTCTAGTTTCTTTGGTGAGTCACTTAGATCTAGGTGATGCTTTTTCAAAGTCTCATTTTCTTAAGTAATCTATACACAAAGTTCGAGTTAGATGTTTCTTGATTTAATTACATCGATGTCATATTTAGCCTTGACTATATTACTTTTATCATTCGGAAAGAAATATGTTTCTTGATTGTTGATAGTCGAGTCTTTGTCTTGAAGAGATTTCAAAGTGTTAATTTCAAAAAATCAGAATTCGGAAATTCGGGTTTTACATGCTTTGTTAATTTGAAAACTTTTTCTTTACTTTGTATCAATTTCAAGAGAAATGCAATGTTTTCAAATTGTGAAAATTTGTTTGAAAGTTCATCATAAGTTTTCTTTTAACCACATCATTTGTTTTGAAACTCTTAATCATAGACTCGACCTCGGTCAAAGTACATTTATAAAAGTCATGTTCGATATTGTGATCAAATTGTACAAGTATATTGGCGAGTGCCTCGGCGTGACACTTGTTCATTACCATTCGACATCTCATCCACTTGTTTGATGGAGTCACTAAGCGACTAGTTATATCAATTTTTTGTCTACGATCCTTTGAATTGACAACCCGATCCTTCAGCGATACATTACCCGACTCAGCGATACTATTTCGATTTCACGACACGCATTCACTTTGTCATCATCTTGTGCATTTTCCTCAATGTACTTTTAACATTATCCATGAGTTGGATTAATTTTCTCTGAACACATATGCTTCCATCCGGTGTGATTCGTGAAGCACATTTTAGTCATATGATTGTAATCCAAAAGTGTATTCCCATTGAAGAATGGAAAGTGTTTGTTGATCACCTATAGTGCATTTCTCATCAAGTTGTTGTTACCGTTGTTCTAAGTTCAAGAACAATGTGCATGTGACGTTGATACATCTTGCGTAAAAGTGCATTAAATGCTTATTCAATTCCCATTGTGAATCATCTTGATTAGAAGTAATGTGAGGTGTAAATGAATTTGTCGAAAAGGTTCAATGCAACTCTCATTTACAAGAACACTTTGTAGGTGTGACTAGTGCACTTCTCTCTTCAAATCGAACACAAAGATCTCATCATCATTGGTATCATCATTTGTTGATTGATCATGTTTAACGTTCGGTATAGTTAAGACTCTTATGGTTGTCAATAGCATCTTAAAGTTTAAGTACTGAGATATCACTAAATCGAAATTAAGACATGATGTTGTTAATTTGAGCGTGTTATGATAAGATTAGATCGATTCATTGATAAGTGATTGTATGTATCTATTCTCAATACCATAGATTATCCGGGCAAGTTTGATGAAAAAGGCGATGAAGGGTATTTTGTTGGGTATTCCATGAGTAGTAAAGCTTTGAGTATTCAACTTAAGAACCCAAAGATTAAAGAAAATCGCATGTGGAATTTACGGAAAACAAAGTCAATCTCAAAGGAACTGGTGGGAAAATTTGTTTGATCTTGATAATCTAACCAATACTATGAATTATGTACTGTCTCTCGAGAACATCTTCTTTTGATTTTGCGAGTTCGGAAGAGTTTCTTGATGATGATGAACCAAGCAAAGATCATGCGAGATGATCAAGATGAATTGATCTACCTCTTTGGGATTATGCGAGATAATGATGATATACCAAAAGCGGAGATGATCATCCTTCTAGTGATTTGGAAAAGGAAGAGCAGGTCATTTAAATCTTGAAAATTAAAGCGGTGGAAATTGATTCCTTTGTTAGGCAAAATGTTTCCACTGCAACACGGATGTGGAAATCACAACTCGATTACTGAGGAAGCTCAAGCCAATGATGTTGAAATCTCTAATATGCCAAGTGAGATTGCAGTTCCTCAGACTCCCCACACTTCTATTCATAAATCACATCCTCTTGAAAATGTGATTGGGGATGTTTATTCACCTGTGAAGACTAGAAGACAAACTAAGCTGCCTGATGTCCATGGATTCATTAGTGAAATATATGAGTCTAAGATTCATGACGGCAAGAATGAATGTCTCTTAATGTGTTTTATGTCACAAATGGAGCCAAAGAATGTCTACAAGGTACTTGAAGATGAAAGTTGGGTGGAAGCAATGCAAGAAGAGTTGCTCCAATTTAAGCTTCAAAAAGTTTGGGTGCTTTGTGATCGCCTTACGGCAAGAAAGTGTCGGTACTAAATGGTTGTTCGAAACAAGAAAGATGAAAGAGGAATTGTTATCGAAACAAAGCTAGGCTTGTGGCTCAAGGATACACTCAAGAGGAGGGTATTGACTATGAAGATGTGTTTGCCCTAGTTGCGAATTGAAGCAATTAGGATGTTCTTAGCCTATGCATCCTTTATGGGCTTCTGATCTATCAAATGGATGTAAAGAGTGCTTTTCTATATGGGCGAGATAGATGAGGAGGTTTATGTCTCACAACCTCCGGGCTTTGAAGACCACGAATATCCTAACAAAGTCTGAGGTAGTTAAAGCATTGTATGGCTTGCATCAAGCACCAAGGAAATGGTAAGAAACCTTAACCACTTATCTTCTTGCTAATGGGTTTCATAGAGGCGAGTGGATCAAACTTTGTTCATCAAGAAAGACAAGAATGATATCTTGCTTGTTCAAGTGTATGTTGATGATATCATTTTGGATCTACAAAGGCAGAGATGTGCAAATATTTTGAAAGCGATGAAAGAAGAATTTCAAATGAGTTCTATGGGTGAACTCACATTCTTCTTGGGACTTCAAGTACTCTGAGGCGGATGGTATTTTCATTAATCAAGATAAATATGTGGCTAAAATACTAAGGAAGTTCAAGTTCACTGATGCAAAGTCATCCAGCACTCCTGCAGACAAGACTACACATCTATTTCTTAAGGAAAATAGTGGTGAAGTTGTTGATGTGCACATGTACAGGTCTATGATTGGTTCTTTGATGTATCTTACATCATATAGACTAGATATCATGTTTGCAGTGTGTGCATGTGCAAGGTTTCATGTTACTCCCAAGTTCTCTCACTTGATTGCTGTGAAGAAGATTTTCAGATACCTTAAAGCATTTCCTACTCTAGGATTGTGGTACTCCAGAGATTCTCCTCTTGATCTGGTTACTTACTCAGATAGTAATTATGCTGGAGCTAGTTTGGATAGAAAATCTACAACTAGTGGATGCCAATTTCTTGGCAACAGGTTAGTGTCATGGCAGTGCAAGAAGCAAACTATGGTGGCTAATTCATCAACTGAGGAAGAGTATGTGGCTGCTGCAAGTTGTTGTGCTCAAGTTCTATGGCTTCAGAATCAAATTTTAGACTATGGGTACAATTTCATGAATACCATCATACATATTGACAATAGCAGTACCATTTGCATCATTAAGAATCCTGTTCAACACACAAAGACCAAACATATTGAAATTAGACATCACTTCATTAGAGATTGCTATGAAAAGGGACTAATTCAAGCTGTCAAAATTCATACTGATGACAACTATGTTGATTTACTAACAAAAGGTCTTGATGTGGGAAGATTTAAGTACTTGGTAACAAGTCTTGGAATGCTTAATCCATAACTGTTCTCTGGTGTTGAGGGGAGGTTGTTGGGTACTAAAATTATTGTATGAGTTTGTATTGCAAGGTTTGATAGGAGTTGATTTTAAAAGGTGTATATCTGAGATACACAACAAATGGTTATTGATTCACCATGTCTTACACATAAGAATCAACTAGTCCGAGCAAGCGACTCTTGGTAAAGACTTGACAAATCCGTTTATGGTTGATAGTTTACCAAAACTATATGGTTATCAACTCACCATATTCTTTATGATTAAGAGTTGGCTAGTCCATAGCAAACAACTCATGGTAAAGACATATCAAATCCGTTGATAGATGGTAGTTTGCTAAAAACTATGATAAGAGTAGTCTAGTTTTACTTGATTTTATTTACCCTTTGCTCTTTGAAATTTTTGTGAAAAATTACCAATGCTAGTTCACAGTTTCCAGCAGCGGTGTTATTTTACCCTTGTTGTTCTAGCCATTAGAGCGATTATGTCGATAACTTATTTTACTAGCCGTTGAAAGTAACCACTTGATTGCAATATATATAAGGTTAAAATTTTAAGAGAATTATCTTATTTCCATATAATAACAAATACTTTCCAAAGATAATTTTTCTTGCGAAATAATTCTAAACCCTAACCCTATATATCTTTATCTCTCAATTGGCTAGTTATTATTTCAATTGTTACTGACATAATATCGTTTTTCATCGAAAGTTTCTATGGCACCTTTGAAATTTGCAGATGAGCACAACCTAGTGGCCTACCTACAAAATTCTAATGAGAAGAGTGGCCCTGTTTATCATCAAATTGTGGACTTTCTTCATACCACACATATAAGGTATGCTTTGCTTTTAAAACCCACAATTTATATCTCTCAAATCAAACAGTTTTGGACTTACGCTCGATCCATAACACTTGAGATTGGAGATACACATGAAACGATGGATGCTCTAAGAGCCACTGTGGATGGGGTAACTATTGATGTTCTTGCGCATCCTTGAGGAGAGTACTCCAATTGGGTGATCTCCATGGTCTCATCATATTACCTATGCACGAAATTCATGATACTTTATCATCTATGGGGTATGATACCAGCGACAAAAGTCTACTTTCAAAAGAGTGGTTTTGTCCCCGATGGAGATTTTGATTCATACTACATTGCATTGTCTCGGTCAAAGAAAACATCTTATGAGCAATTTAGTTCAACCATGGCTTATCCTTTGTTTTGTCTAGTCACTAATAAGATTTTTAACTGGTCAAACTATATTTTTACAAGTATGAAAGGCAATGTACAGAGTAAAACAAAATTTTTAATGTATCCAAGGTTTGTGCAAGGAGTGCTTAATGAGTTTCAACTTTAATCCCACACTAATGTTTATCAAATCAGTTGCCTTAAGCCTAAAGTTTTTCAAAATTTGAACAAAGATGACAATATGATTTTTACACCTCTCCTACCCCACATGCTTGCTAAAATTTCAACTGAACAAAATACACCCATAATTAATGTTCCAAACATTGATTATACCCCACCAGTTTCAAGAACCTATAAGAGAAGGTCTAAACAGTCAACTCCTCTCATGACAACACAACAAGTTTACGAACCTTTTGGTTTAGGAACAAGCGATGGTGGTTCTAGACTTCAACCTAGTCCAACTAGGGAGGAATCGAACCTTTGCCCCATGATTCACCTCTCCCAGCAGGTAACACGGTTGGAAGTGATGAGGCGATGGGAACCAATTGGAATTGATGGTTTTGTGTACCAAATTAGCAAAGCGGGTTGAATCTCTATAGAAGGACTTGGAAAATGTCAAGAAGTAACATGTCGGGGATGTTCAACACTTAAAGGCGAGATTGAGACCATAAAGAGGAGATACAAGGGTTGAAAAAGCACAAGAAGGCGCAAAGTTGGTGATTTCATCTTCATCCTCACCCTCGATGGTGATTCGGTGATAATGATTTGGGAAATTCTCCCAAGCGGGGAGGAAAACAAGTTCGACACTAAGGGAGGAAAATTGATTATTAAGATGAAGGAGATACAAGTAAAGGAGCAAAGGCTGAAACTCATGAAGAGCAACATGAAGATCAAGACATTTTCAAGCGCAAGCGATTTTACCCGATGTTATTTCCACTCTGAGCCAACTTTTGCCTTTGCAAGTGAAGAATTTGATAATCGAAGAAAGACAAGGGTAAAGCGGTTATGGAAGATGTAGAAACAAGCTGGAAGCAAAATTTCAAAGAAAAGACAAGTCCAGTTGATCTTGATAGAGATCTTCAGAGAAGATAGCGAGAAGAACAAGTTCTTTGAGAAGAAAAGATTGAAAGAAATGGAAGTTGCAAGCTTTTGGAGGCTAAAAGATTGGATAGAATGGAAGATCTTGAAGATTCACTTTCAAGCTGTTCAACCTCTTGTTCTTAAAAGAAGACTTGAGTTTAGCTATGTTCCTGAGAAGAAGATATTCAATTCTTGATTGCTAATAATCCAGAAATCAAGAAAAAGGCAATTGACCTTGTAGCTGATGCATCCTTAACTGAAGAACAAAGATCTGCTCAGTTGAAGGATTTCATTCAAATGAAGAACTATCAAGCACTTCAAAATGTAATTAGTTTAGTCAAAAGGGCCAAAAGAACCAAAAGAAACCAAGACAACCTACCAAGGCACAAATTCTTTCATATATGAAGATTTATTGTTATCATGTTGGTAATGGAAGAAGCATCAATTTAGAGGAATGCCTAATGATCAAGTTGAAAAGGCTTACTACAGAGTTGTAAAACAAGATAAAGATTTTACTCCAATGGACTCTGAAGAAGAAGCAAAAAGGTTTCCTAGATTGAAGAGAAAGGCCAAAGTAAGTGATTCTCAAACTATTAAGAAGACTAAGGTTGATGGAGATCAAACAATGTCTACTGAGAAGGAAATTCCTACTGAGAAGTTCACTAAAGAACAACTGACTGGAATGATGATGATAGTAGAAGAAGATTTTCATCCAGAACCACTGCAAGTTCGACATCCTATTATTGATTGGGAAGTTTTCACTGCTAGCAATTTTGCTTCATCATGGAAGATCACAAGGCTAGGTGGTGCAACTTCATCATTCATGACATTTGAAGATCTTGTTAAAGCTTTTGACAGAGATGACCTTAATACACTATGGAGGTTAGTACAAGAAAGGTTTAATGCTCAGGATCTCAACGATACTAAGGAGATGCAATTATGGGTGAATCTTAGAAGGCTCTATGAACCAAATGCTGATGATGACTTCTGGAAAACTTTATTCACAAGTTTTGGTACTAAATGGTTTTACTATGATTCATGTGAAGTTCATAATGTCTCTATGACTAATGGAGAAGACTTTTTCATGCTTGCTGAGAAAGAATATCCACTTAGAATTTGGAACTCTTCGATGATGTTAACCTTATCAATAAGAGTTAATGAAGACAATGAAAAGGTCGAGCATTGTTACAAAGACTTCAAGATCAATGTTCAAGAGCTATCTGAAGTTAAGAAAGATGTGAAGTGTTTGATTGAATTCCCAAATCCTTGAAGATAATGCATATTGAAGAAACTTATTGATTTGCACGAAATCATAAGTTTAGGGAGGATTGTTGGGAATAATCCGTTACCACGGATAGTATGTGGTTTACACTGCTCGGTTTAACACTAACAGTGGAAACGTATTCCCACTGCTAGAACATTATTACCACTGCTATTGTTTATGATAAGGTTAACGCGTCTAGATAAGTATAGAATAGATCTTGTGTATATTCTATTATGTTAGCTTTATACTTATCTTGTAAAGGACTCCTTGTTGTATAAAAGGAGGTCCTAGGTCATTGTCTTAGGTACTTGTTGATTTACCTACGAAAGCTTCAAGGTGTAACCCTAGTGATACTAAGATCACTCGTATTATTCATCAATAATATTGGAGCTTAAGTTTTGTGTTTAATCTTTGTTTACTCTCATACAATACATTATACAATCCATCTTCTAAGTATTACTAAGTAAATTCCGCGTGCTTATTAATATCATACAAAATATCATTGACATAAGGAGTGTGTCCAGATCCATCACTTAGCCTTCCTCCGGCGGCATAATCAATGGTTCGTTGAAGGGATGGACTGACGTGATCATAGAAGAGTTGGACTTGGAGCCATAGATCAATGCCGTGATGAGGAATTTATGAAGTAAGTCCTTGAATCGAGTCCATGCTTCATAGAGATTCACCTTGGCGTTGTTGGAACATCAAGATGTCATTCCTAAGCTTAGTGGTTCTCCCGGTGGGAAAAATTGAGCAAGGAAGCGTGAGGTGAGATCATCCCAACTTGAGATGGAGCCGGCGGGAAGTCGCTCAAGCCAATTACTAGCTTGGTCCCGTAGAGAGAATTGGAAGAGGCGCAGACACGTGGTCTCCCGAGTAGTAGCATCAAGGTCGATGGAATCGACAATTTTAAGAAATCCTTAAGATCTTGATTAGGATCTTGAAACGAAGTCCATGGAATGCACATCCGTTTTGCACCAACCGGATGGTGTCGGATCATGGCCGTAGTTTGGGCTTGGTCGGGAAGCTCAATGGTGTTCCTATAGCCTAGGTGGCTTGGTCTCGAGTATTCACCAAGATACGGGCTCTTGGCGGGTCATTTGGTGGTAGGTTGATGAATGGTGGTTGGTTATCACCTTCCATGATGAAAAGTGATGGGTTACGAACAAAGGTCACGAAGAAGGGGATAGACTACGAGGAAGCTAAAAATGAGAAAATTTACTTGATAAGAATCAAGCAAAGAAACCTAAGCGAGGTGGACTACTAACTAGCTATTCTATTCCCATTGCGGCGTAAAAACTTGATAATGCTACACGCTTAGTTCGGGTCAAAGGAACTTCCTTTTCTTGAGCAAGTTTTATAACACCTAGGCGATGAACCTAATAATTGTAGTGTAGTATTAGGGTAAGCCACGGGTATTGATATCGTTTTCTAGGTGAATAGGAATGCTAGTGAGAAGTTACTACGCTAAGGTTGGGGTTGAGGAAGATTATTTTTATCTTTTATGTTTTTAGGAATTAGAAAGTACGAATCTCGGGGTTTGGATTTGGGGTTGGTATTTTACCGATTACTCTACTTATCTAATTATCTAATCTAAGGTGTATGTAGTCTATGTCTAATTATTGTGTGCTCGTATGATAGTTTAAAGATGTGTTTACTTAGGTTTTATTACTCCTTAATTATCTCCTATTGATGGTTGAATTGTCACGTACTTATTCTTAATCGCGTTGTATGTCTAAAGTCGTAGGGTATGCATTTGTCCCTAACTCTTTGAAACTACCAAAGGGTCTCGTCTACAATATCTCTAGGAATTATAAACTCTAACTCTAAGGTACTCTTTGGATGATTTAGCCTACAACTACTCTAGGTGTTATAGTCTAAGGTTCACAAAGATTAATCAAGCATTAACTACACAACGAATGACCTATCGCATTACTAGATCATTAACAATTAAGATAAGAGACAACCAATCAATATTCAATAATTAAGTTTCATATTCCCTAAGCAAACACAAAAGTAAATTAGTCGGACATGGAGAACATGCAAGCATACACACAAGTAATTGAAGACAAATTGAATTAATGAAGTAAAACACTTATCTTGATGTAAGATAGGGTTTGGAACACTAAAATCTTGTACAAGACGACCTTGGTTGGTAGGTTTTACTCCAAAAGACTACACCGAAAACTAAAAATTCGGATTCTATATATAAGATTACATTTGCGGCGTCACCTTATGATTTGTGACGTCGTCCCTTCGACCTCTAACGCCGTCTGGATCAAATCTAGGCCGTGCGGTGGGACGACCTACTCTTTTAAAGCGACACCGTCACTTGAAAATAAGCAATTTAGCTCTTGTATCGTCACAACATGTGCTCGACGGCGTCGCGGGTAACACTGACGCCCCCTTGTATTCGGTGATGCGAGTGGCTCGATTCTTGACTTTGGCCATTTTCTTCGTATATCCGCCTTTTCGTCCAAATAAGTGCTATTCCGACAATTTGCCTTGAGAGACCTAAAAGTGAAAAGGAACGATATTAAATAATAACGGATACAAAGTGATCAAATAAGGGCTTAAGCGACCCTCAAAAGGTACATTTAAAACCTTATCAACCTCCCTTAGGGGGAGATTGTTAGGAATTGAAAAATCTATTGTGAAAGCATCGGTCACCCCAAATATAATCTAGCTTAAGTTAGCTCGTAGACATATCGTTTATTATGTTATTTGTTAGTTAGTTATTAGCATAGTTTAGTCTAGTGCAACTCCGTGGAGGAAGGACGGGTCTTTACCCATTGTATGCACGATCCACCCGTGGGAGGCGTATTACTTTGTATAAATAGCCCTCTCCCACAAGGGAGAGGTTGGATGTTCATTGCAATCTAACGTTCTATGTGTTTCTCTCACTAGAACATCTCCCTTTTTCTCTCTAAAACTTGTATACGCCTCATATGTTTATGCTTTGATGTGATTATGAAATCCTATATCTTACAGTTAATGCTTCGGTATTAATGATAGTTTAGTCTTGATTCGGCTAGAACAAGGGGAATCCCGACTCTGCTAGAGTGTTGATCTAGTTGCTCTCTTAACATTTAGGCTAAGGTTTTACGCGTTGTGCAAATGAAAATGCTAAGCGTGGAGTAGTTGGTTCTCTTTAGAGCTTATATAAGTAATCTATGGCTTTTTCTCCTATAAGCTAACTAATTGGACCTAAATACGTGCTCGTTGTCAAACTTTTGAACATTCAAAATCGTCTTGTTACAATAAAAAGTTTTAAGCAAAATTGATTTAGAGTCCGAGTTCAACTTTTTATTTAAATTTCGAGAAAGCATACTTTCTTTAAATCGAATAATGTTGCAAAATGAAAGTACCGTAAAGTGCTTGAATTACGCAAAAGTTGCAAAGTTTAAAGTTAAAGTCAAAAGTGAAAAAAAAAAAAAAAAAAAAAGAAAGAGAAAAAAATGGAAAAATGTGAAAAATGATGAAAAAGTTGAAAATGAAAAATATGAGTTGCGTGAATAAAAGCAATATGTTGCTTATGAATAAATGTGTGAAACTTGCTTTTCTTAAATTTAAATCGGAAGTTGAACTCGTGATTCGTCAATGTTGTCTAAAAGTTTGATGGTAATTTGGAAATCCTTGATTTTAAAGATCCGTAGCTCAGATACTATTCTCGGGGTGAAAACCTAGCCTCCTTAATAGGACAAGTGAGAAGAAAGTCACTACAAGGGTGATCTCGACTTTGAATCTTAATTTCTAAATCATCTTGGTTGAATCTAGTTCTAATTTCTAAATCTTTGGAATCAATTCTGCTAATTCGGTACTATTCTCGTGAGGTGTCAAAAGCCGGTCACTTAAAGCGATGTTTTGGGATGTGCGAGAAGAAAGCCGCTACATGGAAAAGGCCCTTTCGATCCTTAGACTTTTGTCGTTTCCGGTGAGTTAGTACTTTAGTTAAGTGGATAACAACCATAACAAAAAATTTTAGTGGTCAAACTTTTGAAAAAGAGCACACACACTTAAATTGTATAAATTGCGGGAGTAAAAAGTTAAGTCTCGACTTACATAGATTATTTGTATAAGTAGTGTTAGCATTTTACACAAACGTTTGCACAATAAGTTTAAGCTTAGTTTGAGAGTATTAAAAAGAGGATGACGATTACAATTCCCCGGAGACACCCATTTTGCGTGAATCCCGTTCTATGATGCCATGTTTTGATAATCAAGCACGTTATTTATTTACGCTCAACTTTAAATTTCTCGTAGTTGAATAAAAGGTCGAAACGGGGTATTCTTGGTATTGTTGATCCTTTCATTACTTCATATGATCGGATTGCTAGGGACTAGCAATTGATAGTGTGGGGGGATGATGAGTGGCCGTTTACTCATCATTTTAAGCCCGAAAAACACACAAAAACGTCTAAAAACACTGAAATATATCAAATTATACTGCAGATATCCTTGGAATCTGTTTTTATGTGTTTAGGTATAAAGGATCGAAAACAGGGCAAAAACGAACAAAAATGAGCTTGGAATGGAAAACGTGCTTCCAGACGGAGTCGGGAAGTGGATTTTCTGCATTTTCAGAGCCCGATACGCATATTTAGAGTGAGAGTGGGGAAAACAAACCCGTAACCAAACCTTTTACCCGAACCCAATTTATCATTTTACCCTTAAAACGTTTTTCACTAAAAACAATTATTTTTATTTTTAAACATTTTTATTTACAACAATTATTTTTACTAAAACCAATTTTTATTAAAAATATTTTTCTCTCCAAAAAAAAAGAAGAAGAAAATACTATTTATTTTAAACCTCTTTTACAAAATACAAAATAAAAATAAAACACTTTTATAAACAAAACAAACCATTTACTACCCTTTTTAAACCCTCCTATTTAACCTTACCCACCCTTAAAACGTTTTACCCAAACCCGTCTTTACCCATTTGACTTACCCTTTTCACCCAAATATGTTTTTACCAAATCCAGGAAATCAAAAGAAAAACACCTATTGGCGCAAAAATTATCAAGCCTTTTCCCTCTCTCCCCATCACTCTCAGCCCAGAAGAAGCCAATATATCTTCACATGGCACCATTCCAACTCAGCAATCCATGTGAAAAACTGATCCAATGGCTGTAAGGACAAAACTTGGGCACCAAGATGAAATCAATGGACGAGATTGATGCTAAGAAACACAAGCTCAAACACTTCTCACGTTCTCTCACATTACAAACACAACAAGAAGCATACAAGAATAAAGAGAAGACAGAAGACCCTTTTCTTGGTTTAGTATAAATAGGAGTTAGTGGTAAAATGTATAAACTGGTCTAGAAATTCTCCTTCTAGTACCAATTTTACTTTTATTGTCATTTAAATTTCTTGTAATTTTAATTTTCAAATGCAATTAAAATTTCGGTTTTTAATTCCATTGCACTTTTAATTTTTCTTCATGTTCTTGAGTTATGTTAATTGTGCTTTAACGATGTTTGTTTCAAGTTGTTTAGTCGATATGAGCTTATGTTAAAGTTTTCAAAGTGAGTTGTTAAGAAATTTTAAGCTTTTGTCAATTTTAAAACCCTTTTACGCCTTTAAGTGGTGTTTGGAGCAAGATTTACGGGTCAAAAACGGTTTTGACCCATTTTTCGTGTTCAATTAATTCTGATCTAGTGTCCATTAAATGAGTTTGAAGTTGCAATGTCGGTTTAGTTGGTAAAATACCTTTGAAGCGCACATCGCCTTTTTCTTCTTGTCACAGTCCTAATGACCCCTTATTTTTGATTTTAAGTCATTCATTTTTGACCTTATGCTCTATAAAGTTGTTTTTCCTTATTTAGTTCTTGATCAAGTTGATAGTATTTTTATGAATTTTATAATGACTTATTAGTAGCTTTTAGGCCCTCAAAGCGCCCTTTGTGCCCCCACTGCGACACTCAATAACGGATCGATGTGGATGCCTTTTTTAGCTTATTAGTGCTTTATCTTAGCTTATTTAGATTCTCTAGATGCCATTTAGATGTATTAGATTAGAGTAGTCTAGCTTTAGCTTATTAGGTGCTTAATTAGTGCTTATTTTATACCTTTTGTGCTCATTCATTCACTTTTCTAGTCTTAAGGATCCCTAGTATAATTTGATTCCAACTGCTTATCCTTGTTTATATGACTTATTTCTTTCTTTTGTTGCTTAATTAAGTTCCTTTGTAGAGCTCTTTAGTTTTTTAGTTTAATCCTCATTAGTGTTAGCTTTTTGAATGCTTTTTGATAGCCTTTTTAGTGCCTTTTAGCATATGTCCCAAAAGCCCCTTTTGAAACATTGCATTTTTGTTCTTTGTCATAAATTTCATTTGCTATAAAGTTGTTTAAACCTGATCCTAATCTATTGTGATATTTCTATTAGTTACTGTTTTATGGCTTTGTTAGATTAAGATAGTTTTTTTTATTTGTTTGCAATTTTCCAGTGAAAGCAAAGAAAAAATATCAAAAAAAATAATAAGTGAAAAAGGGAGGAGGTGGGAATTGCACCAACGACCTACTGTCCAGTAACAGAACACCACACGCCCATAAGCTTACCATCTGCACTAGAGTAGTCTTGTGTTTGATTTCCAGCTATTAGTTATTTAATAACGAGTAGCCAATTTAAGCTAGCAGCCTTCAATGGCTTTTTAATAGCTTATTTCTATAAGCTCTCACATGTTTTATATTTTTCCTAGGTTCTAATATAGCTTAAGTATTTTTACAAAAACTTTTAGAATTTTTGGATATCATTTAGTATTTTTAATTAATTAATTAGTTTAATTTAGTTTTTAATTCGTAATAAATAAATGAGTAAACTACATCGTTCGTCCTTGTGGTTTGCGTTGACCGACAAGTTTCGTCCTTTGACCGAAAAAAATGCACCATCCGTCCTTAACTGTGAAACGCTATTTATCGTTAGTCCTTCTCTTTAACGGGCATATCTAACACCAGTTAAGTCGTCTCATGTGACATCCTCATGAGGGTATTTTAGTCTTTGTACCACCTCTTTTTTAAGTTCATCTCCCGCTTCTTCCATCTTCATCCATACACTCTAAAGTCTAAACAACAACACCAACAATTACCACCATCATTATCTCACCACCATCATTATCTCACTCCACCACCACCACCATTATCACCATAAACCATCACCAAACACAAAATCCAATTCCAAATCCCATTTTCTTCCACCACACTCCATATCTTCATCCACCTAATCAAAAACGTAAATAAATTTAATCCGATTTAAATCGAATTAACATCACCTAATTTATAGTTATTAGAAAAAGAATGTAACACATGTATGCACAAACGTCATATGTTCCTCACTTGCTTGTTATATATTTATATTCTTTTTCAAATAACTATAAATTTATCATTTTTATTTTCTTATTGTTTTCCAAATATCCATTCTTGCAAATTATGAACAAAAGCGATTGAGAAAAAAGAAAAAAAATCCTCGTGCGATACGGTTGTGTGATGGCTGTGGAGGCGTTCGCGTAGATGCAGACCATCGGTGAAGGTGCGGATCTGGTCGAGTGTGATTGTGGAGGCGCGACGGTCTAGGTTGATGGCGGACGACGATATTCGCGGCTGCCACGAGAGTGTGATTGTGGACCGGTGGTATATGGTTTTGTTGTAGATTATGATGGGGATTCTATAGATTATGGTTGTGGTATATGATGTGTGAATTAGGTGATTTTGAATTGATATAATTTGGATTAAAGTTTTTTATATTGAAGTTGTTATTCTCGTTTGAAGCAGAAAATTTTTAAGCAATTTGGTTATTAATTATTGTTTTTAAATTTGTAAGATAATTAATAGAAGAACGAAAATTAAATATAATAAAGATATTGAGGGGGTGGATGAAGATTTAAGTTTATATGTTATTGAATTTATGTTGGTTTATGTATTTGAGTTTACATGCTTTTGAATTTATGTTTTTGAGTGTTGGATGAAGATATTGAGTGTGGTGGAAGAAAATGGGATTTGAAATTGGATTTTGTGTTTGGTGATGGTCTATGGTGATAATGGTGGTGGTGGTGGTGGTGAGATAATGATGGTGGTAATTGTTAGTGTTGTTGTTTAGAGTGTATGGATGAAGATGTAGGAAGCAGGAGATGATCTTAAAAAAGAGGTGGTACAAAGACTAAAATACCCTCATGAGGATGTCACATGAGACGACTTAACTGGTTTTAGATATGCCCGTTAAAGAGAAGGACTAACGATAAATAACGTTTCACAGTTAAGGACAGATGGTGCATTTTTTTCGGTCAAAGGACGAAACTCGTCGGTCAACGCAAACTACAAGGACGAATGATGTAGTTTACTCTAAATAAAATAAAAGTCGAAAAAATACCCGGCTTTTTCCTAAAATTATTTTTAGTCGTTTAGTTCGTAGGAAAATTGGTTTTGCACCCGTAGGCTTTAAATTGCAAAGTTTTCACTTTTTAGGCTCGGTGCGTTCCCGATTTTCGCGTTTTTTAGTTTTAATGCCCTATGGACGTAGTGTAGCTTAGTTTTATTGTTTCTTATGCTTACTAATAGTTAATTTAGCCATTTAATTTGTTCCCATGCTTTATTTACATTCCCGTTCTTTAATTTGTAGAAACCGTTACCAAAACTTAAATTCCTGATCCATTCAAGCACTTTAATAACGAACCTATAACATAACCGTCAATTCACTCCTCGTTGGGAAACGACCCGGGTAATCACTTTCCCGGTATCACTTATCTTATATTCACGGGTTTTGCTTGTTGATCTTTTTCCTAAATGGTCGATTTGTAATTCTCACACGTTTATTTCGTATTTGATATTTCTTATATATACTATTTGAAACGGATATTGTTTCATTCTAAAAAACACACACATAATGTTTTTCTCTCACTAGAAACTTCCCTCTCTACTCTTTCTCTCTCTAAAGATGACTAACTTATTCTTCCATAATCCCCGACCTCCCGAATCATATGTTCAACATAAATAAAGATCCTACAGTTTGACTTCTTAGGCATGGTGGAAGTTGTATCCTTATTCCTAGTTTCTGAGGCTTTATCATTAAGTCCTTTCCTAGGAGAGGGATTAGTTTTATGAGACTTTTTATGTGAACTAGAAGACCTTTTCTTATTCCTAGATTTAGAAGGTTATACCTTAGTCTGAGCATTTTGTTTCACTTTCTTGGGATTAGCTTGTGAAGTGACTGGTTTTGAAAAAATTTTATCTCATCAAATTGAGAGGCAAACCTTGTTTTAAAGATTTTGGTCATTCGCATATAAACGCAGTAGGCTGTTTAACAACTGACCGGTTTCTATTGGGATGTGAAACTTTCTTCCCCAAGTTTGATGATTTTGCAAACTTAGTGTTCATACTTTTTCCTACATTTTTCTAAGCTCAATATTTAAGGCTACAATTGCGAAACTCTTATCCTGAATTTGAGCTTTGAGTTCTTAATTTTTTGCCATCAAAGAGTTTGTTTGTTCCAAAGACTTAGTTCTAGTTTCTTTGACTGAGTCACTTAGATCTAGGTGATGCTTTTTCAAAGTCTCATTTTCTTAAGTAATCTAGCCACACAAAGTTCCAGTTAGATGTTTCTTGATTTAATTACATCGATGTCATATTTAGCCTTGACTATATTACTTTTATCATTCAGGAAAGAAATATGTTTCTTCAGATTGTTGATAGTCGAGTCTTTGTCTTGAAGCTGAGATTTCAAAGTGTTAATTTCAAAAAAATCACGGAATTCAGGAAATTCAGGGTTTTTACATGCTTTGTTAATTTGAAAACTTTTTTCTTTACTTTGTATCGCAATTTCAAGAGAAATGCAATGTTTTTCAAATTGTGAAAATTTGTTTGAAAGTTCATCATAAGTTTTCTTTTTAACCACATCATTTGTTTTGAAACTCTTAATCATAGACTCAGCCTCAGTCAAAGTACATTTATAAAAGTCATGTTCAGTATTGTGATCAAATTGTACAAGTATATTGGCAGAGTGCCTCAGCACATGACACTTGTTCATTTACCATTCTGACATCTGCATCCACCACTTCTTTGATGGGAGTCACTAAACAGCTAGTTATATCAATTTTTTTTGTCTCTGATCCTTTGAATTCAGCAACCCCTGATCCTTCAACTGATACATTACCCGACTCAACGATACTATTTCTCGATTTCACCTGACACGCATTCACTTTGTCATCATCTTGTGCATTTTCCTCAATGTACTTTTTAACATTATCCATGAGTTGGATTAATTTTTCTCTGAACACATATGCTTCCATCCCAGTGTGATTCGTGAAGCACATTTTAGTCATATGATTGTCGTAATCCAAAGTGTATTCCCCATTGAAGAATGACTGAAAGTGTTTGTTGATCACCTATAGTGCATTTTCTCTGTCAAGTTGTTGTTACCGTTGTTCTAAGTTCAAGAACAATGTGCATGTGAACGTTGATACATCTTGACGTAAAAGTGCATTAAATGCTTGTTCAATTCCCATTGTGAATCTGTCTTCAGTTAGAAGTAATGTGAGGTGTAAATGAATTTGTCGAAAAGGTTCAATGCAACTCTCATTTACAAGAACACTTTGTAGGTGTGACTAGTGCACTTCTCTCTCTTCCAAATCCGAACACAAAGATCTCACATCATCATTGGTATCATCATTTGTTGATTCAATCATGTTTAACCGTTCAGTATAGTTAAGACTCTTATGGTTGTCAATAGCATCTTAAAGTTTAAGTACTTCAGATATCACTAAATCAGGAGTGTAAGACATGATGTTGTTGTTAATTTGAACGTGTTATGATAAGAGTTAGATCGATTCATTGATAAGTGATTGTATGTTAAAAGGGATACTGGAATGATTGGATTAGGTGAATTGTTGTTTAATTATGATTTGGTAACATTTGAATCAAATTACAAGACGCAGTGATACAAAACATAACACTTGCCAAATCGCAGATAACCCAAAACGCAGTGACAAATCGCAAGTCCTTGACAAAACACAGTGACAACAAGTAGTGACAAAACGCTGGAATCACAAGTCGCAGTCCTTGACAAAACGCTGTGACAAATCCCAGGTCGCTTTGAACAGTACACGTACTATTATCCTTTTCCTACGAAATCGCAGCCCGATATTAATATAATAATCAAATCGCAGTTCCACCCTAAACAATCGCAGCTTATCTAAGACAAAACGCAACCAAATAACAATAAATTGCAGCCAAGAAACTTGTCCGAGGGTCAAAACGCAGTCAAGAACAAAGTGCCTTTTTCACCTAAAACCACCTAAAATTCACCCTTTTGAATGTTTTTGTTTGGTTTCTTTTGCACAAGTTTATCCTAGAAGGTTATAACTATCCTAAAAACACTTACTTTAACACCACAAACGTGAGAATCAAAGGAAGTTACATATGAGACAAAAAACCTTCCAAAACAAACTTTTTAATCTAAAACAACCAAGATAAACACACATACAACCTAGCTAATCAAACCATGGGCTCTGATACCAATTGTAAGATAATTGATATCATAACACCACAAATGATTAGTGTTTGGATCGTGGGTTTCTAGAGAGAGAATGTGATGTTTAGAGAGAAACAAAATTCCAATATTAGATTAACTTGAACATCGACCCTCTCCCTTGTGAGGAGAGGGCTATTATTTATATATTTCCTCGCCTCTTTGAGTTTGTGGATCGAGCATCTGATGGGTAAAGACCGTCCTTCTTCCATGGTGTTACTTACACTAATATAAACTATTAAATAACGTAGAGTCTGAGCTAACTTATGCTAGACTACGGTTGGGGTGACCAACACTTCAACATGGATGTACAAATTCCTAACACTATGACCATAAATGAATCCATACAGTTTTAGAGGAGTTCGGAACAAAACCATAAGTATTTGAATCAACTAAATCAAACTTGTGGTTTGAAAGTTATGCCTAGATAAGATACAAAAAGGAAATATCGATTTTTGTCAAAAATAAGTTGTCCAGATTTTGAAATACAATTTTAACCACTTTAGAATCCGATTCATCAAAAGTGTAAAGCACGAAAGTTTTCCAGAATAATCGTTTACGTCTATTTTCGCGGCATCTTGGCACAGCATACGAGCATTTGAGGCGGTCCGATGCATTTAGACCCGAAACATAAATTTTCCAAAACTCTTTTCTCAAACGACCTAGTTTCCGAACTTGATAATTTACCAAACTTACCAAACTTCACTACTAACCTATAAGCGTCATTTCTATAATAAAAATCAAACACTTGACCCCTGGAATAGTTTTTCTCAAATGACGAAAATAATGGCCTTTTTACCCTTTTTTCCGCAACTTATAAGCAAAAACCATTTGTAGCTATTTCCTAACTCATAACAATTACTTATGTATAAATTCATGACCATAATCATTAAATAAATACAATAAAACTACATGTCTCATTTATAACTCTTATGAGTACAAAATATACGTTTAAACTATGAACATAACATGTTAGTAGGGAGTTTCATGTGAGGGGTTTTATTTGGGTAAACGTATCGACGAGTTGCTGAATTTATGATTTAAAGTGTTCTAGCTCCTCGAGCGTTTACCACATGATATCTAAATTATGATAGCAGAAAAGTGATCGATATTTAAACTAAACACGTTTCCCAATTAGTGGACCATTTCTACGAAAAACACAATCACTATAACCAACCATGTACAACATTATGATCTATATAGACTTGTTGTGTTCTATTCCAAAACCTAAGATGATATCATATTTCTAGGTTGTACGTAAAGACTTTTCGGCTTATCCATCAATTTCGTTATACCTTTAAACATCATCAACTCACGGTGATTTTGATAGCCCTTAAATTTATATGTTTTGAATTGCTTTTGGGGGAGATACATGCTCAACTATATTCATTTACTTTCACAAGTACTCTAAACTTTTACGGAAGACCGTGAGTCATAGCCCCACTCTTACTCTTTTAATACTCGTTTTAAACTATTTGGCAGAGATACATGCTTAGAAATACTTTACTCATTTATAAACATACATGATTTGCATTTACATACAGGTACAAGTGCTCAAAACATTTTATACTTTACGCTGTGATACACTTTTTATACTTTTTGACATGATGTGTAGTTTAATTGTGATATATGCCTTAATGTGTTAAACTTGTTTGCATTATTCTTAATCGCATTATTCTTTGTGGCTATCGGAAGGTATTGATAGTACTATTTAGAAGATGCCTCCACCCATGTGTCCCAGTTCGTGACCTCGGGTGACTATAGTTGATGAGTGTCTAAATACTCATCATTTTTGTACAAAATAAGCGCAAATTCATCGAAAACACTCGAAACACATCAAAATGATCAAAATATCACAAATCAGTGTTTTATGTGTTTCAAATGCAAAAATATCAAAATCGGATGAAAAACATATCAAATTTGCAAAATTGGGTTTAGTCCCCAAGTTTCAAAAGTTGTCAAAAGCAGTCCACGAGCATATAATTTCAAAGTAAAGTCACCAAGGTCCTTTTAAAATCAAAAGTTGTCAAATTTAGTCCTTTGGTGAAAAATATGAAAAGTTTGAGAAAATTACAACTTTGGTCCCTCGAGTTTAAAATTGGCGAAATGGCCTGGAAAATTGCAAAATGGCAATGTTGGTCCTTATACTTTTGAAAGTTGTCACTTGTGGTCCCTTGGAATGACTTTTACGAATTGGCGACTTAGGCCCTCAAGTTTCAGATTATACACATTAAGTCCTTGAAGTTTAAAACCTATAACTCATTTTGGACCCACTTTCATATTACGGACCCTGTCATTTGAATTATGAACCCCCTATTATAATCTTGCTTTGGTCAAAATCTACGGTCAATCTTCTCACCGCCAAAAGTCATCTCCACTGCTTTCCTATGACTAACTTACACCCGTCCCACTCCTCGATTTTCTCTCGAGCACATTCCCCTCCATAACAAGCCTCCAAACTTCATTAATTGCACCCTCCCCTCTCACTCAACCTCAATGGGCGGACAAGAAATTGGCGCCAAAATCATATTTGAATGGTGGAGATTAATTCAAGGTCATCAAGGGCTAGGAATGGTGGGAAAGATTCGAAGAGAGAGAGTACCTTTGGATTATAAAAGGCAGAAAAAGGAAGCAATGAGAGAGTAGAATTTTAGCTTAAAATTTCTTAATGTCGTTTTATGTCAAGTTATTATTTTCGAGTGTTAGAATTGTATTATTTGGTTAAAATGTATTAAACTTAAGTGTTAAAGTGTATTGAGATTGAATTGACACCAATTTTAGTTTATGTTTACATTTGATCTCATTGGTCCTTGTTGAAATTTTCAAAGTCAAAAGCTCCTTCAAAGCTTCATCATACTTATTTCTCGGTTCTATTGAACACGAATAAGCAGCATAGCTTTGTACAAGCTCTATTTCAAGTTCTCATTCATTTTGACATTTGGTCAACAAAAGTCAAGCAGTGTCAAAAATTGCAATGGAAATAGTACGAGGTTGATTCGAGACAATGGAATGGGTTGATGTGGAAGCTATGGGTTGGATTATATAGGTTAGAGGTACTTGGTTCTGATTTGCAAAGCCACGGTGGCTTAGGACCACTTGTAAGTGAAAATTTTTAAGCTTATCGCATTACATTCCATTGTAGTTAGATTTGGTTCAAATCATTCTATAAATTGTAATTAGGTTATATAAATGTAGATTGATCATTGATGATAGGTTGCTCGATGTTTAGTCTCATTTAATTGTCAAAGCAGTCTTTATAGGGGTGTTTGGATGCATTAATTTATCATCTTGTAAGCTTGCTCGATAGATAACATCTATTGGTTCATGTTTATCAGCATATTTGAGCTCATATTTGTCAACACCTTGTGTCTTTTAAGCTCAAAAGTCAAAATTCCACTCTAAGTACCTTAACTAATCCTTTGTTGGAAATTTTGGGATTGCAATCCATCATTTTGTGTTTAGAAACACATAATATTGCTTGCATCAAGTTTATTACATCATATAAACCCTATCTCGACTTTAAATTGGATCCAAAGTTGGATAAAGTCAAAGTTTCATTTTCATATAAAAGTCAATTAGCAAAAATCATTTTTGAGTCGATTACAAGGATTTTCTAGGATTCATTCTGGGACTTATTCGGTGAATCTTGGTGTTTCAAAAAGCTCAATTGGTCCTCTTTCTTATAAGCATTTTTTAGAATTTTGTGATTTAGTTAAAGCTTCAAATCGACTTCTCTTTTAGGCCGAATGTGCCCTGCAGGGACTCGATGAATCTTGAGTTTTCTCGAAATTTGGTGCAAGTGCACGAGCTCATAAGAGCTTGTCATTGTCGATTTTGGTACAAGTGATCTCACCCAGGTCCTTTCAAGTTCCAAATCAAAGTTTTCGGTTTGAGCTTATTTATAAGCTTGTGCATGTGATTCTGATTGGTACCCAAAGTTGTTTAAGTTTATAAAATCAAATACATCAAATCTGTTCTAGCTTGTGATTCGGAGGGTTTGGCACTGTTGATTCTCATTGCATTTTGGTCATTGTAGCATATTTAAGCTTACGTACAGTTGGTTCCTTTTGGTGAGCTTTTGGCTTATCAAGTGCTTATTTCACAAGCACTTTCCACATCGAGATCCTAAATCCTCCACACAAGCACTTGTTTCTCATTTTCTTATATTCCTAATATTATTTTAGATTTTTCCTGTAATTTTTCAGATTTTTCCTAGCTTGTTTGGTATTTTTCTGCATTTTATCTAATTTTTAAGCATTTTTAATTAGTTTTAAATACAAAAAATTAAGAAAAGCTTCAAAAAAATAATTTTTCAATTTTATTAAGTTTAGATAAATATAAGAAGCCAAAAAAGCATTTTTCCATATTTTTCTTAGTTAAAATTGTATTTTTAAATAATTTAATTAGTTTTAAATAGTTTAAAATTCCTAGAAAATAGAAAAAATAATCATAAAAATACAAAAATAGTTTTGAAAATTCTAGTTTGATATTTTAGATTTTTCCATTTCATAATTTTATTTTTCTAGCTTTATTTCCTAATTTTTTGTATTTTAGATAATTATTAAATAGTTAAAAATAGTTTTTAATTAATAATAATTAATTAAATAGTTATAAAATAATTTTCTTTTTCTATAAATTTTCTTTTATTATTAGGATTGTAAAATATCATTTCATATTTTTAGGGTTAATATTGCTTTAGTTTCACTTTTTATTTTGTACGTTTACGTTATTTTAATTTAAGCGTCGTATTAGGTTTTAAACGTTTATCACTTTAAATATAGTGATAGCGTTTATTTAATATTTTAATCTTTTAATTTTCTTTAATTTGCATTTAAGCCGTCTTTATTTGTTGGCTTTTTGTTGTAGTTATAATCATAATCGATCCTTTTCCGTTCAATTTCCGATCACTAAACGTCGATAATCCATTGCATAGCTCATTGGGACATAACGACAGGGAGACCCTATACTCCTCGATCTTCATTGATTTCGTGCTTAAAATTGTTTTAAGTTTCTTGCTTGTGAGAAAACTTGGCGGTTTTATGAGATCAAATTTTAGCGCCATTGCTGGAGACTGTCTTGATCATCTTTCGTCTATGATGAGTGTCTAAATACTCATCATTTTGTCTTGATAAAATGCCAAAAACATCCGAAAACACTCGGTAATGCTTCAAAATGATAAAATATCACAAACAAGTGTTTTATATGTTTTAAATGCAAAAACATCAAAATCGATGAAAAGCGTATCAAGTTTGCATAATTGGCGGTTTAGTCCCCAAGTTTGAAAATATGTCAAAATAGTCCCTGTAATTCAAAAACTTGTAAAATATCATTTTAGGTCCTTGGGATTCACAAGTTGTTCAAAATAATCCTTTGAAGTTAAAAATCAATTTACAACTTTGGTCCCTCAACTTTGCAAAAGTGTCAAAATTAGTCCTAAGGTTTTAAAAAATAAGAAAATAATCAAAATAAACCTTATACTATTAATAAATGGCAAAATGGTCCTTATGATAAACTTTTGAGAAAATTACATAATTGGTCCTCGAGTTTCAAACTTGACAATTTTGGTCCCTAGATTTGTAAAATGGAAATTTTCAAATATGGTCCTTGTTCTATTATCACTTGGCAGGTTTAGTCCTTATGAGAGCTTGGGAAAATGTTCAAGTTCAGCCCTTCAACTTTGGCAAAATTGCAAATATGGTCCTTGTTTACTAAACCAAACCAAGCGGACCCTATTATCACTATAAGCCCAAATCCATTAATACACTTGACCCGGCCCAAATTTTAAATCAAAATAAACCATGAACATCTGTAGCCTCATCTCCCCGCTGGTTTAGCCAAAACCGGTGGTGGTTTTCCTCATTTTCAACAATTCCATTTGTTACACCACTGATTACCTTTCCCTTCCACTCACTCCAATCCAAAGCCAATTAATAAGAAAAACACGCTCAAGACATTTTGGCGCCAAAGCGACAAGTGGCAATATTGATTATCGGTGATTTCAATGGTCTAGATGTGGTGGGATATCTTGAGGTCGACAAGGAAGAAAAAGGTCAATAAATATCAAGGATTGTGCAATGTAATTATCTATCTAGTGTAATTTTACTTTTTAATGTCGTTTAAGCAACTTTTAATTCAAGTGTATCTTAAAGCTTTTAAATCTTGTATTTCATGTTTCGATTGTAACATAAACCTTTTGATATCATCAATTTCACTTTTCAAGTCTTATCTCATGTTATGCCATTTTACGAATTCAAAGAAATCTCAATATGGTGAATGTTGTTAATCGATGGTTAGTATGGACTTAGAAGCTCATATAAGCTCCTTATAAAGCTTATGCAAGCTTTTAGATACTCTTAAAAGCAGGTTATAAGAAAAAATCAAAAATTCACAAAAATACCACTTAATTAGTTAAAAAATCAAAAATCATGGTACAAGGTTCAAAAATATTGGATCAGGATATATAATGGATGGTCTTGGGTGTAGTGCTTATTGGTAAGCTATAGGATCTGTTACTTGGTCCTAAGTTCTCAGTTTTCAACTCAAAGCCATTTGTAAGCTTTTGCTCATTTCTTGCATTTTACTGTTTAAATAAGTCATTAGTTGTAATCTCTGTTTTTTATTGTTCACTAGCTCTAGTTAAGTCTAATTAAGCTTTAAAATTAGTTGTTTGTTCTTTAAAATCAGTCTAGCAGATTAGTTGTTTGAATACTCACTCATTTGTTTATATCATCCATATCCATATATATATATATATCCATATTTTCTTTAAAAAATCAAAAACCCAAAACAACCAAAAGCGTATAAAACACAAAAATATTTTTCTTTTGTTTCTATATATGTATCAAATAATAAAATACAAAAGAATCGCGTTTTCTTAAATAAATAACAACTTAAAAGATTACCACATAAACCAAGGCGTTTGCACTACCTAGCTGGGGTGCGACCATAATAAGTTCGAACTAAAGATTTAAAACTTGCCTTTGTGTCCTTGTGATTGGTGTACCTTTTCAAAGAAGCCATTCATCTTGGATTATTGGTTAAGTTCAACATTGTTTTGCCTCGATTTTGTGTTAATTGATTTTGTTGTGATATCGACGTTTGAGAACCGGAAAACCCATAAAGATTCTTCTCACCCATTTTATAAGCGTCTTCATAATTCTCATTCTCATCGAAGATTTTCATAATTCCATTTCTCCTTAACTCGAGTTTCCTTAGAGTTATCTCTAGTGCATCTTTTCGTTCTTCTAGATCATTGAGTCCTGCGTGACCTAGCGAAATTCCAAGAAGGCGTTCTGAGAGCGTCTCGCCCAAATAGTCGAACCCGAGATTCGTACTATTTCAACAAACACCATGGCGAACGAGCGTACTATGGCGGAAATGCTCCGAGCACCCACCGAGGGTTATGGAGATGCCATCGTTTACCGTTATCAATTCGATCACTTGAATTGAAGACACATTTGATCCAACTTGTGTCTACAAATCAATTCCGCGGGTGCGATCGAGGCGACCCGTATGCACACATCCGTTGGTTTAACAAGTTGACTTCAACTATCAATTTCAAGGATGTGCCACAAAAGTCATCAAGTTGATGCTTTTCCATTCTCTCTTGAGGGACGGCCGGTTTGGTGGAAAAAGAACCCCTCGATCCATCGAAACTTGGGAGGATCTTGTTCAAAAGTTTGTCAACTATTTCTTTCCTCCATCAAAGGCGACTAATCGAAAATGAAATTTCGGATTTCGTCAAAATTTCAATGAAAATTTTGGAGAGGCATGGGAGAGATTCAAAGATCTCCTCGGAAATGCCCCATCATGAATTCACGGAGCTTCAACAAGTCAATATCTTTTACAATGGGTTGAGCGGTAATGATCAAGATTCCTTGAATGCACCGCAGTGGCAATATCTTGAATCGTAAACCTAAAGATGTGATTGAAACTTGCGAGCAAAATCAAAAGTTCCTATTTCTCGCAACAAAGTCAATGTTCGAACACTCACGCTTCTTCATCCCGGTAACTCTTACGAGTTAGCAGCTCAGATTAACCGCTCTAACGGACATCATCCATTGTATGATAAAAGAGGTAAAGTAAATCAAAGCGAAATTCATAAGCTCGAACCGATCAAAGCCAGTAAACAAGGTGTGTGAAACTTGTAGTGGTCCACATGCGTATTATGATTGTCAAGCAACCGATGCTTCCTTTTACCAAGCTCCGTAGCTTGGTAAACCACAATCAATACCGACCACGGTGATCCTCACTATCGTGCACCTAGCGGTATGACACCACCGGTTTTCCTCCGTGCAAAACCATGGCAATCAGAATCGCTTTGTTCGAATCAAGGACAAAATTTCAATAACTCTCAAAATTTCAACCAAAGCGGAACAATTTCAACCAACCTCAACCATATCAAGCTCCAAATCATCAAAGTTATCAACCACCTCCTCAGCTCCCATGCCAAATGACTTCATGAAAATGGTAGAGGCAAACATGCGATCAATGCAAACTCGGATCAATAACATGAGAGGTGAGCTAAAAGGAAATTGATACCACATTATCTCGTGAGACAAATGAGTTAAAGAATATGATGAGCGGTTTCATGAACATGAATATGAACAAAGCTTCGCCATCTTCGGAGGACTCCCGTGCAATACTATTCCCAATCCAAATGCCGAGTTGAAAGCCGTCACCACTCGTGAGTGGTAAGGCGCACAATGGACCTCGACTCCTATGCCCCTCCTCCGTGGCATTTAGTCAAGTTACCAAGGAGACAACGGACAAGGTGCATTATTGAAGCCCAAGTACCGCACACGTCCCACCCGGTAGTCAAGCTTTAAGTCCGGAACCCGATGTTCAGGAAAAATCTGAGCGGAAAACACTTCCATCCGGCTCGAAAGTCTAGTCGGCTTCCATACCCATCAAGAATGAATGATGAGAAGCTCAAAGACAAAACAAAGAGCAAATGGAGAAGTTTTTCCAAATCTTCAATGAGCTTCACTTTGATATAAGCCGTTGATGCTCTCGTTCTAATGCCTAAATTTGCATCCACGCTTAAAGGCTTACTCACCAACAAAGATAAGCTATCGAGATGGCTAAAACTCCTCTCGATGAGCAATGCTCGTGACCATTCTTAATAAGCTTCGAAAAGCTTGAATACCTGGCGGTTTCTAATCCGTGTGATTTCTTGGGGATGTTTCAATGCTCCGCCTTGGCGATCTTGGCGCCGGCATTAACCTCATGCCACTCTCGTTATGGAAGAAAGCTGTCTCTTCTCGAACTTTCATCCACTCGTATGACACTCGAGCTAGCGGATCGTCACTGTAACTCGTCCTCTTGGGATAGCCGAGGATGTCGTGATGGAAGTGGGAAAGTTTCACTTTCATCTTGACTTTGTTGTAGTAGACTTGATCACGGATCCTAGGTTCCCTTATCTTAGGAGAGCTTTCTTAAAAGCAGTCGTGCTACGATCGATGTGTTTGCGGAAGAGTTGACCATACGGGTTGACAACGAAGAGCTCACGTTAAATATTAACGAACTCCAAACCTCTATACAAAAGAGTGTTGCCACAATTGATCAAAAATGCAGAAAGAATCAATGCAACACTCTCAAATTTCACAGTTAAGAGTGTTCACCAAAAGCGTCTTGAGCTCAGCTTTGAAAATTACCCTGGTTCAAGCAAATGGTTTGAAAGCTGTACGAGGATGTCAAGAGTGTTCTTGATGATGACGATGATCTAGAATCGGAGACTTCATCGGAGTGGTGAAGCTGCTAGCTCTAGAGCACACCACTTGTCCCACCTCCGGCATCGGTTTGTCGCATCGAGATTGTTAAGTGCATGGATGAAACTAAACTCTCTTGAGTTCATCGAGTTGGATGATGAGGTTTGTGATCCAATGGGAGACATTCTTCCCATTGATGAATTGCTCAAAATGATCCATCATCTTCTAGTCTTATTCCGACTCTTCCATCCCTTATCTCACTCGATGAGGAAGATGACAACTTTTGGAATGAAGTCGAGGCCTTTCTTAGTGATGAGTCAATTCAACGGAATTGATAACACTTACTTTGATCGGAGGGGACATACTTTTACGGAAAGTCATTGATTGAAGAACCGTTTCCGCCCTCCTCCCGGACATCTTCTTGACAATCACCATCTAAGCTTCAAGATTAAGCTTAAAGATGTCAAAGCGGTGATTTGCTTCTCTCTGTGAGGAATGGACATGCATTCTCATGTGCGTCTTTATTCCATTCTTCACGGATGGTGTGGTTGCTCTTTCCCTTTTCTCTTTCGGAATGAGGACACCATCTTTGACCCCGTATCATCCTTTATAGTTTCTACTATTAAACAATACCGAGGTTATATCTCGCGGTGTGGAACTTTCGATGTTCATATGTTCATTAACATTGTGAGCGAAAGTCCGATCGAGATTGGTTTTCCGTTACTTTCCCGTGAACAAATGAATCCGGGGTCGAGTCAAGCTAGCGACTCGGGAATCAAAAACGAGTACACACTATAAGGGTTTTCACCCATATTTACGTCTTCTTACCTCTTTCTACCACCCTAGTGTGGGGGTTGCCCACATGTTTTCTCTAAAAAAAAAAAAAAAAAAAAGAAAAATCTTTCATAATAATGGCGTAGTATTTCCCTTTTACGTTCTTTGTTTCGGCATAACATGGGTACTTTGAATATTGAGGGCAATATTCATTTCTAAGTGTGGGGGAATTCTCACAATTTCATATATTATCTACCCAATTCCCGTTTTGGCCAAAATTTTTTGGAGTAAGTGTTTTACACTTTCTCATTTAGTTATCGATCCGCCATATACGTAAGACTAAAGGATTAGCTAATCCAGAGCAAACGACTCTTGGTAAAGATTTCTCAAATCCGTTTATATGGCTTGCAATTTGCCAAAATTGTATGGTATTCAACTCACCATATCCTAAAAAGTGAAGAGTTGGCTAGCCTGCAAGATTATGGCTTGTGGTAAAGGCGATGGAAAAACCATAATTGGTAATCGACTCACCAAAGATAATATTGATAATTTATCTAAGAGTTGGCTAGTCGGAAGAATGCGGCCCGGTAAAGACAAAATCAAATCCGTTGAAAGTCGGTGGTTTGCTCAAAATCACATGGTTATCGGTGTACCATGGTTCTTACTTGAGCTGAAACATTTAGCTCTCGAGTAATGGCTTTTGGTAAAGAGATTAAAATCCATTATGTTTTCTCAAATCATTGCTAGGGACTAGCAATATCTCGATGTGGGGATTGATGAGTGTCTAAATACTCATCATTTTGTACAAAATAAGCGCAAATTCATCGAAAACACTCGAAACACATCAAAATGATCAAAATATCACAAATCAGTGTTTATGTGTTTCAAATGCCAAAATATCAAAATCGGATGAAAAACATATCAAATTTGCAAAAATTGCGGTTTTAGTCCCCAAGTTTCAAAAGTTGTCAAAAGCAGTCCTGAGCATATAATTTCAAAAGTAAAGTCACCAAAGGTCCTTTTAAAATCAAAAGTTGTCAAATTTAGTCCTTTGGTGAAAAATATGAAAAGTTTGAGAAAATTACAACTTTGGTCCCTCGAGTTTAAAATTGGCGAAATGGCCCCGGAAAATTGCAAAATGGCAATGTTGGTCCTTATACTTTTGAAAGTTGTCACTTGTGGTCCTTGGAATGACTTTTCTGAATTGGCGACTTAGGCCCTCAAGTTTCAGTTATACACATTAAGTCCTTGAAGTTTAAAACCTATAACTCATTTTGGACCCTTTCATATTACGGACCCTGTCATTTTGAATTATGAACCCCCTATTATAATCTGCTTTGGTCAAAATCTCTGGTCAATCTTCTCACCCGCCAAAAGTCATCTCCTTGCTTTCCTATGACTAGCTTACACCCATCCCCCTCCTCGATTTTCTCTCGAGCTGTTCCCACTCCATAACAAGCCTCCAAACTTCATTAATTGCACCTCCCCTCTCACTCAACCTCCAGTGGCGGATGACAAAATTGGCGCCAAATCATATTGAATGGTGGAGATTAATTCAAGGTCATCCAAGGGCTAGGAATGGTGGGAAAGATTCAGAAGAGAGAGAGAGTACCTTTGGATTATAAAAAGACAGAAAAAGGAAGCAATGAGAGAGTAGAATTTTAGCTTAAAATTTCTTAATGTCGTTTTTATGTCAAGTTATTATTTTCAGTGTTAGAATTGTATTATTTGGTTAAAATGTATTAAACTTAAGTGTTAAAGTGTATTGAGATTGAATTCAAGCACCAATTTTAGTTTATGTTTACATTTGATCTCATTGGTCCACTGTTGAAATTTTCAAAGTCAAAAGCTCCTTCAAAAGCTTCATCGTACTTATTTCTCGATTCTATTGAAGCTGAATAAAAGCATAGCTTTGTACAAGCTCTATTTCAAGTTCTCATTCATTTTGACATTTGGTCAACAAAAGTCAAGCAGTGTCAAAAATTGCAATGGAAATAGTGCAGGTTGATTCGGACAATGGAATGGGTTGATGTGGAAGCTATGGGTTGGATTATATAGGTTAGAGTACTTGGTTCCAGATTGCAAACCACGGTGGCTTAGGACCACTTGTAAGTGAAATTTTTAAGCTTATCGCATTACATTCCATTGTAGTTAGATTTGGTTCAAACTGTTCTATAAGTCGTAATTAGGTTATATAAATGTAGATTGATCATTGATGATAGGTTGCTCGGTGTTTAGTCTCATTTAATTGTCAAAGCAGTCTTTATAGGGTGTTTGGATACATTAATTTATCTGTCTTGTAAAGCTTGCTCGATGATAACATCTATTGGTTCATGTTTATGCAGCATATTTGAGCTCATATTTGTCAACACCTTGTGTCTTTTAAGCTCAAAGTCAAAATTCCTCTAAGTACCTTAGCGATCCTTTGTTGGAAATTTTGGGATTGCAATCCATCATTTGTGTTTAGAATCACATAATATTGCTTGCATCAAGTTTATTACATCATATAAACCCTATCTCGGCTTTAAAATTGGATCCAAAGTTGGATAAAGTCAAAGTTTCATTTTCATATAAAAAGTCAAATTAGCAAAATGTTTTGAGTCCAATTACAAGGATTTTCTAGGTTCATTTCTGGGACTTATTCGGTGAATCTTGGTGTTTCAAAAGCTCATTGGTCCTCTTTCTTATAAGCATTTTTTAGAATTTTGTGATTTAGTTAAAAGCTTCAAATCGACTTCTCTTTTAGGCGAATGTGCCTGCGGGGATGAGTGAATCTTGAGTTTTTCGAATTTGGTGCAAGTGCAGAGCTCATAAGAGCTTGTCATTGTCGATTTTGGTACAAGTGATCTCACCCAGGTCCTTTCCAAGTTCCAAATCAAAGTTTTCGGTTTGAGCTTATTTATAAGCTTGTGCATGTGATTACTGGTTGGTACCCAAAGGCATTTAAGTTTATAAAATCAAATACATCAAATCTGTTCTAGCTTGTGATTCGAGAGGGTTTGGCCTATTGATTCTCATTGCATTTTGGTCATTGTAGCATATTTAAGCTTACAGTAAGCAGTTGGTTCCTTTTGGTGAGCTTTTGGCTTATCAAGTGCTTATTCACAAGCACTTTCCACATCGGATCCTAAATCCTCCACACAAGCACTTGTTTTCTCATTTTCTTATATTCCTAATATTATTTTAGATTTTTCCTGCAATTTTTGATTTTTCCTAGCTTGTTTGGTATTTTTGCATTTTATCTAGTTTTAAGCATTTTAATTAGTTTTAAATACAAAAAATTAAGAAAAGCTTCAAAAAAATAATTTTTCAATTTTATTAAGTTTAGATAAATATAAGAAGCCAAAAAAGTATTTTTCCATATTTTTCTTAGTTAAAATTGTATTTTTAAATAATTTAATTAGTTTTAAATAGTTTAAAATTCCTAGAAAATAGAAAAAATAATCATAAAAATACAAAAATAGTTTTGAAAATTCTATTTTGATATTTTAGATTTTCCATTTCATAATTTTATTTTCTAGCTTTATTTCCTAATTTTTGTATTTTAGATAATTATTAAATAGTTAAAATAGTTTTTAATTAATAATAATTAATTAAATAGTTATAAAAATAATTTTCTTTTCTATAAATTTTATTTTATCATTAGGATTGTAAAAATATCATTTTCATATTTTTAGGTTAATATTGCTTTAGTTTCACTTTTTATTTTGTGCGTTACGTTATTTTAATTTAAGCGTGCGTATTAGGTTTTAACGTTTATCACTTTAAATATAGTGATAGCGTTTATTTAATATTTTAATCTTTTTAATTTTCTTTAATTTGCATTTAAGCCGTCTTTATTTGTTGGCTTTTGTTGTAGTTATAATCATAATCGATCCTTTTTCCGTTCAGATTTCCGATCACTAAGCGTCGATAATCCATTGCATAGCTCATTTGGGACATAACGACCCGGAGACCCTATACTCTCTCGATCTTCATTAATTTCGTGCTTAAGCTGTTTTAAGTTTCTTGCTTGCGTGAGAAAACTTGGCGGGTTTCTTGTGAGATCAATAGTACTATTTGAAAAGATGCCCCTCCCGTGTGCAAGAGGCGTGACCTTGGGTGATTATAATCGGTATATTGTGTATTTTTGTCATGAGGTTCAATTGGTTGTTACATTTACATTAAGTACTTGCATATATCGTATACACATATTGTGGAAAACTAGAAAGGGGTTGAATAGTTTTACTGATTAAAACTTCGTTTTAAACTATTTAGATCGACTTATGTCAATCTATTTAATGTGTATGTTGGATGATGATAGATAAGCATATAATCAAGTGTGACAACTCGTAGAATTCCTCGGCCGTCGTAATTAGAGAAACAACAATTAGGCGATCGTTCGGTCTAAGTTGAGATCGACTCGAATTTATAGTCGTTTTATTGAAATAATATTCTAAAAACATTGGCGTAACTCTCGAGTCACGAATCCTCGTTTTCTAGTCCAAGCGAGTCCCGAACCTATAATCTGAGTTTCACGGACCATGTTCTAATATTTATATTGTCTCGTTATACCTATGGTCTACCCTAATGCACTAACGGGCATTGTGCCGGTCGTGTGTAGTGTAGTATTCGGTAAACCGAGGTCGTCCCAAGAGCTACGTGGATCGGAAATTAACTTAAGTCTATTTCACGATTTTAATTGCTTTTAAGGTTGAAATTACTAATTAACTACTAAAGACAAGGCAAATAAAGGCGAGGGTTGTGATCAATAGAGGAGAGGGGTGCTAACCTAGTTACTCATCCTATCAAGTTATGTTTACGTCTAATTACTTCCAATTACTTCAGGTGGGGTGAAAGTCGCTAGGAAAATATTTGGTCGGTTAGTCCTAAACTATCGACAAAAGTTCCCTTTGGAGAAGTCGGTGACCCGTCGTAAGTCTAGTTGTTCTTAGTCCCTAAGCCAAGTCATTAAGTCCGCTAAATGCTAGATCCCTAATAATGAGTGCCAGGCGCTAGCATCTTAGACCCTCATCACGACTTCTTAAGTGCATCCAAGCGGTAGGGTGATCGATTGGTCAAATCGCACAAGCAAAAGGGTCGTCGGTTGGTCATATCTTACCCTTCCCTCGGTCTACCTACTTAGGGTCAATTGGTCATATCTCTAAGTAACTAGCCACTACCGCCATTTAAAACTACCGAAACAAGGGTAGCTACCAACAAGCTATGCATGCATACACTTAGAAATAATTATATCTGAAGCAATGTAAACATGAACAAAACAATTAAGGAATCATAACTAGGCCGGCACCGAGGAGCTTAGCCAGCATATAGTAAATTAATTCAATAATAATGAATAAAACATGAATAGAATTAAACATAATGTTCGATACAAATTAATTGATGGAAAGCTAATAACGATGATGATTGCGGTGAATTATTCCTTAGAAAATGGCTTTGGACTTGAAATTGCCTTGTAGTGGTGCCTAATTGACCCCTAAGAGAGGGTGAAAGAGATGTTGAAAATGCAGTTAGGGTTGTATTTATAGGCGCGACATGGTTCTGGCATAACCTTAGGGCAAATGCTGTAGTAACTAAAGAGTGTAAAGAAATCGGATCTTGAATAATTCGTCGTAATTAAATTTATTAGTTACGTCGTGCCTAAAGTTCGTCGTACCTAAAGTTACGTCATTACTTTTTATTGTCAACATATTTTCCTTAAACTAATTTGCTCTTGTGTCAGCGTTTAGTCCTCCTCGTTCTTGTTACTTTTATAGCAAGTCCTTGTACTTAATAAACTTGAATTAACTTGTTACTTTCAGCCCGGACTTCAACTCCTTGGCAAGTAATTAATTACGGAGTAACTAATTATCCAAGCTACGCAGTAACCCTTCGTATTCTCAAAACTTTAAAGAAGGGCAATCTATGCAAAGACCACCACTCTTTGAAACCAATGGATTTATCTATTGGAAAACCGCTTTGAAACATATGTAAAATCAAAAGATATAGATCTTTGGTTTATTATTGTTAAAGGAGATTTTAGTTCTACAACAAAGGATATTTCCGTTGATGAACAAAAGAAATTAGTTGCTAAAAATAATGAAGCTAAATGATGCTTTATAATGCTTTACCTAGAAAAGAATATGAAAGAATTTTATGTGTGAAACCGCCAAAGATATTTGGGAATCTTTAATTGTTACACATCAAGGTAATTACAAGTCAAGGATAACAAAATTGATCTTCTTGTTCAACAATATGAACAATTTGTTATCCCCGAAGATGAAACCATTGACTGTGGCTTTGCTCGCTTTAACACTATCATTACATCACTTAAAGCACTTGATGAATCTTTTCGTAGTAAGAACTTTGTCGAAATTTCTTAGAGCACTCCATCCCAAATGGAGAGCTAAAGTGACCGCTATTGAAGAATCAAAAGATCTCTCAATAATGTCACTAGACGAGCTAATTGGCAACCTCAAAGTTCACGAAATGATAATGGAGAAAGATTCGAGATCATCAAAGGAAGAAAGGAGAAGATCAAACTGCTGTTTAAAGCAAAGGCGGAATCAAGCGATGATGGTGAATCTTGTTCCGATAGTGAAGATGAGGAGTATGCCATGGCCGTTAGAGATTTCAAGAAGTTCTTTAGAAGAAGAGGAAAGTTTGTAAGACAACCTCGAGAAGAAAAGAAGCCATTCGAAAAGATCGGATGATAAGAAAATCAAAGGTGAAAGAAAGTGTTTTAGATGTGGTGATGCAAGTCATCTCATAGGAGAATGTCCCAAACCATCTAAGAGCAAAACTCAACGAGCTTTTGTAAGTGGTGCTTGGAGTGATAGTGAAGACGATGAAGAATCAAGCAAGGAAGAGATCGCTCTAATGGCACATGAGTCAAATGAGGTACTTTCCGACTCTTCTTATTCTTCTATAGATGATGACACCTTGCAAAACAATATAATCAATTGTGTGAGCTAAGTCTAAAAATCATAACTAAAATAAATTTCTAAAACTAAAAAGGAATTTTTGGAAATGAGGTATATGAGTTAAAAGAAAAGCAAACGACTTGAAAAGGAAAAGCAAATGACAATGATTGTAAATCATGTCAAGAGCTTAATCTTGAAATAGAAAACTAAAGCTCACACAAGAAGTTTTAATAGAAAATAATTCTAAGTTTAAAAGGTTTAACAAAAACATCGCTATTGCCGATGAAATAGTTAAAATCCATAAAACACCGGAGACATGAATGGGCTAGGTTTTAATGAAGTAGTAATTCCTAAGAGTCAAAACAAACGGCCGGAAAGGACTAACATTCGTCAAAATCGTCAACAGACAAAGACGGACCGCACGGAACCAAAAAGGGTTCCGTCCACAGTAAAATGGTGCTGCTGGTACTTCAAATAATGTAATGTTCGCACACGGACCGCATCAATTTGTTAAAATAACAAAGAAAACCAATGATAATGTTAAACTAAACCAGCCATTATATCGTGAGTAGGACTTATTAAAAATGAATTTAGATCAAAACTACTCAACAACGACATAAAACTTCTTTGCCAAACGCCCTTTCCTAAGAGCAACCACAACGTTCAACCTAACTACCAACACAACGGTTGGAATCAAAACTTTCCTAGACCATATCAAACCCAAATTACATGCCATGGAACCCTTATCCATCATTTCCATACATGAATCAAATAAATGGTATGTTTAACCCAAACGGACCCATGAGATATTGGGGACCAAATGTTTGAGTTATTTGCTTCTTAGGTATGTTTGAAAGTTGGATTGGAACCCCGATTGAATGGATAAAAGATAGTGGATGCTCACGACACATGACGGCAACAAAGTCTCTTCTCATCATACCAAGAGTATGACGAGGTAATGTCACTTCGGTAGCAATCTCAAAAGCAAAATCATTGGCAAAGGTACGATTGCTCATAACTCTCTAACTATTGAAAATGTTGCTCATGTGGATAGGTTAGGATTTAATCTACTTAGTATTAGCCAACTATGCGATAAAAAGTATAAAGTACTATTTGATGAAAATGGTAGTAAAATACTAAAAGATGGTATCACCATAGCTAAAGGAGTTAGGAAAAATAATATATACGTCATGAAAATAGATAAAACATATAATGACAAACTTTGCCTAACAACATTAGACGATAGCTCATCTCTTTGGCATAGACGCTAGGTCACGCTAATATGAGACTTATACAAAACCTATCTTCAAAAGAGTTAGTTAGAAATTTGCCAAAACTAAAATATGACCAACACTTTTGCGACGCTTGCAAAATTGGTAAACAAACACATAGTAGTCACAAATCTAAAAATATGGTATCTACATCTAAGTGTCTAGAATTATTGCATATGGACTTGTTTGGACCATCCGCTATAAGAAGCTATGGAGGCAACTTATACACTTTGGTCATAGTAGATGATTACTCAAGATTTACTTGGACATTATTTTTGAAAACCAAAAATGAAGCTTTTGATAAATTTGAAATACTTAGCAAGAAAATTCAAAATCTTCTAGGTGTCAAAATTGTGTCGATCCGAACGGATCATGGTCGTGAATTTGACAACGAAACTCAATTTGGAAACTTTTGTGATGCAAATGGTATAACACATAACTTTTCGGCTCCACGAACACCTCAATCTAATGGAGTAGTAGAACGAAAAATAGAACAATTCAAGAAATGAGTAGAACAATGCTTAATGAACAAAACATTCCTCAAAAGTTTTGGTGTAACGCTGACACTTCTACATATATTTTAAATAGAGTCCTAATACGTCCTTTCCTAAACAAAACACCATATGAACTTTATAAAGGTAAAAGCCAACATTAGGATATTTTAAAGTCTTTGGTTGTAAATGCTTTATTCTTAACACTAAAGATTATCTCACCAAGTTTGACCCAAAGTCTTATGAAGGTGTATTTTTGGTTACTATCAAACTAGTAAAGCTTACATTGTCCTAAATAAAGAAACAATGATAGTCGAGGAATCGTTGAACATAACATTTGACGAAAGTCCACCTCCTCTAAGACATCACCTTTGGTAGATGATGACTTAGTTGAAAGTCAAATAATTGAAAGTCAAATTGATAATAACAAGGAAGATGAACCATTAAATAAGGAAATTATCAACATAAAAGAATCTAAAAGTCATCCATTAGAAAAGGTCATAGGAAAACTTAATCAAAGAACCTTAAGATCACAAGCTCAAAATCAAAGTAATCATTTTTGTTTTGTATCCACCATTGAACCAAAAACCATAAATGAAGCAATAAAAGATGAATCATGGGTAATGGCCATGCAAGAAGAATTAAACCAATTGTTAGAAATGATGTTTGGAAACTAGTTCCAAAACCCAAAGATCAAACTATAATTGGAACGAAATGGGTCTTTCAAACAAAATGGACAAAATGGTATAGTATCTAGAAACAAAGCTAGGCTTGTTGCACAAGGTTATAATCAACAAGAAGGAATTGACTATGATGAAACTTATGCACCGGTAGCTAGACTTGAATCTATTAGAATATTACTTGCTTATGCATGTGCTTATGATTTTAAATTGTTTCAAATGGATGTTAAAAGTGCTTTTCTTAATGGGTTTATTAACGAAGAAGTGTATGTTGCTCAACCTCCCGGTTTTACCGACTTTGAGAAACCACATCATGTCTTCAAACTCAAGAAAGCATTATACGCCTTAAACAAGCACCTAAAGCTTGGTACGACCGCCTTAAGACTTTTCTTATTGATAACAAATATACTATGGGATTAGTAGATAATACTTTTTACTAAGAAAAAGAATCGCAAATTATTATTGTTCAAATATACGTTGATGACATTATATTCGGATCAACTTGTCAAGAACTATGTAATGATTTCTAAAATCATGCATGACGAGTTTGAAATGAGTATGATGGGTGAGTTAAACTCTTTCTAGGACTTCAAATTAAACAACTAGAAGATGGTATTTTCTTTAATCAATCTAAATATATAAAAGACATGCTTAAGAAATTTGGTCTTGAAGATTCCAAACCAACTAAACACCCATGTCCCTCGGACACTAAACTCACCAAGGACGTAAGAAGGTGAATCCGTAGATAACACTAAATATAGAGGAATGATTGGTAGCTCACTATATCTTACGGCTAGTAGACCCGACATTATGTTTAGTGTTTGTCTATGTGCTCGCCAAGAAAACCCAAAGGCATCACACTTAGAAGCATTAAAAAGGATTTTTAGATATATTAAGGGAACAACGTGTTTAGGATTATGGTATCCCAAAGGAACGGTATAGAAACCATAGTGTATGCCGACTCCGGATCATGCCGGTGATTATGTCGATAGAAAAGTACAAGTGGTATTTGCACTTTGTTGACATTGTCTCACCTCATGGTTTGCAAAGAAGCAAACGGCTTTAGCTATCTCTACTACTCAAGCCGAATACGCCTCACCGGAAAAGCATGTCAACAAGCTCTTTGGATGAAGCAAGCTCTCGAGACTACGGAATTCATCTCAACGACATTGTGATACTTTATGACAACAAAGGAGCCATCGATCTCAGAAAATCCTGCTCAACATGCTCGTTACAAAGCACATTGAAACCGTCATCACTTTCTTCATGCGACAATGTTCAAAAGGAAACATTTCAATCGAGAAAGTATCCTCAAGACAACATTGCCGACATCTTTACTAAACCTCTTAAACGAGAACCTTTAATCTTCTTAGACTTGGTTTAGGGTTAATGGAACCAAGCATGTAGGATAAACATAGCCTAAAACATTAGAATAGTCAAACCAAAACAATTTTGTCTTGTTTCACATCAGAGCCACGGCACTCAACGACAACACGGACGGAACCAAAATTTGGTACCGTCTCGTCCGTGGTATCTGCTGTACAAAACAATTTTATACATAACATCTTCTTCCTCACAACCCACTTTACCAAAACGTAAAACTTAAACCAAGCTCACATCGTCATCTTCCCACTCACTAATCATCAAGATAACATCATTGTAAGTATCCTAACTACATTTCATCTCTTAATTTCGAGTCTAGGATTCTTATTTATGCACAAACTATCACAAATCATTACATGGGTTTTATGTATGCTTTTATACCAAATATGAATTCAATTGGCAAATTGCATAACTAGTCATTCAAATTAGGTACTACATTATCATATTGCATAAACAAAATCATGTTTCCCACTAATTGATAGATAATAAATATAAGGCCTTATTCAAACAACCAAACACCCCATGTCAAAAGTTTTGAAAAGCTTCACTTGTAGGAAAACATTTTTTCATTGCTAATACAAATAGAAACGTTAGAATTTTCATCACTTGCATGCTCTTGAATACTAAAGGTATTGCATAACTAATATGCACTCCCGGGTATATTCAAATATAGCAACAATGAATTAGGAGCATTTGGGTTATCTCATGGTATTTGCCAAACACTCCACTAAAACCATTTTATGCATAAAATGAGTCGAGATAACCGCAACTCCAAATTGTTTTCATATAGGCACACACTAGAATCAAAAACGTTAAAATTTATCTAAATTTTATTTTAACATGTTAATTCTTGTCCTTAGGAATAATCATGGTAGCCGCAAGATTCTATGATCACAAAGACACCCTTAACTACATTCCCAAACACCACAAACCAAAGGACTCACCAAGGAACAAGTAGAAATATTTAGGGTCTAGAATCAAGGTATTTCCACGAGGGTAGAACCATTCACTCATCCTTCCTTGAGCATACCAATCTTCGTGAAGAACTAGCCGCCATTCAATTTGATTGTCTTCTTGACATTGATGAACCAATTTGTCTTAGGTTCAGATTAGAATTCTATGCTAGTGTGACCGGTTTTAGTGATGAAGATGATGAGTTTTGTCTTAGCTTTAGAATCAACCAAATGACTACACCATCACTTTAAGTGACTTTGCTAGAGTACTAGGAATTCCCAACCGTGGAACTTGTGTTTACACGGATAAATGGTCACCACCGCCTTGATGCAATCAATGACCGCTTCTTCCCTACATAACCCGCTTAGCCGATAAGGATGTCATCCGTGAACACCTTTTAACCCAAAACGGATACAACCCGAGTCACCCGAAGGGAAAAGAGGTAGACCGAGATCCATATGGAATGGAGCTCAATGAACTTAAGTACCTAATTTAAGAAATGGGAGGAGTTACTTAGAGCAAACGTCATTAGCACCATAGGAATAGGGATCACATAAACGCTTGTCTTTGCCACATGCTTTACAACTTGTCCACCGACAACCATTCAACTTAGCCTACTACATAGCTAGGAGAATGATTGATATTCCAACTCAAGGATCCGTTGCGTTTTCCATACGGATGCTTCTCACCCGCTCTATAGAAACTTCGCCCAATTCCACCAACCCCAAAAGGGATGCACCTTCAATATGATCTCATCCTCACATCTTTGTACCTTTGAGTGATGCTCGAGTTGCTAAGACTAAAGGCAAGAGAGCTAAACCTCCAACTCCTTCATCATCATCATCAAATAGCTCCGAGGATGGTCTTCCAAGCTCTCGCCTTCCACCTCAAGAGTATTACACATCTCTTCCCGAGATTGAGAATGAATCGTAATTCAAGCAAACTATGGAATGTTCAATGCCTTGGTAGGATGATGAACAAGATTTACAAAAGTTGGACAAATAAGGGTACTTTAAGGAGTGTTTGGAACAATGCATTATCGTTAATGTTTGATACTATTTAGTTGTTTTTATTACGAGGATGATAATATGACTTGAAACAATGGTGTATGCTAACAACTTATGCGTGGGGATAGCACAAGTATGCTATCAATTTACCCATTTTCACTATATTGTGAAAATCAATAAGCCTTGCTCTTAATCTATGCTCCACCGTGTTTACATATGTGTTATTTACTTTTCCTAACTAGAAATGTTTAGTATAACAGGTTTTGAGAAAAATTTCGTGTTTTGAAATTTCGCTTTTTAAGAAACATTTCATCCAAATTTCAAAGACTTGACGGATCGACGGCACCTTTATTTTGGTACCGCCTTTATGAATTTTGGTACCGCCATATCTCAGAAAGTGACCAGACGGCACCCTTTTTGGGTTCCCACTGTATGATTTTGGTGTCGTGGATCCTCCGTAATTTTCTCGAATTTCGACTATTTCGTGATTCCAAATTATCTTCCATCACTTATAAATCAATCTTAACTAGTATATACCGTTATTAGAACTAGTATTATTCACTGGGATGTAAGAAATCCATTTCCCACCAAAATTCAAAATTTGAAAAATCCACCCAAGGAGCCCTTTTATATAAAGGAAGGAACCAAATTTTGGTACCTTCAAATCCGCGGGTAATCGAATATTAGGAAATTCCACTCACTAGAACACATTTATTGCATATCTTTTCTTCTTCACTCCATCTTCTTTGTATGGATTGACTTGGGTGATATGACTAGCATTCAACCCACTTCCAAATCATTAGGAACCTCATCTCTTCAATGGTTCAACATCAAATCAAACCTTTTTCTAAACAATTTCTTACCTCTATAAATTGAAAGGCTTTACCATGATCATCCTCACACCTTCTTCATTCTCATTACTATCTAGCAAACCAAAACCCAAGTTCAAAATGACTAAATCATCACCAAAACCTTGCAAGAAAACCGCTAGAATGAGCGTAAGGCCTTGTTGTTTTGTTAATCTTAGCTCATCATCCGAATCTTCACCACTCACCATCTCATCTCCCATTAGAGATGATACACACCTTACCTTAGCTACACCCACTTCATCACACATTGTGATCACCACTCCACCACCATCAAAGCACCTACTTCACCTCCACCGCACCCATCCAAACATCCAAAACACCTCACCACCTTCACCAAGGTCTCCCACTCACCCCATGGAGTTATTTTCACTCCACCAACATCACCAAATCCTTTCCTAGAGGACTTGGAAGACTTGCCTCCTAGGCCAAGTCATCCACCACCATTGCCATCCTTTGGCACCATTGAGCTTAATCGCTCATGAATCACCTCGGTCATCCATTGACCCAAACGCCCATTAGGGCCAAGACCTCTCCTTTTCCACCCCATTCACAAGGACATTCATGGTCCTTTATACGGGATCATCCACTTCCATCATCAATGTCCCTCATATTGAGGACATTCCGAGAGCATGTGGGATGACAATCCCACTAGAGAGGAGATTCAAGCCGAACTCCACAACCTCCACCAATTCAAAGGCATGGTGGATTCTCACTTGTGAGACAATGCAAATGCAAAGTGCTTTGCTTGCATCCATCATGACCACTCCAAACATCCCCAACACCACCAACACATCCACCATTCCACCACCACAACCTCCGCAAACTTTCTACCCACTAAGACATGGTTGCTCCACTTGTGAGCAACGGTCAAACCGTGAACGGATCTTGATTATGGTCCATGACTTCACGAAGAAATGAGGTTCATCCTCAACACATTCTTGAGCGCCTCAACGCTTTTCCCATCCACCATCTCTTTAGGATGGTTTTTAGAATAGTCTTTATTTGTTTTTGTTTTAGGATAATTTTTTTTCTTGTACTAGAAACACATCATTGTGTTCTCTTTTCATGATCTTTACTCATGAAAATTTTAACAAATGAATGTTGTTTATTATGTTGTTGGTGTCATTACATAGTGTTTGGAAATGCTAGTGAATGATCATTATCACTAACTTTTTTCTTGTAGCTTTATTTTCACAATCCATGTATCTTCCCATTAAAGCACCCAATTTAGGGAGCTTTGAACAAGGGGAGATAATAGCTCGGGCTCATTACATTCCAGATAGCCTCTTCTTTTATTGAGACAAAAAGGGGAGAAAATATAGAACTTGAAATTATTTATATTTGACTTTTCGCAAAAGTCAAATCGCATACAATTGACTTTCTAAAAGTCAAACAGAACCCTCATTGATAATACTTGACTTTTCTTTAAAGTCAACCGCATACTTTGACTTTCCGAAAAAGTCAACATCATGCATCAACTAGTGAATTCTTTGACTTTCATAAAAGTCAAAATTCATACACTTATATTATCATTTCCTTTCAAAGTTCTAAAACTAATATTTTTATAACTCTTGTACAAACTTTGTCTCTTTTATAAAATAAATTTATATTTTGTCCTCAACAAAGGGGAGATTGTTAATACAAATATCGCCATTAAACGTTATTTATATTTTTGATCTTTGCCTAAGTTTTGTTAACGCACAAAAGTAAATTTAATTTATAAAAGCTTAAAGCTTGTCAAGTTTATTAGATATTAAAACAAGCTTTCTCAAACAATATATTCATCATTCAAGCATTTACATTTATGATTAGTAACATCTTGATATGACTCTAATCATTATGTATGATAGTAGTTTGTAGAATGTGTTAGGTTCTTAAACCAAACACTACTTAAGCATTTGCATATTTCTATTAATAGTAATACAACATTTGACATCATATATTACATCATGGAGATCATTGAAGATTCCATTAGATATTTTGTGAAGATTTGTACTTCATATCTTGCACAATCTTACTTAGATAGAGTTGACTTTAGGCAAGATTTGATATCTTGACCGCCGATCGCGGTACAATTTGGTACACTGCGGAACCCTTTAAGGGTCCGCGGTCCGTGGACGCCTCTCGTCCAAATTGGCTATAAATAGCAATGCCAAGCCAAGTAGTTTCCCATCCCTTTCTAACATACTCTCATACATATCTTCTCTAACCTTTCTAACTCAGTTTATATCATATTAGTGATCTCTTTGTAGCAAAGAAGATCAAGTCATATTCAAGCTTCAACGAAGTTGGAAGTCTTGCTTGTTTAGTGTTGTATGATCTAGAGTTGATCCATACTTCATTGTTGTATCAAACCATCATAATCTTGTGAGTGTGAGTGGTTAGTATTTTAGTCCTCAAAATACATTGTGTGGGAGTAGTTGTACCTTGGAAAGAACTCGACATCTAGCTTAGTGTCTGAAAATAGTGTGTTTAAGTGTAAAGGTTTTCTCCACGGTGAAAGGAGCTTGTTGACTAGTGAAGTTAAACTCGAAAGTGAGACTCGGGAGTGGAGTAGGCAAGGAAAAAGAGTCCTTGTAGGCCTAACCACTATAAACAACTTGTTGTGGTTTGATCATTTCTTTCCTTACTTACTTATTACATATTGCTTACATATTTCATTAACATACTTAAGATCAATATCAATTGATCTTTCAATAAGTTTCAAAACAAAGTTTTTTAATCAGTAAACTATTCAACCCCCCTTCTAGTTTTCTACAATGACCATAATCATTAAATAAATACAATAAAACTACATGTCTCATTTATAACTCTTATGAGTACAAAATATACGTTTAAACTATGAACATAACATGTTAGTAGGGAGTTTCATGTGAGGGGTTTTATTTGGGTAAACGTATCGACGAGTTGCTGAATTTATGATTTAAAGTGTTCTAGCTCCTCAAACGTTTACCACATGATATCTAAATTATGATAGCCCGAAAAGTGATACGATATTTAAACTAAACACGTTTCCCAAATTAGTGGACCATTTCTACGAAAAACACAATCACTATAACCAACCATGTACAACATTATGATCTATATAGACTTGTTGTGTTCTATTCCAAAACCTAAGATGATATCATATTTCTAGGTTGTACGTAAAGACTTTTCGGCTTATCCATCAATTTCGTTATACCTTTAAACATCATCAACTCACTATGATTTTGATAGCCCTTAATTTTATATGTTTTGAATTGCTTTTGGGGGAGATACATGCTCAACTATATTCATTTACTTTCACAAGTACTCTAAACTTTTACGGAAGACCGTGAGTCATAGCCCCACTCTTACTCTTTTAATACTCGTTTTAAACTATTTGGCGTAGATACATGCTTAGAAATACTTTACTCATTTATAAACATACATGATTTGCATTTACATACAGGTACAAGTGCTCAAAACATTTTATACTTTACGCTGTGATACACTTTTTATACTTTTTGACATGATGTGTAGTTTAATTGTGATATATGCCTTAATGTGTTAAACTTGTTTGCATTATTCTTAATCGCATTATTCTTTGGCAACTGTCGGAAAGGTATTGATAGTACTATTTAGAAGATGCCTCCACCCATGTGTCCCAGATTCGTGACCTCGGGTGACTATAGTACTATTTGAAAAGATGCCCCCTCCCATGTGTGCAAGAGACGTGACCTTGGGTGATTATAATCTGGTATATTGTGTATTTTTGTCATGAGGTTCAATTGGTTGTTACATTTACATTAAGTACTTGCATATATCGTATACACATATTGTGGAAAACCAGAAAGGGGTTGAATAGTTTTACCGATTAAAACTTCGCTTTAAACTATTTAGATCGACTTATGTCAATCTATTTAATGTGTATGTTGGATGATGATAGATAAGCATATAAGCAAGTGTGACAACTCAGAAATTCCTCGGACGCGTCGTAATTAGAGAAACAACAATTAGAGCGATCGCTCGCCTAAGTTGAGATACGACTAATTTATAGTCGCTTTTATTGGAAATAATATTCTAAAACATTGGCGTAACTCTCGAGTCACGAATCCCTCGCTTTCTAGTCCAAACGAGTCCCGAACCTATGATATGTGTTTTACGGACCATGTTCTAATATTTATATTGTCTCGTTATACCTATGGTCACCCTAATGCACTAACGGCATTGTACCCGGCCGTGTGTAGTGTAGTATTCGTAAAACCGAGGTCGTCCCAAGAGCTACGTGGATCGGAAATTAACTTAAGTCTATGTCACGATTTTTTTAAAGGGCCCTAAATAACAAAAGGGTTTTGGGAAAATTTTCGGGTTCGGGAAATTTTTTTGGGAAATTTAAAGGGAAACGGTTTTTGCGGAGCATGCCCTTAAAATTTAAAATTAAACCCAACAAAAAAAATAATTTTTAAATCGTTAAACCCTTAAAAAACCGGGGTTTCAAAATTTTTATTTTTACAAATCGGCTTTAAAAAAAGAATTTTCAAAACAAGTTTTACAAAACCCAAAGGCAAAAATTTTTTTAAAATTGTTTTAAAATATTTATTTTCTTTTAAAAAAAAGGGAATAAATTTCCAAATTCAAAAAATTTTTTTTTTAAAAAGTTTAAAATTTAATTTCGTTAAATTTGAAAAATTTAAATTTAATTTTTTCCCCATTAAAATTTATTAAATTAAAATTTTTTTATTTTGAACCTTTGGGGAAAAAAAATATTAAAATAATAAATGGCCCCAAACCCAAATTTTTTAAAAATTTGGGCCAAACCCATTAATTTTTTAAACCCATGGAAATTTAAATTTAAAAAATTTTTTAGAAAAAACCCTCTTATTAAAAAAAATTTTCCCAAAATTTCCTTTAATATACTTTAAAATTTTAAAATTAAATAAGAAAATTTTTTTTTTTGAAAAAAATTTTTTAAAAATTTTATGGGGTTTTAAAATTATACCAAAGGGTGAAAAAAATTTTATTTAATTATTAATTTAAATTCCCAAATTTTTGGGGGGAGAAAACCATTTTCACCCAAATTTGGAAAATAATTAAATTTTTAAGGGGGTTTTTTCGGTTTTAAATTTAGGGTTTAAAAAATCAAAGGGAAAATTCCGTAAAATTTTACTTTAAAATTTTCATTGAATTCATTTTAATTTTCAATTTGGCCAATTTATTTAAACAATTAAAATAGTTTTTTTTTTTGGAAAATTTTTAAAACTTTGGATTTTTAAAAATTTATTTAAATTTAAATTAATTATTTTTTCAAAATTAATTTAAAAATTATTTATTTTTTTTAATAAATTTTGAAAAAAGTTTAATTTTTTAAAATTTTTTTTAAATTTTTCCATAAAATATTTATAAATTTTAAAATGATTTTTTTAAAATTTTTTAAAACCTTTAAAAAATTTTTTTTGGGAAAAATTCCAACACCCAAATTTTAAAGGCCTAATTAAACCCTTACTATTTTTATTTTAAAAATTTTTTCCCCTTTTTCAAAAAAATTTAAACCTTTTTAATAAATTATTTTTCAAAAAATTTTCCCAAAATTTTTGGGATATTTTACTTTTTTTTTTAAAAACCCCGGCTTTTAAAGAATTTAAGGTTTTTTAAAAATTTGTTTTTTAAAGTATAAATAAACCCGTTTTCCATTTTCCAAACAAATAATTTTTAAATTTTATCTTTTTTATTTAATTTTATTTTTCAAGTTTAAGGGTTAAATTTTTTCCCTTAATTTTATTTTATTAATTCCAAATTATAAATTCTTTTTTTATTTTTTTTTGTTTTAAACTGACATTTAAAAGGGAGGGTTTAGGGAATATTTATTTTTAAAAGTTTTTAAAAAATTTTTTGGGAAAATTTCATTTAAACCCATTTTGGCTTTCCTTTTAATTTAAATTTTGGGGTGGGAATTGGCAAATTTAAATTCTTTTAAAATTTTCCCTTTTAAATTTTAAAGGTTTAGAAATTTTTTCCAAAAAAATTTGGTTTTCCCTAACGTTTTTTAGTTTAAAAATTTTTTTTAAAAAATTTGAAAAAATTTAATAAAAAATTTAAACCCAAAAAGTTTAAAATTTAATTTAAAAGCCATTTTAAAAAAATTTTTTAAAAAAGGCAAACAAAAGCCAAAAAGGCATTTAAACTTTTTAGGAAAGTTTTTAAAATTTTGGGGGTTTTAAAATGTTTTTTTGGGAATTGAATAATTTTGGGTTAAAAATTTCCAAAACCATCTTAAATTTTTTTGGGAATTTAAGCCTTTTAAAATAAAAATTTTTTGGGGTGGTCGGGAATTTTAAAAACGGAAAACCCAAAAAAATTTGTTTTCCTGAAACTTAAACCAAATTTTTTGAAACGTTGGGGTCCCACTTTCAAATTTAAAAAATTTTAAATTTGAATTTTTCTTTTTTAAATTAATTTGGATACCCCTATTGTTTAAATTTTAAAATCCCCTTAAAATTTTCCAAAATTGGGAAAATTTAAAGTGTTTTTCTAATTGTTTAAAAAAACTTTAAATTTAAAATTTTTTTTTTTTTAAATTGGGGTTTTCCCTTTTAATAATCAAACCAAATTCTCGGTTTAATGTTTTTAAATTTAATTAACCCCGGGAAATTTTGAAAATGAAAAATTTTATTTAAATTTTTACCCGAAGGTTTTTAATTTTGGGTTTAAAATTTCAAAAGGGAAAATTTTCCCCGATTTTCCCCTTGTTTTTAATTAAACCGGGGAATTTTTTAAAAATTGGGGGGGAAATGAACTAAATTAAAAAGTTCTGGTTTTCATTTAAATTTTTCCCTAAAATACTGGGAGGTAAAATTTTTAAAGTTTAACCCTTTAAAGGTTTTTAAAAGGGTAATTAAAATTGGGGGGAGATAAAGGAATTAAACCGGGGAATTTTATGAAATTTAAATTTTTTTCAAAACAATATTTAATTTAAAACCCTTTAAATTTTAAAATTTTCAAATTAAATAAATTTTAATAATGTTTTTTTTCAAATGAAAGAACTGCCTTAAATTTTTAAAAAAGATATCCATTCTTCAACCAAAACAATTTTTTGGGGTTTTTCCCCCCGTTTTTTTGGGTAAAAAATTTGAGCACCAACTCCCGGGGGTAAATGGGGGGTTTGGGAAAAAGGGGTTTCTTCCATTTGAAAAGGTCAAAGACCCGGGCCAAAGGGCAAAAACAATTTTTCCTTTCCCCTTGAAAAAAAAGGAGAAAATTTTATTTTAAAAAATTTGGAAAATTTGGGGACTTTCTTCAAATTTTTGGGGATTTCAAACAATTTTCCTTGTTGTTAATTTTTTTTGGGGTTAAAAGGGAAACTTTTCCAAAATTTAAAATCCTTTTAAGTTTGACTTTGCCCTTTTGGAAAATTTTTTTTTCCATTTTAAAAATGGTTTTTGGGGGTTTTCCCATTTAAAACCCCCTTTTTTGGGTTGGGGTTTTTTAAATTTTGGGGAGGGGGGGGTTTTTCCAAAAGGCTGAGGCAAAAATTTTGGGGTTTGAAATGTTTGGGCCTTTTTGAGTGGCTGGGTTTTGGGTTGGGTTTGTTTTTGTTTTGTTTGGTTTGGGTTTTTTTTTAAGGAAAGAAGTTCCCAAATTAACCCCCTTTTCCTCATTGCGTTGAACCTTTTTGACCCGGGATTTCCCCATTTTGAAATTTTGGGTATAGGCCTAAGTTTTGCCTTTTGAGATTTTTGTTGGTTTTTTAAATTTTATAATTTGTTGGAAAATTTATCCCCAAAGTAACTTTTGGAAATTTCACCTTGTTTATTATTTTTGGATTTTTATTTATCCTCCTTATTGGTAATCCCTTTAATTCACCTCGTTATTCGTTTTTTTTTAAAATTAAATTAATTCACGTTTTAAAAGGTATCTTCCTTATTCATTTTTTAACCAATGTTTGTCCGGGGGTTTTTTGTCAACACTTCAAAGCCTTAATGCTTGGTTTGGTCCTTTCCATATCCCCAATCTTCCACCTTTTTAGTGAAGTTTTCACGGTTAGTGATATTGTTTAGTAATGTTGTTAAAAAACGGAATTCCCCATTGTTTTATCAAAATATCCTTTGTCAAAATTGATTTTCCCACCTTGTTATTTTGTATTTACATCCATGAAAAATTTTTGAACCTTTGGGCCACAAAGAAGGATTTGAATTGATACAGGATGAACCTCTTTTGGAATTATTTTTGGGGAAATTGAACCTTCGCGTTAAGGTTAAAGGAAAAGGGTACGGGAAATTTTTTGAATAACTCCTTTTGGGCTTACCTCCAACCTAATTTTGAACAGCCTATCGAGTTTAGAAACGGTTCGGATAGACACCTTCCGTTGGCAAAATTCTCTTTATAGACATCTCGAAGTGTGGCAATGGTTGGGATAGACACCTTTCTTTGGCCAAATTCTCCTATGACCGTATCTATCACTTTAGTACCTCAAAGGCACCGTAAGAGACCCTCTATGGTCATAAGTGCGATCCCGATTGTTGGGTAGAAATGGAAATACCCAACTTACTAACCTCGAACCTATTCGAGAAGTCAGCCGAGGAGACCGTCCTAAGTTGAGATGGATATGCAAGCCACTCGCGAATCATTAGGAGACCTGCACAACGTAAACCTCTTGACTTCACGGATATGACCAAGGTTAAGCTTAGAGATTCACCATGAGAAAAGTGGAAGCATTTAGTAAATGCGAAAGCGTAGTCATTGTTATGTCGATCTTTTCAAATCCTTGCTGGAGTTAGACTAATAGCTCAAAGACATGAGCTACCACCAAGACTCAGTAGTTTTCCCGACATTCCATGCGTAATAGGAAGAAATGACTCACCGATGAAGCAGTTGTTATCCCCCTGGGAAATCCAAATCTTTGAACATTTTAACTTTGTTAACCTATCGAAATCGAGCGACTTTGGTAAAGTCGCATCCCTATCTTGGAAGTTTGTAGAAACTTGCAGTAAGATCCTGGATTCACGTAGAAGCCAGTCCTGTTAGTTGTGAATAGTGCATTACTGTGGCTAAGGTAAGTTTCATAACCCCTCTTTTCAAAGGTTTTCATAACTATTTTAGGGGAGAATAAATGCTGATTTTAACGAACCATAACGGGATATGTAAACACCATTTGAGAATGACTGTTGTTTGGTATATTTGATTTGGTGATTAAATGTTTTACGTGTTTATGTGGATACAAACTATTTCTTGGACTGCCACCTCTTTTGAATTGCTAATGTGTTGATAGGAAAGGCTAGACGCGTGCGGCGCTTGTTGACTTAGACTAAGGTAGCATTTGTATGATATAACGCGATGCCTAGCTAAGTGTATCCGACCTAGACCAGGGTAGCTTGTGTTCTTGGCCTTGCCACGTCCAGTCTTTGGGTAGAGGTGCTTGGGGCCCCACGAGATCTTGATTGTGTTGTGGATTATCGATTGGATTGATTGTGATTGGAATGTATTACATGTACGCTTTAGTCATGAGCATAGCAATTAAACTTCATCAGTCCACTATTATTTTTATAACTAAACTCTATGAACTCACGGTGTAAGCTAACCGTTTTAGCATATGTTCTCGGGTTTAAGGCGATAGTTCGCTATTGAAAGACGCTGGCAAGGGGCATGGTCATAGGCGACTACGATGAATAATCGGGACCACTTTAAACTATCTTTGGGCCTATTTCCGCACTATTTTCTTATAATGAAAACTTAATGTGTTTTGTTAATGAATTCTATTATAAATTAATGGGATAAAACCATTCTTTGTACCTTATATTGTGATACCAAGATAGTAGCGACCAAAGGTTCAGATGCTTTCATTGGACCATATTTTCGGGTGTTATAGCAAGTAATATGAAGATAATGAGTAAGAAACACAAAACCACAACACGAGTATTTATAGTAGTTCGCTTCAAGGACCCTTCCTCGCTCTACTCCACTCCCCTAGTCACCTACTCGAGTTCGTAAGCACTACACAACACAAGCTCTTGTGGCGGAGAAGCCTTCACAACGCCGCCTACTCTTTATCCTGGTATAGGCTAGACATCGGGTTCTTCCACTGAGGTAGAACCAAACCTAACATAACGCCGCCTACACATTATCCGGCACAAGGCTAGATACCGAGTTCCATTACAAAGGAGGAACTACTACCCAACACTACACAACAACTATCCCAAGGAGACACACTCCTTATCACAACGTCATAAGGATTTTACTATCCTTAACCCAATCTAATCTATCTTGTACATGATGCACCATATCGAATGTACACCCTTGGCACCTTTCACTAATGCCTTTGACACCCTTGGCACCTTCAACTAATGCCTTTGACACGACCCATCGCAGACTTTCACTAATGCCTTTGTCTTAACCCTTCGGCACCTTTCACTAATGCCTTCGACTTGACCCGTTTGGCATCTTTCACTAATGCCTTCGACACAACACTTCTAAAGAGGGAGGAAAGAACTATCAACAAGATAACTTTAGTAGTCTTGATGATGACCAAGCTTGGCAAACCATGGACTTGAGCTTGCTCTACTTCAAGAGGTGGTGATATCCCCTTTAAGAGGAACCCAGAGAATCACACAAACACAAAACTACATAGAAAGATCCTTTGGATCTGAGGTTAGAGAGTTTACAATACTAAGAGAGAGTATAAGTAAAGGGGTGAGTTGCAAGATAGAAATGGCTAACTATTTATAGGCAAATCTCTATTGTTCCTCGGCCCCACGGATCCCTTCTAGAGGGATTCGGCTAATCCAAGGGATCCGCTAGTCTTGGTCGCCTTAAGTGCGGATTTTGGGTTGAAAACCGGTTTATGTGTTATGGGTTATGAACCATGGGTTATACAAGATGTAATGTATCTAGACATTGGATCATGGGTCATGGGTCATGGACCATGGATAATACCCAACATGACTTCTTGCATGATGTCATGCAATGGGTCATGGGTTATGGATCAAGCTCTATGGGTATGGGTCATGGATTTTGGGTTTTACCCAACTACATTCAATGTATCTAGTCAATGGGTCAAGTACTTAGATTTTTACCTATTACATTACCTATTATAATATAAGTATGCACATTTCCATATTATGTAAACACTAGTTGTTATACATATGTATTTCTATAAAATGTAAACACTAATACTTGTTTAGTGTTTAGTGTTTAATTAGTTAGTTTGTAGCGTAGTTTAGTTTAGAGTAACATCGCGGAGGAAGGACGGTCTTTACCCACCAGATTCACGATCCACATCCGTTAGGAGGACGTATTGTATGTAACTATAAATACCCTCTACCTCCCAAGGTAGAGGGTTGGACCTTTCATTTTAATCTAACCTTCTATGTTTTCTTTCACTTTCTCTCTCTAGAAAGGCTCCCACCTTCCACTTTCTCTCTCTAAAACCTACTCATATTCAAACCATATATTGTTATGTGATGTATTTGTGAAATCCAATATGTTACAATTGGTATCAAGAGGCATAGTTTGATCATCTCTCTTACTTATCCTTAGATTTCTAGTGGTTTTATATGGTTTTTGAGTTTGAAAAAGTTTAGCGGTTTTTGCATCATTTGGATCAATTCTTGTGTTAAAGTTTGAATTTTGAGTGTACTTTTGTGTTTAGAATCATTGTAAGTGCTTGGGTTTGGATTTGGAAAGCTTGAATCACTGTGGTTGAGCTTGTTTTGGATTGAAAAGTGTGTTTTTGAAGTTTTTCAAGGTAGCGACTTGAGTCTCGTTGTGAATTTCTTCGTAGCGACTTGCTTCAGTAATTTCTAGCGAGTTGTAGTGTTAGTCGAGTGACTTGATCTTAGCGACTTGTCTATTGAGACAAGGCGACAAACAATACAAGTTAGTGGATTCTCCACTCACTGCTAGCGACTTGGTGGGGTTAGGGACTTGCTTTCATTATTTCTAGCGACTTGTACTTGTTGTTCTCAGCGACTTGACATTAGCGACTTGGATACTTAGCGAGTTGTTCTTTAGCGACTTGTCAACTTAGCGACTTGTTGCTTTAGCGACTTGTGTCTAACGAATTGTTTCATAGGGACTTGTGCTTTTAGCGAGTTGTTACTTAGCGACTTGGTGACTTAGCGACTTGTCACTCTAGCGACTTGTCTTACTAGCGACTTGTTGACTTTTCCCGACAAAACTTCAAACGGCCATAACTTTTGAAGCAGTAACTCCGTTTTCGTTCTACCTATCAAAGCGACCGTGAGAACTTCGGGTCAACCTCTAGGCCTAAATCCGCTCCGAACAGAAGTTATTGAGGTTTTAAGTTTCTAGACCTAAGTTTCTCCGTAAAATCGCAAGTAAACAACCAACCCAAATCACAACCAAACAACATCTACGCTATTCCTTTATTTAATCCCGTGAAAGAATCTATTTCTAGGTTTAAATCATAGACTTGTAAAATCCCGTGTATACTAAAACATCATGTCTTACACTATTGACCCAGTAATTTCAGAAGTACTTAAATTGTATGATGCTTTGGACAACAATTATAGTGTATGCTACACTGAACGATTAAAGATGATTGAATTAATTAATGAGGATGTGAGATCTTCATGTTCTGAATACAATGAGAAAGAATTGCACCTGCTAATGCCACAGAATGCAAAGCAAATGGAATGCAGCATTGAGCCCTATTAGCTACTTCATCTACACCTCAAACAGCTGTTATCCACAACTGGGGATCGAACATGTAGTACTCTCTTCCGCTAGGACTTACCTACATTGACGAGAACCTTGCTGCTGAACTTAGAACAATCAAGCTTCAACTTACCAAAAGTAAGGTATTAAAGGAAGATTCCAATGCTGCACTCTAGGCAATCCACAATCAATTTCAGCCATTCATCAATGGGGAATATTCATCAGATTATGATCAAGACTTGACTGAAATATCTTTCAAGAGACACACTAGAATGGAAATTAGCATGTTCATTGAGACACTTATCCATCTCATGCATAATGTGGATAAGTATATTGAGGAAGTTACTCAGAAAGATGAAAAAGTGGATGTGTATCTCGTGTAGTTAAGAGATTGTTGTGATGAGTTGGGTAATGTATCAGTTGAAAGATCGGATGTTTCTGAATGCAGAATAACAGAGACAACAAAGAATGATGTAACAAATTGTTCAAGAACTCATGTCGGACAAGATGTGGATCTGAAATCGAAATGGAATGAATGTCGGCACAATCAATAGATTGTAGTGTTGAGTCGGGTAAAGCACCGGATGATGGATCAATTGACACCAATACATAGGCTCGTAGATAGATAAGCTTGACATATCCAATGCGTCCAAGTGACTCTTGTTACACATGATGTGGATACGATATCGCACTGTAAATTGAGCGGTGTCATGTAATGAGGTACCCTTTCATCGCTCAACACAATGCATCGCTAAAGTACTTAAACAAACTGATCATGATGTTGAGTCTGAGATTAAGTGTTTCAAAACAAAAGATATGGTTGATAAAAAGGCTTTTGATGAACTTTCAAACAAATTCTCAAATATTGAAAAATATTGCATTTCACTTGAAATTGCGATACAGAGTAAAGAAGAAAGTTTTCAACTTAACAAACCATGTAAAAATCCGGAACTTCCTCGAATTTCGTGAACTTTTGAAATTAACACTTTGAAAGCTCACCAAGACAAAGACTCAACCATTTACAATCAAGAAACATATTTGCCTTGAATGTGAAAAGTAATTTAGTCATGAATACACAAGACATTGATGCTACTATAACAAGAAATAATGAATCACAATTTATGTGGCTAAATTACTAAAGGAAAATGAGTCTTTGAGAAAGCATCACATACAACTAAGTGACTCACAAAGAAGCTAGAACTAAGTCAATGGAACAAACAAACTCTTTGATAGCAAAATTGATGAACTCAAAGCTCAACTTCAGAAAAGAGTTTCGCCATTGTTGCCTTAAAGAACGAGCTTAGAAAAACCGTATGGAAAAGTGTGAAACTAAGTTTACAAACCATCAACCTTGGGGAAGCCGGCTTTCATCCCACTAGAGACCGGTCCGTTTTAGCGTACCCTCATTCATATATCGAAAGAACAAAATCTTTAAAGACAAGTCTTGCCTCCCAAGTTGATGCGATAAAAGTTTTGTCAAAACCAATCACTTCACCGAAGTTTCCTAAGAATAAGGCTTCTAGTTCGCTTAACCTCATCAAGTAGCCACTTACTCCCGGCACCTCTAGGAATAGTTCAAAAAAAGTGTCAAAATCAAGCATTAAAACCTAGAATTGATGATACTAATGACTTGTGGAAGAACTATTATCTAGAACAAGCTAGGAAAAGGCACATATTCTAAAAGATTTGAATTTTAGGTGCAAGACCTGGGTGATGCATTCCATGAGATATCAAGGCATTGCTAGTAGTTGTAAACCATTACCTAGGAACACTCAAAGACTAGGGGTTGACTTCCATCTAAGAGTAGTTATATGAAGAAGAATGCTAAGCATGTAGAAAATGATACAAGAAATTCTGAGTCTTTTCCGAATAAGAAACATCTTCCTAATTCACATGCAAAGGTACAATCCACTAAGACTACTAACATGGCTAAGGTTCAACATGTTATGATGCAAAACAAACCTAAAACCTCGCCTAGATGGATTCCAACTGCTAAATCTTTGGAGTCTAGGAATAATGATAAGTCTTCCACTTTGCATAAGAATGTCACCAATCCTAGACCTTGCCATAAGTGGATTACGTCTGGTAAAATGTTTAAGGATGTTGGACTTAGGTGGATACCTACCGAAAGTCATGCATCGATGACATAATCAGGTTGACCGTGAAACCCCAAAGGGTTTGGATACTAATGTCACTAACCAAAATATATGCAATCAAGGTTGTAATATTAGTACGGTAGTCCATTACTCGGCAGATACTTCAATCCTTCACTACATGGGTGGCTTATAGTATGGATTACAAATGGATTGATATCTCATAACTCACGTATTCAAGTAACTCAATCTTGATATTCATTTGGCTATGCGCCTATTCATCGATTCTGTGCCTCGACTTCATCATTCTTGTGTGCAGATAAAACTTGAGCCCCGTTCTTCAAAGAAAAGAAAAGTGTACGCTCTTACAAGGCTTAACCGCTAAAAGAAATTTTAGACAAAGGATTCATTAGGCCAAGTTCCTCGCCTGGGAGCACGGTCTTGTTTGTGAAGAAGAAAGATGGATCCTTCGAATGTGTATAGATTATAGAGAGCTAAACAAGTTAACGGTGAAGAACCGTTACCCACTCCCCAGAATCGACGACTTGTTCGATCAGTTGCAAGGCTCTAGTATCTACTCAAAGATTGATCTAAGATCGGGTTATCATCAACTTAGAGTGCGGGAGGAGGACATCCTAAAAACAGTGTTTAGAACACGTTATGGACATTATGAGTTTCAAGTAATGCCATTCGGATTAACTAATGCACCTGCAGTATTCATGGATCTCATGAATAGGGTATGCAAACCGTATTTGGACAAGTTTGTCATCGTATTCATCGACGACATATTGATCTACTCAAAGAACAAAGAATAGCATGAAGGGCATTTACGAACGATTTTAGGACTACTCAAGAATGAGAAGTTGTATGCCAAATTTTCAAGTGTGATTTTGGAACCGTAAAAGTACAATTTCTTGGTCATGTCATTGATAGTCAAGGATTACAAGTAGACCCCGCAAGATTGAAGTCAGTAAAGATTGGGCTACTCCAACAAATCCTACAGAAATTCGACAATTTCTAGGACTTGCCGGGTATTACCGAAGATTCATCGAAGGTTTTTCAAAGATAGCTAAAGCTTTGACTAAGTTGACACAGAAAAACAAGAGGTACGAATGGGGAAAGAAACAAGAAGCTGCTTTTCAGTTGTTGAAGCAAAAGCTTTGCAGTGCGCCAATTTTGGCACTACCCGAAGGAATTGAGAACTTCGTTGTATACCGCGATGCTTCACATAAAGGGCTTGAGTCTGATTAAAGCAAAGCGAGAAGGTGATAGCATATGCTACTCGACAACTTAAGGTTCATGAGAAGAATTACACCACACATGATCTTGAGTTGGGGCCGTAGTCTTTGCACTCAAGATTTGGAGACACTACCTTACTGTACAAAGTGCACAAAGGTTTACGGACCACAAGAGTTTGCAATATGTTCTTGATCGAAGGAACTTAACATGAGGCAACGTCGTTGGTTGGAATTACTCACGATTATGATTGTGAAATCAAGTATCACCCGGAAAAGCCAATGTTGTGGTCGATGCTCTTAGTCGGAAAGAAAGACCCAAACCTTTAAGAGTACGATCATTAGGAATGACGATCGTTCACCTTTACCATCAAAAATACCGAGGGCGGATCGAGGCACTTAAGGAGGAAAACCACCAAGTGAAAAGCTTTATGGTATGCCCGAAAATGCAAATGGTTTTGTAAAGAGAATGATGGAGTATTATGCTTCAAGGATAGAATGTGGGTACCATTTTATGGCGGGATACGAGAATTGATTATGCATGAGTCGCATAAGTCAAAGTATTCTATTCACCTGTGTTACGATAAGATGTATCGGGATCTCAAGAAACTTTATTGGTGGCCGAACATGAAAGCGGAAATTGCCACGTCGTTAGCGGATGCCTTACTTGCTCTAAGGTAAAAGTCGAATATCGAAACCTTCTAATTACTCCAACAACCTGAAATTCCACAATGGAAATGGGAACGCATTACAATGGACTTTGTTACGAAACTTCCTAAGACATCGGGAGGTTACGACGCTATATGGGTAATCGTTGATCGTCTTACCAAATCACTCATTTCATACCAATTAGAGACTTATTCCATGGAACAACTCACTAGACTTTATGTCGGAAATAGTCTCGAGGCATGGAGCACCAATTTCCATCATTTCCACGAGAGATAGTCGATTCACTTCAAACTTCGGAAATCATTACAAGATTCATTTGGAACCAAATTAGACATGAGCACTGAGATATCATCCACAAACCGATGGTCAAAGTGAAAGGACAATTCAAACATTAGAAGATATCTTTGAGAGCATGTGTGATTGATTTTGAAATGGTTGGGCAAATCATTTGCCATTGATTGAATTCTCGTACAACAATAGTTATCACACGGTATAAAATCGGCACCATTAGAAGCACTTTATGATCGAAAGTGTCGATCACCGTTTGTTGGGCCGAGGTTGAGACGCACAACTCATGGTCCGTAAATGATACGGAAACAACGTAAAAGATAGTTCAAATCGAGATAGACTCGGAGCGCCAGAGCCGGCGGAAAAGTTACGCAGATGTTAGCGCGAAACCATTGGAATTTCAAATTGGCGACAAAGTGATGTTGAAAGTATCGCCTTGGAAAGGCGTGGTGCGATTTGGAAAACGCGGGAAATTGAACCCGAGGTACATTGGGCCATTCAAAATTTTGAGCAGAGTTGGTCCTGTAGCTTATCGACTTGATCTTCCATCAGAACTTAGTCACGTACACAACACGTTTCACGTTTCAAGCCTGAAGAAATGTCTTTCGGACGAATCACTCGTTATTCCATTGGAAGAAATTCAACTCGACAATAAACTCAATTTCGTGGAGGAACCGGTAGAAATTATGGAACGCGAGGTCAAGCAGTTGAAACAAAGTCGTATTCCTATAGTGAAGGTTCATTGGAATTCTCGAAGAGGTCACGAGTTTACATGGGAGCAGGAAGACCAGATGCGCCTCAAATATCCTCATCTTTTCACCGACAACACCGTAGGACCCAACAAGGACTGAATTCAGGGACTGAATTCCTTTTTGGTTGGGCGAGTGTGACAATTCGTATTTTCAGGTCATTCTCAAAACATTACTCATGCTTCATTATTTATCAATTATCGTGAACTAGGTTTACGAGCATCAAATTCATGTAACCGTAATGGTTTAGCTGTGAATTCATGATCATATCATCGAGGTCATTTCATATAGACTAACTTTAGTCTACATTTCATTAACATCATTGTCATCATATTAGTTCATGCATGGTTTTGCATTTTCATTAAGCGTATAACTTTTATTAAATAAGCGTTATCGCGTAATTAATTATTTTGAACAATTGATCCGTTACTTCCAAAATTATCCGATATATTTTTATACTCATATTAAGTTTATAAAATAATATTATGAGTTTACAGTGTTTTAAATTTATTTTGTATATAAATTGTTATATTTATATAATTCTTACGGTTTTCTTAAATACTACACGATTATTATTATTTCACTTAAATTTTGCAAGAAATGTATTTTTATAATTTTATGACCTAAATATATTTTATCTTGACCCGTGAAAATTTATTTTATCTAACGCTACCCTAAATAATCAAATGTGTCTACAAGTTACCACTTAACTTCATTTAAAAAAAAAATTATATAAAAGGCATGACTAACACCCCTTGTCGACACAAGGGGTGAGTCACAAGGAAATTTGCAAATATCTCTTGCTATGTCAAAGTCTTATACAATTAACTTAACACATTCATACTCAAGATATTTTCAAGGTGAAAAATATTTATTTACTTCCTCTCTTCTCTATTGAAACCGGCAACCACCAAGGACCAATTTCATCCAAATCTTCAAGACAAAGTTTATTTACACTCTAGTATCACTTATTGTAAAGGTTTCGCAATATAAACCTAGGGTGATTAGGAAAATCCATTGTTCTCATAAACCTCATCAATTACTAGTAAGCATTTCATACATATCATTATTTTCCATATTCATTTCTATGTTCATTTTTATTATGCACAAGTAAAACATGCAAGTTATGTGATGTTTATACCACTTTTTAAGGTTTTTAAGTGTTATATATATATAATCCATCCTATAAATTACTTCTTGTTATATATTATTTTGGTGATGCCTAGAAACCATGACACCCTAAGAAGGTGTATGGTAGGATTAGAATAACCTTGAGTTGTTTTGAATGGGTTAGAATAGGTTTGGCGCGAGAAAAACTCATTTCGACAAGTTTGCAAAGGTTCTGTCCTTATTTTCAAAATCTGGAAAATCCGACGAGTAGGTAAAAAATTTGGCCTAGATATTTAGAAAATATACTTTAAAACGAAAACGTGGCGCTTGAGCGGATTAAAGCGGAGCTATAACGAAGAAGTTATGAATTTTTCAAGTTGGCGGCGAAAACTATAAATTTCGGAAATTTCAGCAAGCATTGTTTATTTTATACGAGTCAAAAATGAAGCTTAGGCGTTGTAAATTATGTCAACTTGTCAAAATATGTTAGTATACTTTGATACAAAGTTAAGGACCTTTAAAGCGAGAAAGCGGTTTGTAACGATTAAATTATACACGTTTACAAAAGTTGCCGTAACTTTATTATATAAGAAAAACTAAATATTATTTCTAATAGGCAAGTTTTACGGCAAAACAAAGAGACCAAGTTGAAGGTTGTTTTTAACATTGATTTAGAACTTTTTATAAAGTGATGTCTTCTAGTAAAAGTGAGATCGCCAAGTATATTTTCCAAAATGTCCGACTGTTTGTTTAGCGGAGTTGTAATGAATTAATTACGGTCGCTTAAACTTTGCCGGAAAACCATCCTTAAACTATATTTTGGGACATAAGTACCATACTTAACCTCTATTTTTCCTTATGTTCGAGACCTCTAGGATGGAAACTCATGTACTAAAACTTTGAGATAATCATACGAGCTTCCCAAAACCGTTGAGTTTGTTTCCTAACGCTCGGCGTGCACCATTTACGACAAGATTTTAGAGGTGTTTTAGTCACTTTCATGGAAATTTCAATAACATTATTTTACGACGAAAATTTATATTCTCTTAATAAATCACTAAATGATTATCGTCGGATATCCTTTCAACGTAAATACATGTGAAGTAATTTAAAAATGGTCAAGACGTTAAAAGATTATATTTTCGACGAGAAGTATTGTTTTCAAAAAATTCATAAGTGGTATAAATATCATCCGAATTGCATGCATAACATTACATCATGACTTATTACATATCATATCATTCATAATAGGTCGGTTTTAGATTCACGCTACATTTGGTGTATTCACTTTTGTCATCACATCAATTCATCAAGTGAGTTTTCATAGCCCCGTTGTACATGTTTATAATTATTTTCAAACTTACGGGGGAGAATACATTGCACATCATTTTTATTACGATTCCAAGTATATCAAATTCATTTACATTGCTTAAGTTACCTCATGCCAATTGAATGTCCCCATTATATAACATGAGCCGTTAATTTCATAGAAGCGAGGGTGAGTGGATAGAACTATCGAGGGTGACTCCTCCATCCGGGTTGGTGGATTCCAACTGGTTAAACGGATGCATTTCATTTAATATTATTATTTGAGTTGTTTGGCAAACACTGTTGGAAGCGTAACATCATGATCGATCTAGTTTCGTGTCATGGACTTATATCAATTGTAACATTTTGTGGCGACATTGTCATACATTATCTATACTTGTGTAGTCGTATAAATCATTTTCATAAACCTATGATTTCTCACCAACATTATTGTTGACCGTTTTAGCAATGTATTTTCAGGTAACTAAGACATTCGCATCATGGCACGATTAAGGAACCTCATATAGTCGTGACGTCGACTTGTCTCATTGTATATTATGGTTTTCTTTTCAAAACATCATTTGGACTTGTAATAAACTTATATTTTCCGCAAAATTTATCATCTTTTGGGACCTATCTTGTAACTCTCAATGTTTTAAATATATATCAAACGATGCTTTTAAAGCGACACTTTAGGTCGTTCAATATAACTGTGATTGTGATGCTATGATGATCAATCCCGTGAATTCCATTCATTGCAAAACAGATAATTTGGGGTGTGACACCACCGGCTAGTAGCTCTTTTTTGTAGTGGTGTAATGGGTTTGAGCTTCATCCATAGTCTTACTCGCGTAGTGGATAGAAATGAAAATGCTTGGTTTCGTTGCCCAGGACCGCACAATAGCAAAATCACTTGCATCGCATGAGTTCAAAGGGTAAATCCCGATCGGGGCACGAGAATGGGTGCTTCCGTAAGCTTTTTCTTTAATGTTTCAAAAGCTTGATGCACTCGGTGAGAAGATAAAGGAGCATCCTTCTCGAGGAGATGAGTCATGGTAGAGCTATTTTAGAAAATCTTGTATGAATCTGCGATAAAACCGGCATGACCTAAAAAACTCCTAATACCTTTGGCGGTAGTAGGATGAGGCAATTGGCAATGACATCCACTTCGCTTTGTCAACCTCAATCCCTTTTTGAAATCTTATGGCCTAGGACAATTCCTTCCTTGACCATAAAATGGCTCTTTTCCGTTTAGACAAAGATTGGTGTCTTCACACCGTTTGAGCATTTTTCTAAATGGAGAGACATGTTTGAAATGAGTCCCCAATGACGAGAAGTCATCCATAAACACGTCCATTGTTTCCCCAATCATGTCGTGGAAAATTGCCATCATACATCGTTGGAGCGTGCGGGAGCGTTACATAGGCCAAAAGCATCGTCTGTAGGCAAAAGTTTCGTATGGGCGGTGAATGTGGTCTTTTCTTGATCATGTGGATCAATGGGATCTGAAAATACCCGAGAAACCATCTAGGAAGCAATAGTATTCGTTTCCTCGCTAATCTCTCAAGCATTTGGTCCATGAAGGTAGAGGAAAATGGTCTTTACGGGTGGCTTCGTTTAACTTGCGATAGTCAATACACACGCCATCCCATAACCAATCGAGTTAGAATTAACTCGTTTTCTTCATTGTGAAAACAGTTATGCCACCCTTTTTGGAACACGATGGATGGGATGACCCAAGGACTATCGAGATCGGGTAAATTAAACCGGCATCAAAGTTTGAGAACCTCCTATTTGATAACCTCATGAATCTTAGGATTCACCTTCTTTGATGTTGGACTGCTTTGGTTTGAAATCATCCTCCAATAAAATCTTGTGCGTACAAAATTCAGGGGTTAATACCCTTGATGTCGGAGAGTCTCTAAGCAATTGCTTGTGCAACTTCAAAACCTTTATGAGCGGTCTTCTCATCTTTACTCAAATCTCGAGCAATAATGACGGGTAATTTATCATCACCCTCAAGAAATGCATACTCGAGATGAGGTGGTAAGTCCTTAAGTTCAACCTCGGAAATTATTCGATTTCTCAACCGACTTAACTTCCTTATTATGAAGCTCAACGGGAGGAGGAGGAGAAGTGTCACGATTTAACAACTTCTCAAGAAGAAGAATATCTCCTCAGTTAATCTCATTGTTATTAACCTCATCCGGAATTGAATCACTAGTGTGGGGGATTGATGATGGATCATCATTGAGCAACTTCTCAAGGAGAAGAATGTCCCCTCAATGTCAATTGTAGCGTGATCAATTTCCCATGAAACCGAATCACTAGACAAGTATGCTTCAATCTCTTCCAAGATGAAGTCACTTCCTCAAGCGGGTGAGAGAAGGGTAGAATTGGCAATGATGGGTTGAGATAAATGAGTGAGATTATCACTAGAAGAATTATGAACATAACCGAGAACTTCTTGAGAGTACTCTTGAAGCAACATCAATGATATCTATTCGGTTAACCGACTCGGAATCATAGTTTGCATGGAGTACCTCGAAGTTTGATCAAGGTTAAGGTGGCGACTTCATTACCCACACGTAATGTTATTTCTTGCTCAAATACATCAATGAGAGCACGACTGTTCTCGTGAATCCTCGTCCAACAATGAGGGAACCCGATGATCGCATCAAGTCAACAACCACAAAGTCACCGAAAATGGAACTTTCCTACTTTCACGAATACATCCTCGGCGATGCCAAGAGGACGCGATATTGAACGATCGCAAGCTCAAGAGTCATGCGGTAGGAATAAGTTACGAAGAGAAAGTTTCTTCCATCTCGAATAAGGCATCAGTTGATGCTTGCACCAAGATCGTGAGGGGCAAAGCATTCAATCATTCCTAGAAAAACACAAGGTGAAGAAATTTTCCGGGATCTCCAAGCTTTTGGGAAGCTTCTTTAAAGCTAATAGGCGAGTTCTCGTTCGGAGGAGTTTTAGCCATTTCAAACAATTTTTCCTTGTTGCTTAACATGTGTTTGAGAGTTGATGCAAACTTGGGCATCAACATGATAGCATCCGCAAAGCTTATGACAAAATGTAGTTCTTGGAAATTTTGAAAAATTTGTCCATTTGATGGTGGCTTTTCATGGAGCTTTGCTCATTTAAACGTGATGGGTAAGGAATAGAAGTTTTGGATTTGGAGTTTTCAGCGGAGCTACTGGGAGGTTCAAAAACAACTCTGGTTTGGATTTGGGTTTGGGACAACTTGAGGATGGACATGTCTTGTGCTCGTGAGCTAGTGGGTTGCACTTGGTCCTTTGTCGCCTCGAGTTCACTTTCCACTACCTTCGGAGAGAGAAGAAGAGGTAGTAGGAATAGCGGGTCCATCATATGAAGCACCACTTCGGTTGTGATCGCCTTTGCATCGCCTCGGATTAGCGATCGTGTTGCTAGGTAAAGTACACGAGCCGAGGGTTGATCATTTAAAGACTTCTTAATGTTAGAAATCGGCTAACCAACAAACATTCATTTCCTCTTGGGATTTCATGAATTGCTTCAATAACTCATCGGATGATGGTCTAGTTGGAACAACGGCTTGAGTTTGATTAGGAAAATTCGGCCTCTATTGTTCGGATTAGGGCCTTGATTTTGAAAATTTCCTTGATTATTGCCATGAAAATACCACAGGTTGAAATTTCCACGATTCGGTTTCTATTAAAATTTCCTTGGTTTTGGAAATTTGACCTTGATTTTGAAAACCGTTATTTTGACTAAAATTACCTTGGTTTGAAAACCTTGGTTCGATTCTATTCTAATTTTGGTTACGGTTTTGGTTGAAACACGGTGGTCGAGGTAGTGGTTAGGACATGTGGTTCGGGTCCATAGGAGCACGGTATTGGTTGCCTCCTTGTTGATCCCAGTTGAGCAAACGATCTAATATAACCGACTTGTAACAAAAGCTTATCAAGTATTACGCGGAATTTAATACTTAATCTTAAGAAGAAGAACAATTAACATTCAACACCTCAATATTATTTATTAATACGAACACTCTTACGAGATTAGGGTTTTGCAACCTTGAAGTGTATCGACCTTAGATATAAAACATTAGTCTATCTAACCTAACCTAGGACCTCCTTTTATAGGCTAAAGAGTCCTATACAATATACAATACGTAACCTACAAGATAAATATCTTTCCATATTTATCTAATACAATAAACAAACCGACTATACAAGACTAGCGTGCTTACTATATATTATCTTTGGTTACACAATACTACTAGCCATGGTTGTCATCATCCGTGGTTACACTCTTCATCCGTGGTTACATCAAGCTCGTCCGTAGTTCCGAGTGCTTAGGTAATTCTTTATCCAAGGAACCTAAAACCCAACAATCCTCCCTAAACTTGATAAATTCTAGCAAATTTTCAAGTTTTCTTTAAGCTCAAAACATCTCGAATTGGAGGATGTAGCCAAACACTACTAGCTTTAAGTATCTTCTCATACTTCCGCAACAAATCATAAGCTTGACCATCATAAGATACTAACATCTTGATACAACCAGGCTTCAACATCGAGCAATTATTCACGGATGCTTATTCAATTGAGGATAATCACCTTCTACAAGCATATGAATAACCTTTCGAGAAAGCAGTTAAAACATGAACTCCACAAGTTTGATATAAAACCATCTAGTAACTTGACCATTGTAGAGTCCTTGGCATTCGGGTTCATCATGAGTAGGTTCAAATAGAATCTTCAAATTATGATACACCAGCCTCTCATGATAATCATTTGGATGTACTTCACCAAATTTATTCTTGTAAAGTATCCAAAGATTCATCAAATCATCTCTATCAAAATTTGAAGCATTTGTGAAAATTTATTATACTCGAAACATCATTGTTGAGTCTTTGAATTTTCCAAACTCCTTCACTTCAACTAAAAGCTTAAACTCATAAGAAATGATTTGATTTACATCTTCAACAACTTTCAATCTTTTAGAATCGGATGTCTCTGAACCTCGTTTTCTCTTTCTTTTACTTTGAATCCATTCATTATCCTTTTAATCCACTCTTCTTCCTTTTTAGAATTCATTGGACGAAATCATCATTAATTCTCATACATCTCTCATAAATCTCAAAAATTCTTGCAAATGAACACCCATCGAGATTATCAAAATCATATATGCAGAATTCTTGATAATCTTCATCAATACATTCCTCGGTGAGCAATAGTAGGAGGTTTCTTTCTTACAACTTGCTTCTTTTCTTTACTAACCTTCCTTGCCAATATACCCAAAGTCTAGCTTTTCTTCATCATCAAACAAAGCCCATTCTTGTACAAGGTATACTCATCGCTTATTAATTCGAAGCTTCAAGATAGTTTTGTGATTCATACCATGTAGCTAACAATTTCGACTAGCTTCCTCTTCATCTTGCTTTCTCTTCACCAAACCGCTTTATCCTCGACTTCAATACTTTTAGCATACTACGCATCATAAGCTTCTTGTTACCTTTATTTTTAAACTTCAAAGACTACCTCTTTACCTTTTCCAACATTAGATTTAACCACTTTCTTCTTCAAAGGTTCACCAATAACCAAACTTTTAACTCGGGTTTGGTAGCGATGGTGAGCAGATAAAAGCAGGTGCAATGATAGGTGTAGGTATAGATGATGTTTTGCTCAGATTAATCAATGTACTTGCTTCTTTCTCTACTTCTTTAGGTTTAGGTGGTATTATAGAGAGTTGTGACAACGATGGAAGTGGTTATGATAGCGATGGGTGTGATGTAGTAGGAACAATAGCCAAGTCCAGCGCATCGGTGGTTACAAAGTACTAACCATGGTTTCGGTACACTATCGATTGTTGTGTTACGCACTACCTCAACATTCTTCAAATTTTCAAGAACAACCTCATTCCCATCTTTATCGAAACCAAAAATCTTGATCTCCACTATCAACATCTTCTTCCATAGGTACACTAACATATACATCCTGACCTCCCACAATTCATGCCATCACTCCTCCCTGTTTGGATACATCATTCACATTCGAGCGGAGAGAGTCCACCTTCTTTTCTTTCTTCTCATAGCTTTCAAAGCAAGCAACCCTGGTCTTTTCACTTTCTCCAAAACCAATACCCTATGCTTCAACCTCAGAATATCGTTACCTTGAAGCCACGATAACTCTGTAGACACGAAATTGTATCCTCCGGTTTAGCACACTTAACCGTCAATTCATTTAAACGTTCAAGAATATCCTCCCACTTCGACACGTGTGAACCGGTCCGAGAGGTGGTTCATTGGAAAAGTCATCATGTACAAAGTCATTAACCGTCAATTCATTGTCGGGTTCCAATCTATCCTCATCACTTGGTGTGTTAACTGCTCAGAGAGTGAATCTTGGATATAGAAGACATAGCACCGCATCGAGCACGATTATCTATGTACCTACAGCGACCGGTTGGCTAGGGATACCTCCACCGTGTTAAGCTCCAAAGAACTTTCCACATTAGGAGTTGCCAAAGGTTGGGTCTTATTGATGTTTCCACTATCCTAACCAAAGATCAAAGCATGAATCGATGGTGGAAGCCCTTCCAATCATGTCACCTCCACTCCATGTGACAGACCTCATTAACCATACCACTAACACTAGCCCCGAGGAAGCTTAGTGCCTGTGTTCTCCTAGTCCATGATGCAAGACCTTCATTAAACTCAAAATCGGTAGGCAAAGTAAGCATGTGAGGAAATAAAGGAACATCTCTAATGACAACATTCGTGGCGATTCCTCATATGTGCAAAACTCTAGGAAGCATCGATGTACTTCATACTCTCTAGCATGTTCAATATGTTCCTTTATTTGATGTTCCACAAGCAGTTGAACAAACCTAGGATACAAATAGTATTTACCCTTCTTCCTAATGTTACGAACTAACCCTCATAAATCATCCTAGACCGATTAAATTTCCTTCCATCGACAAACAAATAATAGCGATAGCAATTTTTGAAGGAAAATCATTAAAGCACGTGGTCTTGTTACTCATACACATCAACAAAGTATGAATCAAAACTTCCATTGTTGTGAAAACAAACTCTTAAAAATTGTACCTTTTCACCTCTCGTATGTATATCCTAATCTCTAAACCAAAGCAACAATCTCAACATCCGAAGATTATCAACACCATCGGCATCATCAAGCCTCAAAACTTCTCTAATGATCTCCTCGAAATGTAAATAGCATTCTCATCCTTACAGATGCTAAACACCTCCAAGCCATTAACCTCTTCAAGTGTAGCATTCCTCCAGAACTGATGTATATAGGCTTTAAGAATGGTTGGTTCAACTCTCAAAGCATAGTGAATGGGACTGTGAACTAGGAAATCAATCATTTGATGAAACCCTTCAGAGCGAGCATCTTTGGTGAGAATAGCAACAAGATTATGTGAAGTGGAATACGTTTTAGCCATTGAGAGTAATGATGGATATGGTGAAGAAATCAGCAAAAGTGATTAGGGTTTAAGGGTATTTCCAATTGGAAGTGGTTTGAAGATCAAGTAAATTGATCCATCCGTGATTTTGGGGAGAGATATATACTTTTGCCAAAGTGTCGAAACAACCCCTGTAGTATCCAAAACAGAGGATCATACTATCCGCTGTTCCATAACAACTATCCGCAGTTGTAACTAACCATCAGTGGATACAGATGATTACTCCTCCCAACGGTCCAAATTAGAGCAAGCAAATCTGTGCCAATTGAAAAATGATCTCACAAGATATGAAGGATTACACAAAATAATTTATTTTTATTTTATTTTTTATTTTTTTTACTAACACAAGCAGCAAACACACTAGCTCCTTTTGCACACAAATCCTTCTTACCTGCAAGACAAACACAAAACAAACATAGAGTTGAAGATTAGAGTTAGCAGTGGTTAGAGTGAACCAGAAGCGGTTCAATATAGTCAACTTCTAGAACTGTGATTAAGCCAACGCCCAAGTATCTCATTAACTCCTCAACCACTTTTAACCCGTCCCTCATTTATTTGCATAACTCATAGCTTTGCTTATAAAAAGAACCCAAATATCACATAACGCCCAAACCAATCAAAAGTTAAAAACCCTAATTGCTCCAAAATCCCCAATCAACGACAATCAAAATGTGGAACCCTAGTTGGAACAAACCAGAGGTGGTTGATCTAACCTCCTCCTCATCCTCTTCATCATCTTCATCATCAGTGAAGATGGAAACCCATGGTTGTCCTACTTTCCTCCACAAGAACCAAGACCAAGAAAATCCCCATTTCTCCCATCATCCGAAGATGATAGTGTGGTGAATCAAGTGATGCCTCGAAGACTCGATGACTCTTCTAAGAAGAGGACTTCAAACCCCAAACCTTCATCATCTAACCCCAACCAAGACCACGAGCAAGAAACCCACCACTCCCTAGGAGGAGAGGTAGTTCTTGGTCTTAGTGCACCAAGTCATGGTGCTTCTTCACACATCGTAACAAGGAAGGGAAAAGGAAGATGGAGTAAGTTCTTTGAATGGTGGAAAGAAGATGGAGCACAAGAAGAATATCATATCATCCATCTATCTCGCCATAATCGACTTGACTTCTTCTTTGCATCAATCCATCCTTTCCATTTTGATCCTTAGTCGCTTCTTTGTCTTGGTCATGCATATGATAAATGCATATCCAAACATTCAAACGATATAAGCAAGGATAGTAGTAGTAGAAATATTAGTAGAAAATCATGTATAGATGTAGTCTTTAAGTAGCACTTGAAGTTTCATTGTGTCGTAAAGTCAGAACTGCTATTTTGTTGAATGAACAATGTAACTTCAGTACTTCTTGAATCTCTATAATGACTTAGCATTTACCTGCACAATGGTTAGTGGAAACACAGAACAACTAGCAGTGGATAGATCAACTCTATCAATGGTTAGAAGCAACACTATCAGTGGATAGAAACAGAAATAGCAATACTAAGATTACATAATAACAGGCCAATACTTTTACAAACTTATACAAAACAATTTGAGAGTTTTAGAGATTAATCATTCTAATACTAACTACAAGATACTGAAACCTCCCCACATCAAAAGCTTTGGTGAGAAGATCAGCAACATTGAAATCGGTATGGATTTTACCATTTGAATCAACCTTTTCTCATTACAATCTCTAATAAAGTGATGTCTTATCTCAATATGTTTAGTTCTAGAATGTAAACAGATTTTGATTATGCAAATTGTCTTGTTATTATCAATGTAAATCTTAGTATGCATAAAATTGTACCCAAAATCCGAGAATTGATTACGAATCCAAAGAACTTGACCACAAACAACTAGCGACCACATATTCAAATTAGGTTGTAGAATTAGCCACAATAGTTTGCTTTTTACACCGCCAAGAAAGTAACTGCTTCCCAAGAACCGACATCCTCCGTTGGTAGACTTCCTATCCGACTAGCTCCGGCATAGTCACTATCGATGTAGGCCACCAAATCAAAGGGAATCCTTAGAATACCAAAGGCTCAATTTAGGATGACCTTTCAAATATCTAAAGATCCTCTTAACAAAGATTCATGTGGGAGGTATTTGGTGTTACTTGAAATCTTGCACACACAGATCGAAAACATAATGCCCGCCTAGATGCGATAAGATACATCAAAGATCCAATCATGGATCTATACAACTTCAAATCAACTTTGGGACTTCCATCATCTGGTAGCATAGGTTTCGAGTCTCCATAGGTGTACTTGCACTCTTTACATCTTGAAACCCAAATTTCTTCAACACATCTGCTACATACTTGTCTTGACTAATGAAAATACCATCAGTCCTTTGTTGAACACCAGTAGCCCCAAAAGAAAGTGAGTTCTCCCATAGAACTCATCTCAAACTTATCATGCATAAGTTTCTCAAAATCTCTAGAAAGCTCCTTGTTAGTAGAACCAAAGATGATGTCATCTACATAAACTCGAACCAATAAAATATCATCTTTGTGCTTTCTAATGAACAAAGTTTTATCAATCGAGTCCTCTTTTAAACCCATTGTCCATCAAATAAGTAGATAGGCATTCATACCATGCCCTAGGGCTGATGCAATCCATACATAGCCTTCCTCACCTGTAAACCTTGTCGGGATGATCGGGATCTTCAAAACCGGAGGTTGACAAACATAAACCTCCTCATCAATAGTGCCATATAAAATGCACTTTTAACATCCATCGATACACAACAAAATTCTTGAATGAAGCATAAGCCAAAAACAATCTAATAGCCTCTATCCTTGCAAGCGGTGCAAATACTTCATCATAGTCCAAACCTTGGTTTGTGTGTATCCTTGAGCAACCAACCTTGACTTGTTCCTCACTACAATTCCTCTTTCATCCTCTTGTTTACGAACACCCATTTAGTCCCAATAGCCCTCTTTCCATTTGGAAGATCAACCAATGTCCAAACTTCTTGAAGTTTGAACTAAAAAGCTCCTCTTGCATTGATTCTACCCAACCTTCTTACATTAAAGCTTCTTCCACTCTTTTGGGCTCCTTTTGAGACGAAAACAAGCAAACTAGCAATTTTGCAGATCTTTATGATTGTTTCGTTTGTGAAGAGATCTTGCAAAGAACCCATGTTCAGGAAAGGGTTCATTGTTCTTTACCCTGCTTCTTGTTTGAACTGGAGTATTCAAATTTCCAAGAATTTGTTCCTTGGGATGAATCTTGTGAATTTTGGTAGTAGTAATTGGATTTTCATTAATTACAGTTTCCAAATTAGTCAAATTAGCATTGAAGAATTCATCCATGTCTTCATCATCAGTAGGAGTATCAATCTCTATTAAATCAGGCATATTAGGATCATGTGGATACTCCTCATCACCAAATAGTGGCTTTGGATTAGGTCCAAAGAAAGTACTATCTCCAGTACATATAGCCGGAATTTCACTTGAACTATCAGTGGTAGAAGATGGCTTGTCGGCGTTCTGGATGGCCTATCGGCACTTTCGGTGAAGCTTAGCGATTGCTTGCGGATCGCTTTTTCTTCTTTTCAATTTCTTCTACCGACCACCGAGTTATCTTGCAACAACTCATCCTTATCTTGATGATTATCAACATTGCCTCCGATTTCAATACATCATCATCGAGAGGACCTTGCTTGTGTATGATGGAAGGAACAGAACCAGCTTTCCACTTTTCAACCAAATAGAACTCCTTAGGAGAATCAGCTTCCTTTGAAGATGTATCTACTTCAGAATCCTTTTGTATACCTGCATCAGCATTAGTGGAAGTTCCTGCAATGATAGGCTCATAATTCATAGATTTGGTTAGCATATCAATGTTAAACTAGGAGTCTTGTCACTGAATTGAACATGTAAGTTCTCTTCTACAATTCTAGTCCTCCTATTGTATACTCTAAAGGCTTTGCTATTTGTGGAATAGCCTAAAAAGTATCCATCATCTGCTTTTTCTTGAAACTTGCCTAGGTGGTCTATGGTATTCAAAATGGTAACAGGACACCCAAAAGGTTTTAGGAATGCAATCATTGGCTTCTTATCATGTAACGACTCATAGGGGTCTTGTTATGAGGCTTCACTACCTTACTACATTTTGCACATAACATGCAATTCCTCTGACTTGACCCAAAAGGTAGTTGGTAACTTAGACTCGACAACATTGTATTTTTCCTTTCGGCTACACCATTACATTTGTGGTGTTCTAGCAACACTAAAGCTGTCTTTCAATACCTTTAGCTACAGGCGATTCATCACATCATTCTTAAACTCGGTTCCATTATCACATCGATTACTTTGACCTTATGATTTACTAGATTTTCTATCTTAGTAATGAAACTCTTAAGAATCTCACTAGTCTCACTCTTAGTAGCCAAAAGTATACCCAAGAAAATCTACTATAATCATCGGTGATAACTAGGCAATCGCTTATGGTTCAAGCTTCTAACAAAGGTAGGTCCAAATAAGTCCATATGAAGCATAAGCGGTGGTTGTGTTATGGTGTTCTGCTTTGGTCTTACAAGAAGCTCTATGTTGTTTTCCTTTTGACAGGCTACACACGTTCTTTACACTCAAAACCTTTGAAGGTAACCTCTCACTAAGTTTCCTTTTACCGGTTTATTGATTGTTTTGTAATTGAGATGACCTAGCCTTCTATGCCACAATTTTGACTCATCAACGGATGCTTTAGCAAACAAACATAAGGACCTTTTAGGAAGAACATCTTTAAGATCAAAACAATATATATTTTCCTTCCTAGGTACCCTAAGTTGTATAAACTTCTCATGAGCATCTTAAACTCGGGAGATAACACCACACACTCGGTTTCCCCAAAAGTACCCAGTTTTTCTTATCACACATTTGAGAAACACTGAATAAATTATACTTAAGTCCACAGACCAAATAGACTTTTCAAAGTCTAGATTCCTGCTCGATTTTGCCTCTGCCAAGTATCTTTCCTCCCTTTGGATCATTGCCAAATGCTACATATCCTCCATCATAAGCTTCAAAATCTTCCAGATTGCTTCCATCCCAAGTCATGTGCAGAGCAACCACTATCAAAACTCCTTTATCTTTTAGCTCGGTTTGAAGATTGCCCGCACATAAAATTACACAAGTTAGTTCTCTTGTGGACCCAAGCCGATCTTGACTTGGAGTGCGCTCTGCATCAAAATATTCAAATTTCTTTAGGTCCATTGATGCACAGTTGACATGTGGTAAAACCTTGGTCTTAGGCTTCCATTGCCAACTCATTGAGGCCTTATGACATATAAAATGATTTCCAACCATCATATCGGTTATCACCTTTGGAATTTTAAAACTTCTTTTGAATCGGTGATATTTTGCTTAACCGTGGTTTGATTATGCTAGCCGTGTTTACATTTTGCTTAGCGATGGTTGGAACCCATTTAGGTGTAGCGATGACAATAGATTTTGTATTCCCATTCCTCATCAAGACCTTGCTCTTGGTATCATATTCTTGTTAGGATGAGGTTTGTGTTTCTTGAAAAGTTTTGATGATTTACCCTCCTCCATGATTCCAAACTTGTAGTGCATTTTTATGACAATTTCTCCGTAAGTGTTCAAAACTACACACACAAAACAAGCCTTTTAACACATTGAAACTCATCACCTAATCTGCTAGAAATTAGACCATTTAAGCTTCTTTGATTACCCTAGGTTTATATTGTTTCATCGGTCCCTAGGAATTTCCTGTACTCTACCACTTTCTTGGTAACTTTAGCTCCAAATCTAGGTACAACGTTGACTTGCTTAGAATCAACTTTCTTACTTGTCTCTATCTTTTCGATTTAGTTGATTCAGGTTCTATCATCCTCGTAATCGATTCCCAATCTTCTATTATGGGAGCATCGGATAACTTATCGAACTTATCTTAGGTGTTTCATCTTATTTATCTCTTCAACAGTTTGTTAAACCGAATTCACTACTAAATGACAGTTCTTTAGCGGTGGTGCATTTTTCATCAAAGGGGTGGTGGCATATCATTGTATCCTAAACCGGTACCATCTTTGAATAGTTTTGACCTATTGGTTTCTTTACTAGATCGAAGCATATTGTGTTTTAGCAACCCTAACAACATGTTTTCTTTTTCATCTAGGGCCATTAGTTTTACACTTTCTCGCCTCTACTAGTTTATCTTTAAGCATTTTAATCTCACTTGTTTTTAAGATCAATTTCACCACCTAGTATATTGATCTTTTCTACACTCAAACTCACATTTAATACGTAATTTTAGCTTCTCTTCCACACCTCTAGACCAACTCTATATCCTAAATTATCTAGAGTCAATCTCTACTTCTTTTCTCATACTCGGTGATAGCCTTTTGTGATTCTAAGTTATCGAACATCATTTAAAGAACAAGTAGATGTTTTAGAATCATTAGATACCTCGAATCTGAACCGGAAGATGAAGCATATGCCATTAGAGAAAAGTTATGCTCTTTTGAAGCTTCACTAGCAAGAAAAGCGCATTTGGACCTTCTTCAATCTGATCACTCAATCATAATCACCAAGTCCATCCCGAGCAACCAAAGTCAAGAAGTAGCGAGGCTCTTACATTGTCTTCTTAATGCTTTCAATTCTTTTAGAGCTCGACATTCCCTAGCAAAATGACCTTTCTTCTTGCGGTTAAAGCACTCCATCTTGCTTTTGTCGAATCTAGCTCTCCTTTGACCATCATACCTAACATGTCTTCCGGTCCTCCTCAAACTTCCTTGCTTGGAGAGTCGGCATTGCCATTTGCCATTAAAGATTAATTTCATCAAGATCATCAGGATCAATTTGATCTAGATCTTGATTTAAAACATCAACACTAGTAGTTAAATCATTGAAAAGCACAAATTGCACCATCACCGACATTATCACTAACGGTGGTATTGTTTGCAATAGCCGTGGTTATACCATAAGCAGCGATGGATACATCTTGTGGGCTTTTGTGATTAGTGGATACAAAAGCAATGTTTTGATTAGAAGAAGCGAGTTAGAAAAGTTATTCTCGGACTCATAAACCTTCAAGTTATTGAAGAGATTGTCTAGAGTCATTGTAGCAAAGTCCGTCTTATTTCTCCACACAATTGTATGAATAGCCCAATCGATGATAAGCTCTAATGAACTTCAAATTAATATCTTCTTGAAGGAACTTGTAACCCAACGCCTTGAGTTGGTGATAAGTTTTGAAGTCTATTGTATGTTCCATCAATCTTTTCTCCACTAAGAGCGGTGAAGGTTTCAAGCGATGCTTGAGCATGTTCATCCTTGACTTCTTAGTAGCTTCATTACCAAGAAACCTTAATTCAAGAGCATCCAATAATTCTTTAGCGAGACTCATATTGATCAAAGTCCAATGCAAACTCATTAGGTATTCCCATGGAGAGAATATCGTGAGCTTTGATCTCCATTTTCCTCTTAGCTTTATCAGTTCACTAATAATAGCAACCTCCTTACCATCCACACCCTTCAAAGGAAGAGTGTCTCCTTTTCAACAACATCCCGAGAGCATAATCAATCATACGAATGTATTGCCTCATTCGCATCCTCCGATTTGATACTCACCATGTTTGAGCATGGGCACTTTTGAAGCGATTACCATGTGAGTTTCTTGGACATCTTAACTTACTTGAGTAAAGATTAACGAGACTTCTTCTTGGTTACAGTTTCTAGATCACAAGCTCGATACCACTTGTTGATCCAGTTGAGCAAACGATCTAATATAAAGCCGACTTGTAACAAAAGCTTATCAAGTATTACGCGGAATTTAATACTTAATCTTAAGAAGAAGAACAATTAACATTCAACACCTCAATATTATTTATTAATACGAATACTCTTACAGTATTAGGGTTTTGCAACCTTGAAGTGTATCGACCTTAGATATAAAACATTCGTCTATCTAACCTAACCTAGGACCTCCTTTTATAGTCTAAGGAGTCCTATACAATATACAATACATAACCTACAAGATAAATATCTTTTCCATATTTATCTAATACAATAAACTAACCGACTATACAAGACTAGCAGTGCTTACTATATATTATCAGTGGTTACACAATACTACTAGCCGCGGTTGTCATCATCCGTGGTTACACTCTTCAGTCCGTGGTTACATCAAGCTTGTCCGTAGTTCCAGTACTTAGAGTAATTCTTTATCCAAGGAACCTAAAACCCAACACTCTTGAATTGGAAATCCCGCCCACAACGTTTGCTTCAAAAGGGCTACCATCGGTGGCCATACAATTGTAATAGGCATGGGAGCCACCTCAAGTGACACATACTTCCACTTTATTAACTTCAGCAGGAGGTGAAGTTTGTGGAAAAGAAATTTTCTTTTGGTTGGAAAGAACCAAAGCTTGAATTGCTTCCGTGAGTTTGTCAATCTTAGCATCGGTGCTAGATTGACTCACGGGCGATGAAGGAAGGACCAACACCGACTTGGGAAACAACCGGTTTGCTTTGCGGGCGGAGTTTAGACTTGTTTTCAATGATCGCTAAAGCTTCTTTTACGTTTTGCTCAAGAAATTTCCTCCGTGGAGGAATTGAGAGAATCTTGATCGATTGACTCACTCCATTATAGAAAGTATCGAGTTGCATTAACTCGGAGAAACCATGGTGAGGACATTTGCGGAGCAACTCCTTAAAACGATCCCACGATTCACTAAAAGATTCATCAAACTTCTGTGTGAATTTGATGATTTCGTTTTTAAGACTCGTGGTCTTAGAAGGTGGATAGAACTCGTTCACAAATTTTTCACCAAATCTTCCCATGTTTCAATCGATTGAGGGGTTGTTTTCAAGCCAAATCCGGGCTTGTCCTCGAGGTAAAATGGGAAGAAGAAGTTCGACTGACATCGGTAGGGACATTCTTGTATTTGATGGTAGATGCAATCTTGTTAAACCATCGAATATGAGCATGAGGATCATCCTCTCAAAACCATAGAATTGACTTGAGGTTACAAGATTTAGTAACCCGGTTTGATTTCAAAATTTTCACCACAATGGTTGGGATAACAATAGCATCTCCATACCCATCGATGGGTGCTTGGAGAAGCTCGCACATAGGATGTTCATCCGCCATGATAACGGAAGTAGTGCGGCGAGTCCGGATCTCGAATCCGGTGATGGGGCGCGACGTCTCACGGATCGCCTTCTTGGAATCTCGACAAGCTCACGAAATGGGCTCACGGACCTAGAAGAGCGAAGACAGATATTAGAGTTGACTCTAAGAAATCTCAGAGTCAAGGGAATTATGAAAATGGGGAAAGAAGAATCTTTTTGGGTTTTATTTTTTTTGAAAAGTAGATATAACAACAAATCCAATTAAAACAAAATCGATGCAAAATGACAGTGAACTTAAACCAATAATCACAAGATGAATGGCTTCTTTGAAAAAGGTACACCACTCACAAGGATACAAAGGCAAGTTTTAATCTTATGTTTGGGAACTTATTATGGTCGTACCCCCAGTTAGGTAGTACTCTGTCTTGGTTCTCGATGGTAATTTTTTATGTTGTTATTTAAACAAAGAAAACGGAAAATCTTTTTGTATTTTTATCTTTTATATATATGTAGAAACAAAAGAAAAATATTTTTGTGTTTTATATGTTTTAAGATGTTTTTGGATTTTTGATTTTATAAGAAAATATAAATATATATAGATGGTATGAACAAGGGTGAATATTCAAATCACTAATCTGCTAAACGAAGACTATTAGCACTGACTCCCGCAGACGCCGCTAAAATTTGATTGGCTCGAACGACCTATCTTTAATTAGTCAACCACTTGTGAATGGTCAACCATAAAGTCAAACACTCGAACAAAATGCAATTAAGTCCGGAGGGTTTAATGTTTCCCGGTCGTTAAGTCCAACGAATGTGCGATTGAATAACTAAGCAGCGTAGTGATCGGTGATATTGAGCAGGAAAGGGTTACGATTTGGAATAATTACACCTAAAGATAAAGTTTGTAAATTACAGGGCTTAAATGCAAATTAAAGAAAATTAAAATATTTAACTTTAATTAAAATATTATTTAACTATTAAACCTAATTTAAATTATTAAAATCTAATTGAAATTACTTAAGATCTAATTAAAGGATTTTTAAATTACAAAACTAGTTACAAATAAAAGTTATAAAAGTATAGATTATATAAAACTTACTTATTAAACTTAAATTCTAATTATAAGATTTATTATCCAGTATTATTAATTATAAACTAATTTAAACTATTAAATAATTACCTAAAAATTAAGAAATTATAAAATAAAGCTAGAAAAATGAAATTATGACTTAGATAAATCTAAAATATTATAAAACTTATTTTAAAACCGAAAATATATTTATTACACTATTTATGTATTTATTATTAATTAATTACTATTTATTAATTGTTTAAAACTAATAAAAATTCTAATAAATACTAAATGACCTAAGAAAATCTAAAACTTTTATATAAATACTAAACAAGTGCGAAAACTAGGAAAATATAAAAATGAAAAGTGCTTTTGAAAAAGGAAAAATAAGCCAAATGGCTTAAATAGAAGTCGTCACTATTTTTATTTTTGGTTTTCTTGAATTTTCTTTACAAAACTATTTTACTACGAAAATAAGCAACTTTTGTGAAGACACATTTTAGGGAACTCAAAGATAAGCCGAATGCAAGGCAATTAGCTCAACAGGGAGCTTTTTGGCTTAAAAGTGAGGTTATAAGCTCACAACAAGCTAACAAGCTGGAACCAAAGGTTGAATAAGCTAGAAACAAGTTCTGGGAACTTATAATAAGCAACAAAAACAAGAAAAACACTCTGAACAAGCAGAAATAAGGAATAAGCAAAACGGGAGGTTTGTGAAAAAGAGCTTAAAAGAAGCAAGCAAATAAGCAGTCTATAAGCTAAATAAAAATATACTAAAAATAACCTAATCAAGATGAGCAACAAAATATTATAAATATAAAAGCTTAAGTCCTATCTCCTAATATTAAGCCCCACACGAAATTCACAAGTTTATTCAAAAATGGGTTTCTAAGAAATTTTGACTTTTGAAGAAAACCTATTGTTTGACTTTATTGAGCTTTGATCTAATTCTACTTACTAATAATGATTAAATAAGCTAAAATGAGACTATAACAAGCTACTTTAACTACTTGTGAACCGATATCAAGATTATGGACTTTAGAAACCTTAACAGTGAACAACTATTGAGCATACAATGGAAATTTGACTTTAATCAAAGAACACTTAGTTAATATGGTTTAAGCGAGATATTGGCCCCTTTGTGGTGTACATCACACAAGAACAACAACACAAACAAACTTGGATCACGATAACCCAACTATTCCAAACATCCTTTAAAAAGCCAACTTTGTAATTTTAATGCAAGATCTCGCATAAGTCCATGAATCGATATCTAATGACATAATATGCTATAAGAAGTGAAATGAACAATTAAACACCAATAATAACAACAATATAATCGAAAATTACAAATATGCTATATTACTAGGAAAAATGAGCAACTGAGTAATGAAAAGATTTCAAAGAACAAGCATAAGATTTTAAGCTTTATGTTAATTCAAATACACTAATGAAACATAAAAATACTGATAAAAGCACATAATCAGCTAATCTACAGTTAATTGCTAAAAATGAGAAATTTGGCTTACAAATGAAACACGACTGAGAATAAGGAACCAAGGACCATAAGTAACCACCTACACTCCCCAAGGAGTTCTAATTCCCAATGCAATCCAAATTCCACCTTTCTCATCTTCATTCTTCATAATCACTGGACTTTTTATTTTATCTATTTTTTTTAGCTATTTTTGTGATTTTTAAGTAAACTAGATTAAAAGGTCTCTAAATGATATCCAAGCTTTAAAAACTTATAAGTGCACTGAATTAAGCTTAATGGAACAAGAAACAACAAGTTTCAACAATCTTAAGTGAAATTGTCAATTTCACCTAAAATTGCTAAATCGAATTTAAAGAGCAAGATTAAAATTTAAGGTTCAAGAAAGGTTTAATTGCATTAAGTAAACCGAGTACAACATGATTTAAATGAAAATTATAATCGAAACTTGAAATTACACTATTACGTTTGTCTAATTTACACTACTCTTAATTCTAAAACTAATAATTCATCTCACTGCTTCTCTTCTTAAATAAAGGTCTTTTGAGGTCCTTGCAGACTTTTGAGACTATCCCACCAATTCCGAGCCTTTGATTTAGTCGTAATCATCCTAGCCGTTTAAAACACCTTTTGGCGCCAAAAATCTTAATGCCGCTTGGGGTTGCGAAGCGCTTTAGGGCATTAATTGGTTTTGGAAGTTGTAAAGGTGGAGGGATAAGGAAAATAAGGTTTAGTGGCCAAGTTGGTGTTTTGGTGATGAGGTGGTAGGAGCGGTAGCCGGTGGAGGGTGAAACCTTGGAGGTGGAAGGGAAAAGGAGGGTTCTTGTTTGACCCGGTTTTATATTTAAGGGATTGATTGGATTGATTTGGGCTTGGGTTTTATTTATTTTAGGTCCGTTGGTTTGTAGTAGTATAGAGCCCAAGGACCAATGGTGTGTCACACCCCAAATTACATTTCACAGTGAATGGAATACCTTGGGAGGACCTCATAGCATCAAAGTTACAGTTATATCGAGCGACCTAAAGTGTCGTTTGAAAATACCGCTTGATTCATTAAAATAATCGAGTTTACAAAGATTAGGTCCCAAATTATTTCCAATATATCAAAATGAGTTTGTTACAATCAAGCGATAGTTAAGTGCATAAAATATATGTGAGGCAGCGTCGACACCGCGACTCTATGATAAGTCCACATGCATGCCATGAAGTGAATGCCTTAGATACCGAGATAAAACATGCTAAAAGTAAAATTTTTGTTTCCCAAAAAAATTTTTAATTTTAAAAACACCGTTTTAAAAGTTTTCATAATATTTACCAAAATAAAACAAACCTTTTAAACCTTTTCAAATTTTTTTCTAAACATTGAAATTTTCCAAATTTAATAACTTTTAAAAAACCTAAAAAAAAATCTCACCTTTAAATCCCCTTTTTCAAGGGTTTTTTAAAAAAATTTTCAAACATTCAATTGGGATTCCCCAAAAAATTTTGTTTAAAATAAAAATTCTCAAATCATTTATTTACCCTTTTGATATTAAAGAACCATTTTAAACTTTAATTAAACTTTTTATTCAAAAAATTTAAATAAAAGATTTAAATACCTTTCAAATTAACTTTTAAAATTTTTAATACCCTTTTTAAATTTTAATTTTTAACCTTTTTTTGTTCAAAATATATTTAATTCCCAAAAATTTAAATCCCTTTTCCCCTTTTTTTATAATCTTTCTTTAATTTTTTTAAATTCAAATTTAATTTTTAAATAAAATTTCCTTTTCAAATTCCATAAAACCTTCCTTGTTTAAAAAATTTTTTTATTCAAACAAAGGGAATTTTTTAAAACTCTTTCCTTTTAATAAAAGTTTTTTTCATAAAAAAACATTTCGACACCCTTTAATTTTTTTTTTGGTTTTCCTCCTAAATTTTCTTTTTTTTTCCCTTTTTTATTTTCATTTATTTTCCCCTTTTAATTAAACCCTTTCCTTTTAAAAGCCCAAACTTTTTTTTTCCCATCCAAATTTTCAAAATTTTAGGTTAAAAAATATTTTGATTAATAATTTTTCCATTTTTTTACCTTTTTATTTTAGGTTTTTTTAAATTTTTTTACAATTTTAAACCCAAAAGCCCTTTCAAAAAAAGGCCATTTTTTGGGTAACCTCCCCTTTTTTTTGAACCCTTCCCAAAATTTTTTTAACAAAAATCATTCCACTACCTCTTTTCCTTCACAAAAAACCCCTATCCCACTTCTTTTATACTCCCCTTTCATTTCCCTTTTATTTTAAAACCCCTTTTTTCCCCTCCCAAACCTTTTTCAAATTTAAAACCACTTCCCCAAATTAAAAAAAACTTTAATGGGTTTATTTGGGCCAAAAGGGAAATTTAAAGGGAGGGGGTCAAGGGTTTTTGGAAACTCCTTTTTTTTGGGGTTTTATTTAGGGTTGGGTGGGGTTTGAATGGATTGGGAGAATAACCAGGGGGGGGACCCCCGGGGTTCAAAGGGGTTCCTTTTTAAAAACTTCCCTTTTGGGTTGGGTTTTTCCCTTAATTTCCCCCATTTCCTTCCCATTTTCCCCAAAAAAAATTTTTACCCCTACCAAAACTTTTTTTCCATAGATAAAAACCAAATCAAATACTTGGGTAAAACCCATTCCAAAAAAACCCCTTTTCTTTCCAAAGCTTTAAACCGTTTTTTTTTAAAAATTTCCCCTTTGGGTTAAAAAAGGAAAAATTTCCTTCCCAAAAAAAAAAATTTATTTTTAGAAATTTAAAATTCCCCAAAACGGAAAAAAAATAAAAACCCTTTTAAAAATTTGGGGTTCTTGATATCAAAAAAAAAAATATTTTAAAAACCTAAATTTTTAAATTTTTTTCCTCCAAAATTTAACCGATTTAACCCTAAAAAAAATTTTCACCCCGGGAAAATTTACTTTTTTGGGGGCCCCTTGGCTAATTTGTGTAACCCTTTCCCCCTTTTAAATTTTGGGTTGGGCAAAGATGGGTTACTTCCTAAAAAAATAGTAAACGGATTTTGGGAAATAGAAACAAAATTGATAAAATTTTTCCAAGGGGAAAAATGGTTGGGAAGAAAAGAAAAATTTATTAAATTTAAAATTAAAAAAGGGTTTTGAGAAATAAAGGAAAATCCTTTAAAAAATTTTTTTTTTTTTCCAACCCCAAACCCAAAAGGGCTACATTTTTTAAAACCCAAAACAAATTTAGGGTTCATTTGATTTCCCGGGGTTAAAAATGAAAAGAAATTCCCTTTTTTCCTATGAAAGCCAAAAAATTTATTTAAAAATTTTTTTTCCCAAAAAAACCCATCCAAAAAATTTTTAAAGGGAAAAAAACGGGGTTTTGTTTTCCCTTTAAAAGGGAAAGGAAAATAACTTTTTTAAAACCAAACCAAAAAATTTACCAAATTTTATTCAATTCAAACCGTCTTAAAAAGAAAAATTATCAAAAAACCACAAAAAACCCCTAAACCCAAATTCCCCAGAAATCATTTTCCTTAAATTAACAAAAAAATTTGTTTTAAAAATACAAAAGGGGCCCTAGCCTATAAAGACCGCAAAATCCCATTTCTTTAAAATGGGGTTTTTTGAAAAATTTGTTTGAATTCAAACAAATTAAATTAATGGAAAAAAAGAAAAAAAAAATTTAGTTTGGATAAAAAGTAAATTTTTTTTTAAAAGAAGGGGGAAATAAATAATTTTTAATTGGGAAAAAATGGGGGAAAGAAAAATATTTTAAACCCCAAAAATTTTTGATAACAAATTCTTCCTTTTTTTTCAACTATTTAAAACAAAATTTGGTAAAAAAAAAGATTTAAAATTCCCCAAAATTTTAAAAAATTTTTTTTGGAAAAAAAATTTTTAAAATTAAAAATTTTTTTTAAATTTTTTAAATTTTAAATTTTTTTAAAAACAACAAAAAGTCTTTTACAAATTTTTACCCAAAAGGGAAAACAAAAAAAAAAAAATTTTAAATTTAAAACGGGTTGAGAAACCATTTAATTTCAATTCTGCCCCGGGCCAAACCCGGTAAATTCCAACATTTAAACTTTTCCCCTTTAAAATAAATCTTTCAAAAAAGGGAACCCAAAATTCTAAAGACCCTTTAAAAGTTTTTAAAAAATTTTGTTTCAAAACCCAAAACCAAAAAAATGGGCCCAAGGGAACAAAGATTAACCCTATTATACCCTTTCCTTTGGGAAAGGACAAGGGTTCCCCCCAAGCATCCCCTTTTCCCTTTCTAAATAAATTTGGTAAAATCATGGCCCCGTAAAACCTTAAAAGGTTTAAAAACCTTAAATATCAAAACCCCACAAAAGGGGGAGAAAAAACCCCCCGGGAAAAAATTCCCCAAAGAAACAAAAGTAAATTGGCTTTTTAAACTCAAAAAGGGGGAAAAAAGGGTGTTTTGAATTAAAGGGTTTCCCCCAAAAAATCTTAAAACCATTCAAATCCCCGTTTTTCTTTAAATAATCCACCCTTTTTTCCCAAAAAATCCCTAATCCTTTCTGCGCCAAATTTCAAATTTGTTTTAAAAATTGGGATTTTAGGGTTTTAAAAATTTATTTTGGAAAAAGAAATTTTATTTCTTTAAAATTTCTTTAAAGTTTTAAATTTTCCCTTTTGCCCTTTTGGGGAAAAGAAAAATTTCCCTTCTTTTGAAACTTTAAAGACGATTTAGGGGCCAAATTTTAAAGTTTAAAAATCTTTAAAATTTTCCCAAAAATTTGGAAATAGGGGAGATATTTTAGCAAGTTCAATGAGTCATCCCCCACTTGTGGATGGTCGACATACAAAGAAAGAAAAAGATCAAGTTGTAGTTGTAGCAATTAAATGTATAAGTATAATCAAATGTAAGTTAATTGAAGTTAGGTGTGAATTGTATACACATTTGAGTATTTAGAGTAGCGTTAGATAAAATAACTTTTCACGGTTCAAGATAAAATATGTTGAGGTCATAAAATTATAAAAATACATTTCTTGAAAGATTTGAGTGAATAAATATTTATCGGGTTTAATTTAAGAAAACCGTCGTAATTTATATAAACATAACAATTTATATACGAAATAAATTTAAAACATTGGGTAGTATTTAGAGTAGCGTTAGATAAAAATAACTTTTCACGGTTCAAGATAAAATATGTTGAGGTCATAAAATGATAAAAATACATTTCTTGAAAGATTTGAGTGAATAAATATTTATCGGGTTTAATTTAAGAAAAGCAGTCGTAATTTATATAAACATAACAATTTATATACGAAATAAATTTAAAACATTGGGTAAACTAATAATATAATTTTTATAGTCTTAAAATGAGTACAAAAATATATTAAGAATATTTTTGGAAGTGTCGGATCAATATTAAAAATAATCTTTCTGTGATAGCGTTTATTTAATAAGAAAATAAGCGTTTAATGTAAAATGCAAAACCATGCACGAACCGATATGAAATGATGAATATTGAGTTTGAGAAATATGGGAAATTGAGAATTGTGACATGGTGTATTATTTGGATTCTCGGAGTTGAACACCAATTTTTCAAAGTTATTCAAGGTCAATCTTGCCAAGTTTCATTAGTACAAGGACCATAAAAGATAATTTTCCATTTTTTAAACTTCAAGGACTATTTTTGCTAATTTTGAAACTTGAAGGACAAAACTTGTAAATTCTCCAAACTTTTACCCAAGGATCATTTTGATAAATTTTGATTTTAAAAGGACTTGGGTTGACTTTTATTCCAAAACAAATGCTCGGGGACCGATTTTGTCGAGGTTGAAAGTTGAGGGGTGAAGCGCCAATTATGCAAACTTAGCTCATTTTCATCTGTTTTTAAACATTTTGCATCTGAAACATATAAAATACAATCCGTGGATATATTTTGTATTTTCTTTGCATGTTGAGTGTTTTTAAGTGTTTTGGCGACTCGGATAAGACAAAAATTATGAGTATTTACACACTCATCAACTTGGGTAGCGATATTCTTTTGATTTATTTCTAATAAGAATATGATGTTGAAAATTACTTTATGTGTTTTACTTACGTTAATTTGGTCATTATTCACTATAAAATTGTTTTAAGTACTTAATTGTTTTTAAGCGATAGTGAATAGGGAACAACAAGTGGTATCGAGCAAGGGTGATTATAAAACCTTTTAAGCCGCTCTAAGACGTTTAATCGGGATCCCTATGGTTTTGGCCGATGTACCCCAACTAGTCGATAAAAGGGTGGAGCTTATTCACCGTCTTTGCCCCTAGACTTGAAGTTGGTAAATTCAACAAATGGAAAAAGCGTATGCTTTGCTATTTGATTGAGGATGGAACCTTATTATGTCAAGTGTATAAATGAAGGTCCATTTATCCCAAAGGCTGAAGGTTTGCCCAAACACAAGCTCGATGGACTCGAGGATGAAAGGAGGTGGTCAACCGGGACCAAAGACTCAAAAGTATCATCATATCATGTCTTCACGATGATATAATGGAGTCGATTATAAGTCATGTCTGACTAAACAAACTGGATGACTGGTCCATAGCCATGAAGGCCCATCTAATACCAAGGAAAACAGGATTATGGACATGAAACATAAGTATAATACCTTCAGGGCTAGGGACTCTGAAACTCTCGCACAAACTTACACCAGATACAAAACTCTTTTAAATGAAATAGAAAATGATGGTGTTAAGTTGTCCAAACATGAGATTAATATTGGTTTTGTCAATTGTCTCCCTGAGAAGTGGTTGAACTTCTCTCAGGGACTTAGAAATGCAAATCACATTCAAAATTTAGAAATGCAAATCACATTCAAAATCTTGAACTTCACAGAAATTTATGGGAAATTTGTCTATGAGGAAAACCTCATCAGCAGACGATACCTACGACTTAAAGAAGTCTCGAAGTCAAGAAGTCCCGACCATCACCTCACATATATCAAGCGCCTTCTTTTCTAACAATGTGGTTCAAGATTTTCAAGAAAATTACGATGATGAGCACGATGAGAGATCAAGTGAGGTACCTAAATGACCTGAACGTTGAATTTCGGGAAAGGGCACTCCTTGCAAACTCTCAAGGTTTATTAAAAGAAACAAAAGGTTTTCAAGCGCTAAAGCAAATGAGGACTTGAATGCTTTAAGTGTCAAAAGAGGTCATTTGCAAAGGATTTGCTTTTCAAAAACAATTTCTATACCCTCTTACGAGACCATCGAGTCGAGATCGGTCCTCGAGGCTTTAGCAAATTTCAACCTAAAATCTATCGGTCTCATCAAAACTTTCGTAATAATCGACGAGAACAAAACAATAGATTTTGAAGCTAAGTATAGGAAAATCAAAGCTAAGTTTGCATTACTTGAGGCGGTCCTCGTAACCAAAAAGTGTTCAATCATGCGGGGTAAAAAGGTCTTGTTCTTTGAAACCTTATTTGGGATGAAGGCCGTCTCATCGATGATGAAATGATGCATGTCGGTATGACCGATGGCCCTCTCAAAGGAAGACAAGCTAGTTGTTGGAAAGAATCATGCGGAAATGGAGAATGGGTCAACATCACAATGAAGAAGGTAAATATTCTACTTTCTATGGATGATGATTCGATTAGCGATCCTATATGAACTATATCAATGTTGATCTTAAGTTTGTAGAGGAGCAAAGACTAAATATTTTTCTAAGTACAACAAGTTAAGTTTTGAATTGAATAAGTGTAGGGATGAGTTACTTGTGTTAAAACAAAACAAGCTTGAGGCTATCACCTTACAAATTCAAAAACACTGAATTAGTTAAAAGAAATCGGGCTCTTCAAGATGAACTTAAGAAAGAAAAGAAATCATTGATAGTTGGACCAACTAGAATCCAAGAGTCTTTGATGTTGTGGGTGCCCCAAGTGGCAAAAGAGAGTCATAGGTGAACATCATCTTTTCGAATCTCACAACAAAGACCGAGTCCTAAACCATTTGTGTACGGTGGCATGATTACCAATATGTTATGCTTCTCAAGCCCGTGATTGGATTGAAAGACTTAATCGATAGTAAGCTTCTAACTTTGACTGGAAGAATTCTAGAGCACGAAAGTCAAGCTAAAAGAGCATGCTTGGACTCCCGGATGTGCTGAGACCGAACACATCTCCGAGTGAAGATGAATCTCAGCACCACTTCCACTTTGGAACCTCTTGAGGTCTTGATCCTAGCTCGAGCTTACTCCATTACAATACAATCCACACTCTCTAAAGAAAGGTCCGGACTTGGTAGAACCATCACGAAAAGACCTTCAAAACCATTCAACAAGAATCCATTTACTGAAACTTCCATATCCTCGGTCCCCACTGAAGCTAATCAGTTGATTCAGGCGGGATTGAACTTGTGAGGAAGCTAACTCACAAAATGGAATCCATTGAAAAGGTCCCCGAATCAATCAAGGAGACAAAGTCGACTTCCTCTAGTTCCTCAAAGTCAAAAGCCACCACAAAAACAAGCGAAGTGTGATCATGCCACTATACGGTCACACCATCGCTAATAGTATAGAATCCTTTTTGCATGATCTGCAAAAGGATGATCCGAAACTCTGACCACTTGCAATATGTAAGCTCTCTCGGTCAAGCAAACTACACCAAAGTAGGTCATCGGTATGATGTCGTCATCCAAGTCATTTCAAAGTTGAGAGCAAAGCCTTTTCCTCCTTCCCACACGCGTGGCTTTAATGATCATCGCCTCGATGATTGTCTTATGAACATATCTTGTGATATTTGCGGTAACACTGCTCATAAGACATCCCACATGACAATGTCATCCATGCAAGGAGAAGTTCAAAGCAACCCAAATCCATCGAGTCATCCTCGCCTCTAAATGCAAAAACATGGTAGCTCATTGCACTCCACCACCGACCATGAATCGATTGCTCAATTCAAAGAGACCATGAGACCAAGCCCACTAGTAAGTGGGTCAGCGAAGAAACTAATTCGGGTTTACTACTTGTGCGAGGCATGCCGGGAGCCTATCTCGCATCTAGACAGTGGATGTTCAAGAAGCATGACCGGTGTGAAGGAATATCTTCACAAGTATGTAAAGGAACCAGGGCCAAGGTAGTATTTGGTGATAACTCATCATGTCCCATCGAAGGTTATGGTTCAAGAACCGCAATGGAATAGTTTTCTAAGATTGCTTATGTCAATGGTCTCAAATACAATCTCATCGGTGTCGATCGGCTATGTGATGCTAAGTACATTGTACAATTCAATGACAAACAAGGTACCATTTTCAATGCCAACAAGGAAGTTGTGTTGATTGCTCTGGAGAGACGATGTTTATGTCTTAGACATGTCAACTCTCTAAAGATGGAACTGTCTCTTTGCCAAAGCCATTAAAACTATCAACTGGTCGTGGCACAAGAGACTCTCACACTTAAACTTCAAAACATCAACAACTTGGCAAAACAAAACAAGGTCCTTGACTTACTATCTTGGTTTTTGAAAAAGATAAACCATGCTCGACTGTGAAAAGGCAAACATAAAAGAGCATCTTTCAAAACCAAGCAAAATTTCTCTATCAAAAGTCGCCTTCACCTCTTGCATATTGATCTCTTTGGACCGATCGGTCCTAGATCAATCCGACGAGAAGTATACACTTGTCATTGTTGATGAGTATTCAAGATACACTGGGTATACTTTCTTTCCAAAAGAGTCAGCGGTGATACTATAATGTCATTCATCAAGAACATTGAAAACCGGAATGACATTAGAGTAAAACAAATCGAACCGACAATGGTATGAATTTAGAAATCTTGAGCTTGAGAGTTTACGTGATGAGAAGGAATCTCCCAAAATTTCTCATCACCTTATACCCCGAACAAAATGGGGTAGGCGAAGGAAAACGAACTCTCATTGAGGTCTGCAAGAACCATGTTAAATGGCTCAGCCCTTTCAAAGCATTTAAGGAAGGCGATCAAAGCGACTGTTACACTCAAAACAGTCAATCATTGTCAAAAGACATAACAAAACCCCATATGAGATATTCAAAGGTAGACTTCGACATCAACTACTTTCATGTGTTTGGATGTCACGTGTTTATTCATAACCACAAGGATCATCTAGGCAAGTTCGATGCTAAAGGCGATGATGGATACTTTCTAGGTTACTCATCGATCTCCAATGCCTTCGTGGTATTTAACACAAGGAGACCACAAGTTGAGGAAACTTTTCATGTCATCTTTGATGAAAGTGTAGAAAGCATCGGGTTCACCAACACTTGATGGAGGATATAGGAATTGATAACTCATCAAGATATCCTCCGATTAGTACAACTCGAAACCAATTCCTCATACCAAGTCGATCTCGACATCTCATATTATGTCTTACCTCGCAACCTGTCACAACAAACTATCGGTGAATTCATTGATAATCGATCGGTCCTTTGGGATAGGTAACATCGATCCAAATGATCGGGATCACATAACTCAAGAAGTCTACCGAACAAGACACCTCAACAGATGATCTAAATGATCCGTGGCTCTTTTGAACTCACTTTGAACTCCTAGTGACATCTTCAAGCTTAGATCCCGCACCACAAAGTAAGTGGACAAGATCTCGTGACATTGAGCTTGTAAACATCATTGGTGAACCCCGAGGGCATTCTCACTAGAAGCATGGTCGCCAACTTAGCTGCTGACTTCAGCCAATGAATGTCTATATGCGATTACCTATCGAGATATAACCCAAAAGTGTCACCGAGGCTCTAAAATACCCAGTGGGTTCGAAGCTATGCAAGAAGAACTACAATAGTTTGATAAAAACAAGGTCATGACCTTGATCAAATGTCCTCGGGGATGTAGTAGTCATAGGAATGAAGTGGGTTTCGAAACAAAAGATGAAAAGCAACCTCGCTCATTAAAAACAAAAAGCTGCACTTGTAGCCAAAGGTTCACGGTCAACAAGAAGGCATTGACTATGATGAAACATTTGCTCTTTGTTGTAAGAATGGAAGCCATCAGATCTTCCTTGCATATGAAAAATACATGAACTTGAGGTCTACCAAATGGATGTTAAAAGTGCATTCTTAAATGGTGATCTCAAGGAAAATGTATATGTTCAAGAACCTCATGGCTTTGAGAGTAGTGAATTCTCGACTATGTCTGCAAGCTTGAGAAAGCCCTTTATGGACTTAAACAAGCTCCCGTGGCATGGTATAAAACTCTCTCGACCTCCCGATACAAAACAAGTTTGTCGAGGAAAGATAGACAACACAATCGTTTGTCTATAGAACTTAACAGGATGTGATCATTGGTCAAGTGTATGTTGATGACATCATCTTTGGCTTAACAAACTACAAACTTTGCAAGCAGCTTTGAAAAACCGATGACAAAGAAGTTTGAAATGAGTATGATGGGGAACTCACATACTTTCTTGGACTACAAATCGGAAAACCGATAAAGGAATATCCATCGGTCAAGAGAAATACACCGTAAATCTCTTGAAGAAATATGAGATATCCGATTGTGCCTCAATAAAGACTCAATGGTCCCACCTAACAACCTTGGACACGATCTCACCGGCAACCGTCGATCAATCAAACTCATTTCGGAGGATTGTAGGCTCACCGATGTATCTAATTGCTTCTAGACCGGACATCCATTCTCGGCCGTCTAATAGCAAGATATCAGTCCAATCCTAAAGAATCCCATCTCATCTGCAGCCAAAAGAATACTCGGTACGAAGGGAACCCCAAACCTTGGACTCTATTATCCAAAATGCTCGTGGTTTGATCTCGAGGGTTACTCGATTACGATTATCTTTGGCGCAACATGGACAGAAAAAGTACCTCGTGGTCCTGTCAATTTCTTGGAGGAAAACTAGTTTGTTGGAGTGCTAAAAGCAACAATCGTTGGCTATGTCCTCATTGAAGTCGAATATGTAGTCGCAGTAAGGATGTTGTGCCAATGTATTATGGATGAAAAGTCAACTCGATGACTATGACATCCATTACAAAATGGTGCCCATCTTACGTGATAACACCAAGCTATTGCAATCTCCAACAACCGTCCCTCTACCAAAGAACCAAACACATTGATATCATATATCACTTCATCAGGATCACATAATGAAGGGAGACATTGAACTTCATTTCATCCTCATCGAATATCAATGGCCGATATCTTCACAAAACCCTTGGATGAACCTACCTTGGGAGATCGAAGAAAATTTGAATTGGGAATGCTTGACATTGAAAGTCGGTATCTAAAACCAATCTCGAAGTTCTCTCGAAATGGTTCATCCTCCTGAACATCAAAACAAACCTCTCATGAATAAGAATCATTCGAGGGTTCGTGACATTGACAAAGAGCATTGAATGATTAACTAAATGATCCAAGTATCGATTACTTAAATGTCCTAGGTTGGTAACTATGCTAATTTAATATAGGAATATATGTCTCTTTGTCTTCATCACATCCCACTTGGCATTTAATGCCTCTCACAAAATATCAAATTGATATTTTATCTCCGCAAAGTGCACTTTATTGCAATCGCAATTGTTCCTTGAAAAAGGGATTTTATTGCGGGTAATGGAGTGGTAGCATTAAATGTGAAAATTCAAACGTTTTTCAAAAACCGACGCTTAATATTCCCATTTGTGCAAAAATCACCCTCTTACCACTCTATAAATACCTCTTCCAACACAAACAAACACACACAAATTATTTTTCGCAACAAAACTGTCAAAATCATTTCTAAAACTCATAAATATTTTGTGTGCTCAAAACTCTTCAAACCTCTTTTGGAAAACCCTTCTTGTAAACATTTACAAAATTTTTCATCACAAACTTGAGAGATAAAAAAACTTTGATTATTCTAGTCAAAATATTTTCAAAACCCTAAAATCTTTTAATGTAAATGGCTAGAACTCAATCTCTCGGTTTGCTTCTCGTTGGTAGGAGATCTTACAAATATTGAATTTAAAACTAATAATGTCATAGGCAACTTTGAATACCCCAAATTGTCCCACCTACAAAGACATTATGAAATTTTTGTTTAATTGCCTAATGAAAACCGCCTTTGTTCGGTGTCCTCCATTGTTTACCAAAATCTCCTCGAGAATTTTGGGCAATGCCAAGGCCTATGACCGACACCCCATCGATGAGAACAACCTCAAACCTCTCTGGAATATCTCATCGATTCGGTCTTCACTGGGGCAACAACAATTCACCAGGATTACAAAACGTTTTGCACTTCAACGTTTGGATTACCATAAAGGTGTTTATGTCACCATCCCGAACCTTCCATGAAGGATGGGTTAAAACAAATCGATTTAGATCCAAATTTTTGGACAAGACCCCAACACCAAAAGCTCTTTTCCGTAACACCTCCAAAATGGTTTGCGTGAGTAAATGTTATTGGGGTGCCACTCGATTGATATCACAACAAGTATATAACAACATATTTCCTTAAAGATTTCATTTATTGAGATAAAGCAGAGTTTACAACATTGTTTTGTATGGAATATAAGCCCATAAAAAATTTAAGTGGTCCCAAATGTATATCGAATCATCTATGACCATGCCATGCCAATGCCCAAGCGCCTCGAGTTAGCTATCGCCTTTTTAATACGAGATAAACATGCTTAAAAGATCAACACAAAGGTTGAGTGATATTCATAGGTTTAGTAAATAGTTGAACACAAGTAAGAGATGACAATTGCCACGAAGACAATCACCATAGAAAACAGAGATTATTATTATGCACTAAGCTCATGACACCAAACTAACTGCGTACACCTTAATTACTGGTGTAAGTAATATTGCCCTCAGATGGAATTGCCAATTCCATAGTTACCAAATATAGTGCGCCCAAGTTATTTCTGATAACCGAGACGTGGTCGTCAATTCCCATAGTACTATCCACAATATTCGCGTTCACTCGCAAGTGATTAATGGTCCATGATCAAAGGGACTTATGGCAGGCAACTTAGGCTATAATAATAATAATCATGCAAGCATGCACTTTAAGAAAAGACTTGTGTTCTAGTTTATAGCATGTATCTCCCCAAAGAGTTTATAAAACAATTAAAAGAGTAAAGTGAGGCTATGAACTCACCTTAATGATACGGTAGGAAATGCACAACAATAGCAAGTACGATATGACATCGGCTTCAATACGAAACCTAGATATAATATGGCAAGTCTTAGATAATATATTCCGTTTATGACCATAAATTGTTATGTTTGAAAAATGGTTTAGTTGTGAGACACTTGTATCGTTTTAACTTGTGTGGTAATGCTTAAAGTTCAAAAATAAATGTTTTCAAATACTTTCTCATGTGTTTGTGTTACGTAGCTTATGTGGACGTTTCATGAGTTAATTTGATTATCGATGTTCATAAAAATGTAGTTGTGAAAATATTTCTTAAGTATTGGCTCTTGGAAAATGTATACAAAACTTTGGTATATGAGTTGACTCGAATATTGGCTCAAGTATTATCGATGTGGGAAATGAATACAAGTCGAATTGTATTTATTAGATTTGTTAGATTTCGAGGTGTGAAAATATATACAATATATATTTATTGGAGTTGTGGGAAAATAATATATTTGGATAAATATATAACTTATAGTTTACGCGGATGTGGTCGTCAAAGATATGCGTTAAATATATTTTCTTAATCGAAAAAGTGGTAAATGTATAAGTTTGTCGAACTTATGAAAGTTATAGGATGAAAAGTGTCAAGTGTACAAATTAGAGGGGTTAAAGTTGTAAAGTTTAATATAAATTTCAAAGACTTATATAAGTTTTTAAAACGGTGTTAAATTGGTTAAAGTGGAAGGGTTGAAGGTGTAAAACTTAACATAAGTTTCACTTTTATGAGTTTTGAAGAAATTGGTATTTGGTGCGAAGTCAAAGGGCTAAATCTGCCAATTCGCGAAACTAGCAAAAGTAACAAAAAAATAAATAAATCTGCCATAGCTAGGATTTGAACTCATGACCTTTCGTTTACAACCAAGCGTCCTAACCATATGAGCCACTAGGCTCCTCGTGTTATATATCTCAAACTTTTCCATTTAAGCATTACGTAACTGTTTAGATCGTGCATGTGATGTCTAAATATTTGAGTTGTCTCCTTCTTAGTTTCATGCATTTGTTGTTTGTGAAAATAATAAGGTCATGTTTTGTTTAAATTATGAACGATTACGCTTGGTTTTTATGGAATCAACGAGACTACGAGGCTTGCTTAGTTTAGTCGTGATGTACGTAATCATGATCTAAGTGTTATGAATGTGGTCAAGTTGTGTGTCGTTTAACGTGTCATCGTGTGATGTGATAATTAAAACGATAAGAATGAAATGGAAGCGAGTTCAAGAAACTTACGACACCGAAGGGTGGTGACAAGATTTAAAGTGAAGGTGAACGTGATCGTCCAACTTCCTCGAACCTTATACCAAACGCAATGACCAAGCCTAGCGTTTCCTTTGCTTGCTCCAATCTCCACAGTGGACGGTTTTTGTCTAGTTGAGAGTGTGAGAGATATGATTTGGAAGTGGGAGTTGTTTTTGTCAGCCTTGAATGTGTTTGTGGGTAGCTTATAAAGAGGAACTAAGTATGGTTTCTTAAATAAAATATACATGTTCTTCCATGGAATCAAGAGAAATCAAAAATGGTTTGTGTTTGGTCATGTCGTATCACGAATGGCAGGGAAAAAATGGGCATGCTTAGGTTAGGTCGAATCAATGGAGACACAAGGAACACATTATCCTTTGTGTAATTTAGTCAAAGTGGTCAATGTTTTGCTTAGGTAAATATAATAAGAACTTAGGGTGGCTTGTAGTGTCCTTTGTGTCTCTTCTTATTACACACACACGCAATATAGGAAGACCAAATTAATGATTTTGCTTTTGTGTCTTGTGACTTGCTACTGCCATAGAACCAAAGGGAAAAGTCCCAACTACTTGACTAAAAATAATAATTGTATAACTTTGTTGTGCCCCACAGAAAAGTAAAAAGCATGTGAATTATTGTGTGATCATTTTCATTAAGGGTGCTTGGGGTCTCGTTGGGTCACAGTAACGAAGAAGCAAGGAATCAAATACATGTGCCAAATTTGTGTTATCACAATATAAAAAAAATGCATTTGGGCCAAGGTTTACACAAATGGGCTAGTTCCAAAAGAAGAAAGGGATGGTGTTGGGTGCTAGAACACGAGCCCAAGAGAAAAACAAAAAACGAGAATGGATCGGTTAGTATATGAGGCCCAAAGGAAAGAATTAAGAGTGGGTCGAGTTGGATCTTGAGGCACGGTATTAATAAAAAATTATTATATAATTTATAAAATAAAAATATTATCGAGGTCAAGGTAAGTTTAAAAAAAATAATTTGTATCTTGTCGGTTTTATGTTTTATGAGAAAACTATCGTCTTTGATTCAAATAAACACAGAAAATTCCAGGAGTGAAACTTAGGGATATAATTATTATAGTTTATTGTTAAAATTTGTTTGAAATTTTACGGGTTGTTATAGTACCTACCCCTTATGGGAACCTCGTCCTCGAGGTTAAGTTTGTGTTAGTCGCTTAAATGATTTTAGTAACATGTTTGGAAAACGTGACGTTGTTATTTAAGAGACCTATAATTTTTCAAGAGATGTCATCTCTTTGAGGTAGATATTTGCGACCTCGAGCGGTCCTAATTTAATAAATCAAGTTTTTTTTTTACACGTGATGTAATTGAGATTTTTTTTTCAAAAGTCGATGTCGTGGTTTTTCTTAGCATAAGAAGTTTTGATAAGGTTTGACCAGAAAATTTTTGACTCGTTAGAATAAATCTTTCTAGAAAAATGTCACCACGCGTTTCATTGTTGGCACAATTGTTATTTAGAGAAAAGTCCTCGAAGGTGCAAACGTTATAGAAGAAAATGTGGTTGGATATGTGCGTTTCAATAAGTTTTAAAAGTTTATGGGCAGGATTCAGTTGTTAAGGTTATGCTTCTCGAATTTGAACGGAATATATAAGAAATATAGAGTCTTTAAAATTTTAAAGATAACTAGATGCATGTAAAGAAACTTGTTGGATTTCAGCTTTTGTGATGAAAACTCGTTAAATAGAGTTTTAGGCGTCAACATGGAATCGATTCCAAGTTGGAGGTTTGCATGTGAATTCAAAAGTTGTTTCGCAATTTCAAATAATTTCAAATACCTTAGCTTTTGTAGATGATGAATCATTTTTTTTTGTTTCCAAGCATTTCCCATTAAAATGTGTATCTATTGTTTTCAAAACAAAGCGCTTTATTTTACTCCGAGGATTCTGCTCTATTTCCAAAAGAAAACATCGGTCATTCTTTAAAGTTTTTCAAAAGGAGTAAATGGTTTGTAAGGAAATTGCAAAGAAAGTTCATAAATGTGTTTGTAAAACTATTTTTTTTGTAAGAAGAAAATATTTCAATTATGATAAATTGTAGTTTGCGGTTTGGTATTAAAGTATCGACATGGTTTAAATGAGTAGCTTGTAAAATGATTTTTTAAATAGCTCACAAGGTAATAGAAAAACGATTTATCATTTATAGAACGAGAGTGAAATCGCGGATCAAATTTTGTGATCTCTTGGTAAGACAACAAATCAGGTTATAAAATAAGTTTGAAATGATTTGTAAAAATGGCTTATAAGAAAACAATTTATTGTTTGTCAAATAGTAGAAATTTTGTAGTTCAAGAAATAGGGTGGTAGTAAAATACTTAGTACGGTAAAGACAAAATATTTTGTGAGGTAAGAGTACCAAGTTTTATGGTTTTAAATCGACGAAGGCTAAAACAACTCACTAAAAGGGTAAAATAGTTTATAAGACCGTAATATAACTTGTAGGAAAAATTTGTAATATAGTTTACAAATTGATATCGTAATTGTTTGTTGCTTCATAAAATAGTAGTAAGGTAATTAATCGGTTTATTACTCTATAGAAAATAGTTAGCAAAGCATTAATAAGGTCATTGTTTATGAAGTATGAGTAAGGTTGTAAAATTTTGGTTTAATGGCACAGTAGTAAGGCTTTTTGTAAAATGACCATGAAATAGTCGATAGAATAGTTGAAAGCAGTTTGCGTTAGACAACGACAATGTTTATTATTTCATAAGAGGGAAGGTAGGACAAACAGTTGGTATTTCAAAGGAATGAGTGAAAAGTCAGGAATCCGTTCCCAGAAAAAGTGACTTGAGTTGCAAGTTGACTCTTGGTATGTTTTTATATCTTTTAGTCGTTCGTTTATTATTTATGTTTAGCGAGGGGTTCCCTTTGTAGATGTCGAGGTGTGTTGTTCCTAGAACGGCTAGGGAAGAAATCTGGTTCATCGATTGGGTACGAGTTTTGGGGGTAGGGGTGACATTGTTACTGCAATTGATGACGAGATGACTTCGATCTCAACGTCTAAGAGAATGATAATTGGATGGGATGATGGAGACATGGGTTGCGATGATTCAGTAATAGAGGTTTAATGATTCCGTAATGAAGACGATAAGTCGATGGGATGTGAAACAGAAGACATGGTATTGTAGCGACCCAAATATATAATCTAAACATAGAGTAATGTCGTGCGGTAAATTAAATTTTATTTAGTCGCGCATAACCTACTAAACAAATCTAAAATGTAATCATTAACTCGCATCATGCAATATTTCGCTGGTTATGTATTATTTGCTAAGCAAATCTCATACAAAACGTAAGCACAACGGGCGCGAAGTGGTGGCGTAAAGTGGTCTATTTCAATATGGATCATTGTGGTGTCCTTGCACGAAGTGGTAGTGTGCATCATCTGCCATGCAAATCTCCATGCACGTTGCTAGTAAGATGTAGACGCGGAGGTGTAAGGTAGTAGTGTAAAATGGTCGGTTTAGAGAGTGTAGTAATGAGAAAGGCGTTCGTCTTAGGGGAAAAAGTATCGTAGTGAGAAAATGTTGTGACGTCAGTGTGTGATGTGTAGGAGTAAACCTTTACAACTCTTATAATGAACACACATGAAAAATTTACCATTTTTAGAAATCAATGAGGAGGTTAACTAGATATACCACCATTATAACTACTTTCAGTATTGCAACATTCACCTCTGAGTCAGACATAGGTGATCAGGCTATGTCTCACTGTCCCTGGCTGAATATAGGTGATCAGGCTATATTCACCCAAGGTTCAATGAATCTTGCAACGCTTAGCTTAGTTATACTAGTAACATGTCCTAATGCCTTTAAAGTTTGGTATGAAAGACTAAACAAATATCTCATTTATGTGGGGGAGAAGGCGTAGCGCAGTGGTACGTAAACATACGTATAAGTAAGGCAATCCTAGCTAATAGTGGGACTAAGTTAGCAGTAATAAACACATATCCATTCAAAGATGACTTCAACGAGTCATAAGTGAGGCAATCAGCTTGGCAGGCAGGCATGTGTCGGTCATAGGGTTAAGTTTTTGTAAAAGTGGTTATAGTCTAGGTTTTGAAAATTTCCTAGTTCTCTATAACCAAGGCTCTGATGCCAATCTGTAACACCTCCAAAAATGGTTTGCAGTGGAAGTAAATGTTATTGGGGTGCCACTCGATTGATATCACAACACAAAGTATAGAACAACATATTTCCTTAAAAGATTTCATTTATTGAGATAAAACAGAGTTTACAACATTGTTTTTGTGCGGGAATATAAGCCCATAAAGAAATTTAAGTGGTCCCAAATGTATATCAGAGTCATCTATGACCATGCCATGCCAATGCCCAAGCGCCTCCAGAGTTAGCTATCGCCTTTTAAATACCTGAGATAAACATGCTTAAAAAGATCAACACAAAGGTTGAGTGATATTCATAGGTTTAGTAAATAGTTGAACACAAGTAAGAGATGACAATTGCCACGAAGACAATCACCATAGAAAATGAGATTATTATTATGCACTAAGCTCATGACACCAACCTAACTGCAGACACCTTAATTATGGTGTAAGTAATATTGCCCTCGATGGAATTGCCAATTCCATAGTTACCAAATGTAGTGCGCCCGCTTATTTCCGATAACCTAGATAGGTCGTCAATTCCCATAGTACTATCCACAATATTCGCTCACCGCAGTGATTAATGGTCCATGATCAAAGGGACTTATGGCAGGCAACTTAGGCTATAATAATAATAATCATGCAAGCATGCACTTTAAGAAAAGACTTGTGTTCTAGTTTATAGCATGTATCTCCCCCAAAGAGTTTATAAAACAATTAAAAGAGTAAAAGTGGGGCTATGAACTCACCTTAATGATACGGTAGGAAATGCACAACAATAGCAAGTACGATATGACATCGGCTTCAATACGAAACCTAGATATAATATAGCAAGTCTTAGATAATATATTCCGTTTATGACCATAAATGGTTATGTTTGAAAAATGGTTTAGTTGTGAGACACTTGTATCGTTTTAACTTGTGTGGTAATGCTTAAAGTTCAAAAATAAATTTTTTCAAATACTTTCTCATGTGTTTGTGTTACGTAGCTTATGTGGACGCTTCATGAGTTAATTTGATTATCGATGTTCATAAAAATGTAGTTGTGAAAATATTTCTTAAGTATTGGCTCTTGGAAAATGTATCTGAAACTTTGGTATATGAGTTGACTCGAATATTGGCTCAAGTATTATCGATGTGGGAAATGAATACAAGTCGAATTGTATTTATTAGATTTGTTAGATTTCGAGGTGTGAAAATATATACAATATATATTTATTGGAGTGGTGGGAAAATAATATATTTGGATAAATATATAACTTATAGTTTACGCGGATGTGGTCGTCAAAGATATGCGTTAAATATATTTTCTTAATCGAAAAAGTGGTAAATGTATAAGTTTGTCGAACTTATGAAAGTTTTAGGATGAAAAGTGTCAAGTGTACAAATTAGAGGGGTTAAAGTTGTAAAGTTTAATATAAATTTCAAAGACTTATATAAGTTTTTAAAACGGTGTTAAATTGGTTAAAGTGGAAGGGTTGAAGATGTAAAACTTAACATAAGTTTCACTTATATGAGTTTTGAAGAAATTGGTATTTGGTGCTAAGTCAAAGGGCTAAATCTGCCAATTCGCGAAACTAGCAAAAGTAACAAAAAAATAAATAAATCTGCGATAGCTAGGATTTGAACTCGTGACCTTTCGTTTACAACCAAGCGTCCTAACCATATGAGCCACTAGGCTCCTCGTGTTATATATCTCAAACTTTTCCATTTAAGCATTACTGTTTACATCGTGCATGTGATGTCTAAATATTTGAGTTGTCTCCTTCTTAGTTTCATGCATTTGTTGTTTGTGAAAATAATAAGGTCATGTTTTGTTTAAATTATGAACGATTACGCTTGGTTTTTATGGAATCAACGAGACTACGAGGCTTGCTTAGTTTAGTCGTGATGTACGTAATCATGATCTAAGTGTTATGAATGTGGTCAAGTTGTGCGTCGTTTAACGTGTCATACGTGTGATGTGATAATTAAAACATAAGAATGAAATGGAAGCGAGTTCAAGAAACTTACGACACCTGAAGGGTGGTGACGAGATTTAAAGTGAAGGTGAACGTGATCGTCCAACTTCCTCGACCCTTATACCAAACGCAATGACCAAGCCTAGCGTTTCCTTTGCTTGCTCCAATCTCCACAGTGGACGGTTTTTGTCTAGTTGAGAGTGTGAGAGATATGATTTGGAAGTGGGAGTTGTTTTGTCACCTTGAATGTGTTTGTGGGTAGCTTATAAAGAGGAACTAAGTATGGTTTCTTAAATAAAATATACATGTTCTTCCATGGAATCAAGAGAAAGCAAAATGGTTTGTGTTTGGTCATGTCGTATCACGAATGGCAGGAAAAAATGGGCATGCTTAGGTTAGGTCGAATCAATGGAGACACAAGGAACACATTATCCTTTGTGTAATTTAGTCAAAGTGGTCAATGTTTTGCTTAGGTAAATATAATAAGAACTTAGGGTGGCTTGTAGTGTCCTTTGTGTCTCTTCTTTTACACACACACGCAATATAGGAAGACCAAATTAATGATTTTGCTTTTGTGTCTTGTGACTTGCTACGCTTATAGAACCAAAGGAAAAGTCCCAACTACTTGACTAAAAATAATAATTGTATAACTTTGTTGTGCCCCACGTAAAAGTAAAAGCATGTGAATTATTGTGTGATCATTTTCATTAAGGGTGCTTGGGGTCTCGTTGGGTCACAGTAACGAAGAAGCAAGGAATCAAATACATGTGCCAAATTTGTGTTATCACAATATAAAAAAAATGCATTTGGGCCAAGGTTTACACAAAAGGGCTAGTCCCAAAAGAAGAAAGGGATGGTGTTGGGTGCTAGAACACGAGCCCAAGAGAGAAAAAAAACGAGAATGGATCGGTTAGTATATGAGGCCCAAAGGAAAGAATTAAGAGTGGGTCGAGTTGGATCTTGAGGCCCGGTATTAATAAAAAAAATTATTATATAATTTATAAAATAAAAATATTATCGAGGTCAAGGTAAGTTTTAAAAAAAAAATTGTATCTTGTCGGTTTTTATGTTTTATGAGAAAAACTATCGTCTTTGATTCAAATAAACACGGAAAATTCCAGGAGTGAAACTTAGGGATATAATTATTATAGTTTATTGTTAAAATTTGTTTGAAATTTTACGGGTTGTTATATTTTTCCGTGGCTTGGAGGATCCTATTCACTTTCGTAATTGGGTCCTCATGGAACCACTCATCCACCGAACAAGTTAACTCTATTCGCTTGATGATGGCATCGCTTGATGAATGGGGTCACTGTCGACATAGGGAGATCATTTACAGTGATCTCGTGACCAAGCTACACAAAGAAAACTAGGATGAAATATGTTTCGTATCCTAGGTTTGTCTCTTGTGCTTGCAAGTGTTACGGGTACAAACTATCCTCGTGAAGAAATTTTGGTGCTTTACCGGGCATCCCGAGCCAATCAAATTTTCAAAAGACCCATCCCTTGTCACTCCTATTGAATTGACGGCCCACATGATTGTCAGAACAATCGAGTGGATCGATGTTCCAAACCCTGCTCCCAAAAGAGAAAGGGAAGTCTCGGATGGGACTAAGACTAAACCAAAGTCTCGTGGCCCCGAGGCTTCAGGAACACAACCTAAAAGGCACAAAAGACCCGAGACTAAACAGACACCCACCGACTGTGCAACATCCACCCTCGTGACAACGAAGGACACTAATACATCACAGTCGGTGCCCTTGGTCACAACTACTACTCCCAAGATCCGTAGGGAAACAAACAACCCACCGGTAGGGAGCGCTTCCACAACGCCCGATGATGACATTAGCCAATCCAAGCCTTTGTTTGAGGGCACACCGATCGATCCCAAAGACTCTGGGGAAACAAACAACCCACCGATAGGGATACAACAATCATCGACTCCGCTAAAGGCACTAGGAAACACCCACCGTTGTCTCGGGGTCACTGGGGTACAAAGACTCTGAGGAAAGAAACAACCCACCGATACGGAACCCAAAACCAATCTCGACTCGGAGAAGGAACGGAAACTCCCACCAATGTCCGAGGGGTCCACGAGGACAAAGACTCGAGAGGATATATACCACCACGATATGGAACCCATCACCAACCCCTTACTCACCATTGCCGATGTCACCGTATTCTTTCTCGAGGATGAACTTATCAAATCGAAGATGAAATCTTATCACCGAGAAGAAGTGGACGATGAGGTTCAATCGAACAAGAACCTCACTGGTCCAAAGGACCATCTTGAGTCACCATTTCATCCGAAGATAATGACTCGGACTCCTCATCATCCGACTCTCAAGAATTTAACCGTTTGACAACATTCTTCCACCATCGAAGACAACCGTTCGGTGGATCACTAGAGCCTCAAGAAAGTCAGTACATCGGGGTCACCAAAATTTTGGGATCAACATATCAAGCGGCTCCAGCTACGCCGATCTTTGATCGATGTGCTCACCTTCAACGAAAATGTTCATGAGCACAGAGATCTTATGTACCAACACCTTATAAGACCGGATGAAAACTCGTTAAGTTTCTCAAGCATCTTCATCGTGTGGGGTTAAAATTGATGAAATTAGGATGTTAGAAGAAGACCCAAAGACTCAATGCCAAAGTGCCGGAGGCCACCGAGGTGTATGTGAAAAATTCATCTCGACTCACCGAACTGCTTGAAATGCTCCAACTGCAAATGTCTGTGGTCTCCAATCTTCAGCTCAATCTCTTGCACCTCGGGACTCTTTGAACACTTAGGTAGTCGCTATGGCTCAGCCTCATCTTCTATGGCCGGAATCTTGGTCCCTGATGACCGCCTTGGAACTTTCTCAGAAAATTTGGATACAAAGGTCACCGGTCTTCGTGAGATACTTCGAGATTAAGGCTATGATCATCGAAATCTATTAGGCCTTCAAGGGTCAAGCGGCTCGGTCCCCTCAAGACCAACTCCAACTCTTGCCTCACTGAAGCTCGGCAGCGGTTGAGGGGAGAATATCTTCAAGAAACTCCTCTTCACACCGAGGGGAGCAAACACTACCAGCCTCAAGAGCTCCCACATCATCTCGCACCAATCTCGCAATACCCATCTCCTCACTACCACCATAAACATCAACAACAACAACAACATTGACGGTCACAACATCAATCATGACAACAACACCACCCTTAGTTGCATCATCTTCCTTAGGCCGGGACAAAGGCAAAGGCATAATGACAAGCTCACGAGCTCGAGAACATTCCCTATAAAATCGGCGACATCAATACCGCCACACCACAACAAATGAGTAAACATCTTGCTAAAGAAGAAAGAAGATTGAAACTAATGAGGAAGAGAAAAGGAATAGAGAAGCACCGCAAAGGTTGTCGTCGAAGAAGCCGAGAACATGGGATTAGATCCAAGCAAGCTTCAAAAGGGTCAGCAGAAAAAGTTCAAGGATGCTCAGTCGCTTAGATGGTCGCAATGAGAAAGCGTTTGAAGCAAAGAAAAGAAAGTCAAGTCATAGACAAGAACGTATTGATCATTACAACTGGACAATGACAAGTCAAGGAAGCTCGAGAAAATCATCGATGTCAAAATCATCCCCAACTCCAAACCACTAGCAATGAATGTCTACTGTGGGGATGATAAGAGACATTTCAGATTCATGATCCCTTAACTTTTGTTGACTTTGGGATCATCGAACTCGATGAGCTTGGTCCAATTATTGAAAAGAAGCAAAATAAGGTGGTCAAGGAGTCGATGAAGATGCGCGGTAAAAGATATGAAAGGTCGAGAGATGCACCATTAACCGGGAATTCAAACTGCCTTGCAGACCTCAAGGATCTCAACTACAAGCATCCACCGCAAAAGGAAGAGAGTTGAGTTCCACCAAATCAAAGTGCTCGGATTAGAATGCAACAGGAGCTCAAGGTGTGAAATTTGTAAACTGTCTAGTGATTGAAAAGCACGAAAAGGGCTATTTTTCATTGATATCTATGGAAACCCAAGATTCCAAAGGTGGAGTGATATCAATCGTGCAGAGTGGCTACAATGATCGCCTATATTCCAGTGGCCTCTCGGATCCAATCCTCAAGAAACATCGTGTTTTGTCAAGACCGAATGCCAAAATAAGAGACCATCCCGATAGGGAAACACTCATCACCAAGAAAGTTAAGCTTGAAGCAATCGAATTCATCCGACCGACATCATTTTATTTTCTTGTACTAGTGATAGGAACCATGTAATGGGATCAATAAACGATGTATGTTTTGCTAAAATACTCGGTGTTCCGTATTATATTCATTAGTACATTCGATGTAAGAAGAAGCCATTTGCTCACTTACATCGATCAAACACTTAGGATATTTGTATATCCAAATAGGGGAGACCGTTGGGTCTCGTAAATACCCAAACCCCTTGATCTAGGATTTGAATAGAAAATAACCTAAGTGTTTAATCCGTTAAACACTATCGTGTCACCGAGTGCATAGTCTCTCAATGAGCCATCTTCGTGATACTCAAGACGAGGCTAAGAAGAAGCCTCTCCACCAAAGAAGGCGGAACTTAATGGGTGAAGACTAAGTCAAGAAGAAGATGGTGGACTCGGTGAGTGATGACAATAACTCACCGAATCCCTAAGACTCCTCTCCAACTGCTAGCATCAAGACAAATCAAGGAAGAGATCAAGGCTTTAAACATCAAGAATGAGCGGGACTAGGCGGAAAAGTTTACCCAGATAAAACTAAGTCCCCAGTGCTTTACCCGGATAAAACTAAGTCCCTATCTACTAAAGGCATATCTTCCCACTTATAGTAAGCGGTGATACTAAAGGATCTCTCATATGGAAAGAAGTCATTACCGACTACAAATAGTAAAGTAAATAAAGAATCGAATATATCTATATTCACGACACCGTGATCAATGTTTTGTCTTCTAGGTTAAAGTTAAATCATACTTGTATAAATAGCATAAGAGAATGAGTGAAAAGTTTTAAGCTTGTGAATTGTAAAACACACACACACAAGCCAACTTTTCACTCCTCCAAATACAACTTTATCCTTGAGATAGCTCAATGGGTTCAAGAGTAGTGCTCAAACTTAGCCCGAGCTTAGAGAGGAGTCACCCCAAACTTTGTTATTTCAATCCCAAGTACTATTCGCAAGTACTTGGGTAACGATTCTTTGATTTATTTCTAATAAGAATATGATGTTGAAAATTACTTTATGTGTTTTACTTACGTTAATTTGGTCATTATTCACTATTAAATTGTTTTAAGTACTTAATTGTTTTTAAACGATAGTGAATAGGGAACAACAAATCCTAGCAGTTCTTTTAGCTTTGGTTGATTGAGTTTGTTGAGGAGGGATTCTAGTATTTGGGCTCTTGACGGGTGATGACTCGGTTGATGATATCTCATGAACCATATGAGCATTCTTCTTGGAGGAACCTTTGGTTGAAGAAGTTTTGCTAGATGCTTTAGTCATGGTGAAAAGAGAGGATGTAATGGATGTCTTAGCTACTGATTTTTGAATGGTTGTTTAGATACATAAGCACACTTGGTTTATAAAGGAAGAAATTAGGTTAGTGAATTAAATTCTTGACCACTAAGAATTTTGGCATGCACTAAGGTCAACTATAGTGTTGTTCTATCCTAGGGAGTCATTTAAGGCAAGGTAAAGTGTTTAGACTACCAAAGAGGGTTTGAATTAGAAAGGTGAGGTAATCATAATCTGTTCTGAAGACCAGGAACCCTAACATTGGGGATCCGTCTAGTTATAAACTAGGGATCCGTCTCTTAGACAACAAAGTGGTGGAGTGATTTTGTTCTATTAAGGTCTAGTACCTATAAATCCTGAGTGTTTGGGTTCCCTAAGATGTTTTAAATGGTATGGGACTTTAATGTCCAACCATAAGGAGTGAGGATACCTAATGATGGTTTTTGATAAGAAAGTAGACTTTTTATGAGTGCAACTAAGTGTTTAAGCATGACACTAATATTTTGAGGATGACAAATGAAGCCAAATGATCCTAGAGATCAGATGGTGACTTAAGAAAAATGTGGAAAATTCCTAAAAAATCAAAAGAAATGAAAAACTAGTTTTTAGCCTATTTTGAGATAACGATGACTAAAATCAATTTGCTAAAATTAAGAGAAATAAAGGTGTTTTGAAATGTGAGAAATAATGTGTGAGCATTAGAGCGGAAATATGGTGAGTTTTGGTGAAGTGATATATCAAAAATACCTTGAATGAGATTCTAAGTTAGCTATGAGTGAATGTGAGACCTACTGAGCTTGAGGAAGACTTAAGTGATCATAAAGTATCATGTTTACAAGGTATAATAAGGTCTGGAAGATTGGATTGATGTGAAAGTGTAGAATTCTTATTTCTGTTTACTCGGATCCCACGGTTCCCACATCTGAGGGATCCGGCTAGTTATAGCTCGTGGATCCGCCATCACGACCAAGAGCTTCACAAAGAAATGTGCGTAATTTGTACCTCATAGCAAATACCCAACCTAGTCATTTCTACATTAAATAATCAAATATGCAAGCAAGGTATATCACGATGGCAAGTAAGAGTGACTAAAAGGTAAACAAATATGAGCAAGACCGACTTCTTGATTTCAATCAAGTAGTCGTAAAATTCTCATTTGGGTCGCCTAAGTTAGGGTGTCATTGTTCACGTCATGCCATTAACTAAATCTAAGTCCTAACTTACAGAAATATTGTTTAAGATGTTTTACAGACCATTGTTTGAATTTTAAGGTCCACGACCTTACCTTCCCTTTCACTCAATCTCCTACTCCATCACCTCCAAGCTTGTAATATATTGTATTTCACAAACACACTAAACCAATAATCAAAGAGGCGATACAAGAGGTTTTAGAGAGAGAAAGTTAGAGGTTGGGAACTTTAGTGAGAGAAAGAAAATCTTATTATGAGTTCCAACTCTACCTTGGAAGGTAGAGAGTATTTATAGTTCTTACATAAGTCGCCATCTACGGTGTGGATTAGGCATACAGTGGGTAAAGACCGTCTGTCCTCCACGGTGTTACTTAACTAAATATTGCTAAACATTAACTAATCTACGACTATGAACTTTCTAACGATTACATATACTTGAGGTGACCGACTCTTTAATAATGGATTTACTAAATCCTAACAATCTCCCCAAGGAGGTCACCTCAAAATATATAGAATACAAACAGATATTACAATTAGATTGTTCTTGGTTTCTTGTTAATGTTCTTTGCTCGTAGCTCGTAGTCATTGATTCTTCATTATTGCATGTTTGGATAATCAATGTGGAGGTCTTTAACCGATCCACGTGATAATGAGTTTTGAGCCCACTTTGAGATCATCACTATCATAAATCTCGACTCTTCCATTGTGGTGTAGGTATTATGTGATGTTGTGACATTTGGACCGACATGCTCACATTCGGATCATGATATATTCTCATCGTAGTAGCGGAAGCTTTTGTTGATTCATGATATTGGCGCAGCACATAGCATAAGCATGGAGTGAAAATATCGAGTCATTGATGCACTTATCATGATTTCTTTAGAGATGAATGTGTAGTATGAGCATGCGGCTATGGATTGACCGCTTCATTCGATCACCGCAAACTTCGGGCGCACTGCATACAACAATTAGCAATAAAGCGCACGAAAGTATCTTTGATCACTTTCGTTGAATTGAGGTACACGCCCACGGTTCCCGCTGATCCGCACAAGCATCGTCTGTGATCGTAAAATTCTAAAGAATTTCCTTGATGTGGTTTCGCAATGCTCTAGTTGTTCTCAAACCGAACCTCTCAAAGAAGACAACACGGAGTGAGTGAACCAACGAATAGAGATTCACTAATTGATGAAAGAGATTTGAAAACAATCTTGTATCGCTCAATGGAAATTGTTTTGCAACACAACGAAGGTTTTAAGGAAAATCAATTATCAATCATAAACACCTTTTATTTTGAAATATTTGTACACAGTCGATGTGCTAAAGAAAAGGGTTTTAAAGCACAACGACCGGTTTTTCAAAGGTATCCGACAATCCATAACATGAGCCAGGATTGATTCAAAAGATTGAATCGCCCCATTGTTTCTGCTCAGTTGTCACATGGTTGATCTATTGAATAGTGTGGAAAACTAGAAGGGGGGGTTGAATAGTTTTAACAATTTAAAACTTCCTTTTAAATATTTAGATCGACTTATGTCAATCTATTTGCTTGTTTATGTTGGACGTTGATAGATAGATATATAAATGTGTAATGAAAGATAAAGAGTAAGAAACACATCACCACGACACAAGTATTTATAGTGGTTCGCCACAAGTACACCTTCCTTGTCTACTCCACTCTCCGAGTCACCTACCGAGAGTTCGTAAACACTACACCAACTCCTTATGGCGAGAAGCCTTCACAACGCCGCTTACACCTTTTTCGGTACAAAGCTAAATACCGAGTTCTTTCACACCAAGGCGAACCACACCTATCACAACGTCGCCTACCCTTTATACGGTGCTAGGCTAACCACCGGGTTCTTTCACTCCAAGGTGAACCTCACCTACACAACGTCGCCTACCCTTTATACGGTACTAGGCTAACTACCGAGTTCTTTCACACCAAGGAGAACTAATCCTATCACAACGTCGCCTACCCTTTATTAGGTACTAGGCTAAGCACCTAGTTCCATTACTATGGAGGAACAACTACCCTTCACAACACAACACCTAATCTCGAGGAGATCTACCCTTGTTACAACACCATCAAGGATATCACCATCCTTGAAATAAACAATGCTTATATGTATAACGATGCACCTCATCGATTATACGACCTAGGCATTCTTCCCAAATGCCACTTGATCTGATTCTTAGGATTCCTTCACTAATGCCTTTGCCACAACGCTTGGCACCTTTCACTAATGCCTTTGTGTTGACACCTTTAGCATTCTTCACTAATGCTTTGACACGAATGATAAGCACCTTTCACTAATGCCTCCGTCTTGACACTTTTGGCATCCTTCACTAATGCCTTCAACCCAACATCTATGGAGGAAGAAAGAATTATCAACAAGAGAACCTTAGTTGTCTTGATGATGACGAAGCATGGCAACTCATGGACTTGAGCTTGCTTGACTTCAAGAGTGGTGATCTCGCCTTTAAGAGGAACCTAGAGAATCATACAAAAACAAAAGACAAACTACATAGATCACTTGGATCTGAGGTTAGAGAGAAATAATACTTGGGGGAAGTATGTGTGTAAAGTAGTGAGTAGAAAGGAAGAAATGGCTCTCTATTTAAAGAGGAAATTCTCTACTGTTCCTCGGATCCCGCCGGATCCCTCCCACAAGGGATCCGGCTAGCACAAAGCCAGGGATCCGTGGAACGCTCCTCTTTTCCCATGGGTATTTTGGGTTATGGGTCATGGGTTGATCCATGGGTCTTTAGCTAGATACAATGTATCTCTTGAGTGTCACCAAGGGTTCAATGTATCCAGACATTCTCTTGAGTGCTCACCAAGGGTTCAATGTATCTAGACATTAGATATGGGTCAATACCATGGGTTATGGATATTATCCATATATGATATAAGCATGATGTCATGCAATGGGTTATGGGTAAAGCTCCATGGGTCATGGGCTTTGGGTTGTACCCAACTACATTCAATGAATTTGCCCAATGGGTTATGATACTTAAGTTTCTACCCATTTATATTACCCAATATACTACATACTAGTTATATGTATATTTTACCCAAATATGTAAACACTAGTTGTTGTTATGTAATATTAAATCATAAAATCACTTATACTTGTTTTAGTGTTTTATGTGAAAATGTGAATATGTTAGATACTATTAGTTCAAACCATTTACGTATTTTATTTGTTTTGTTAAATGATTTTACGTTTGTTATCGACAAAACATTAGAAGATCGTAAAATATAAATAAACGCTTTTACGGCTTATTTGTATTAACAATCTCCCCTTTTGTTGATGACAAAACATAAAATTATTTTAAGGAAAAGCTAAAATTGTGAAAGTTTGAATTTGTAGTTTTACTTTCTTCTCCCCTTTGTCGAAACAAAAAGCCTTGAAGAAAGCAACACATTGTTTTTAAGAAAACATGTGAAAGAAATAAAAGAGGTAGAGAGCAAGTAACGGAAAGGATCTCGTCTTTACTCCCCTTGACGAGTCCATCCCTAGGTAAGGCGCCAAGAAATTAATACTAATCTAGTTTGTTTGCAACTAAGTTTGCAAAAGATTTCGCCTAAGTGACGAATGTGCTCCCACTTGATGATTGAAATTTTGCAAAGGGATGTCGAGAAATGTAATCCTAATATTGCAAGTAATTTGCAATGTATTGTTTTGACACAAAGCTCCCCTAGCTTTAGGGTGTCAAAGGCTTCAAGTGTAGATTGAATAACTACAAAACAAAGGTTAGAAAACAAGTATAATGCACAATTTCCGCATATGTGATCCAAGTTAGTAGAAAAATAGTTTTACGTCTCACAGATCCCACGGTTCCCTCCTAGTAGGGATCCGTCTAGGCAATTTTGAGGATCCGTATAAGTGATGATTAAATTCAAGAATGGTGATGTAACAAGTAATGTTAACATCAAAATGAGATATGTATTCAACCAACAAACATATACTCAATGCAATATGGCAAGTAAACTATCATTCAATAAAACATAAGAGATGATCAACAAATCTCTAAAACTAAGAGAATGATTTAGCCATATTCTACTAATACTAATAAGTGACTAAAGATTAAGAAGCAACAATGTGCTTGAGTATAGGGATGAGTAGACTTGTTGATTTGGTCCAATCTTTCAAGAAGATGATTAAACATGAAATGCAACTCATTTCGTACTTCTTGAACAAGTCCTTGGGTGATTAGACAATTAGAGCAATTATTGTCTTGATTAGGAACAGGATGTTTTGAGGAGGTTCTACAAATGATGGTGGAGGTACATTGAGTAATTTAGGATGAGGTTCTACTAGGAATGAGAGTGGTGGTAATGGACGATCCTCCATATGATCAAGTCCTTGGTGGTTCCTTGTTTCCAACGATGGACTAGTTGGTGATGTAGGTGGTTCCTATTTTAACGAGAAGGTTGGAGAATGGGAAGTTCTCGCCAGAATGCTCTAATGAATAGAGAGAGGCTCGGTAAAGGAGTGTAGTCCATGTTCTAGGAATGAAGGTTTAGACGCTTTGCTAGAACTAGGTACGCTTGGTTTAGAGCTCGATGATCCCTTTTCTAACCTAAGAGTTTTAATGCTAATTATTGCGGTTCTCTTGGCAATTGTTGATTGGGTTTGTTGAGGTGAGATTCTAGCACTATTATCTCTTATGGATGATGATTTGGTGGATGGGAAGTCCTACCATTTGTGGGTTTAACCGAGATGATTCGGTTGAGGAAATTTTGTTTACAACACGAGCAAGTTTCTTGGGTGGTTCTTGGTTGGATGAGTTAGCACTAGGAGCTTTCCTCATGATGAAATGACTAAGGAAAAGGTTTCTAAATGCTGAGAATTATGTTGTGTTTGATGACTAAGGGATTCTAGCAAGATGACTTATAAAGGGAAGGATTTAGCAAGTGCATTAAAGACTTAAGTCTCTAATATCCTTTGAATGTGATGATTAGCATGCACAAGAGTCAACTTCGTAGATTTATTAGGATGAGGTGGAGTGTTCAAGTTAGCAAGATGAGCTTGAAATGATTGTTCGAGCAAGAGTTGACATAAATTTGTCACCGGATCCTACGGTTCCCACCAATGGGGATCCGTCTAGGCTAATCCTAGGGATCCGCTCTCGCAGCCTAGGAAAGGATAGAAGTGATGTTTGAAAGGTCTAAAGCCTATACCTTTTGAATGTTTCAGTTCTCCTAAGTGTCTTTAAATGGAAGGGTACTTAAATGTTCAAGGGCAATGAGTGATGTAGCTAATGATTGCCTTATATGAAAGAAATTGGAACTTTCGTGAGTACCAATGAATGAAAAAAGATGGCACTATAATCTTGAGAGTGTCAAATGGAGCTAGATGATCCTAGTGATCAGATAGTGACTTAGGATAATGTCTTGGAGAAGATCCTAAAGGTTTTAAGGTCAAGAACTAGAATTTGATCCATTTCACCAATTTTGAGGTAAGGATGATTATGATCAATTTTCCATAATCGAAAGATTTCTAGGTCTAGATGTGAGGGATCATGTGAGAAATAATGAGTGATCTAGAGAGCGGAAGAGTAATGAGTTTAAGCGAAACGATATATCGAAAATCACTTTGAGTGTGATCCTTAATGAGCTATGAGTGAGTGTGAAGCTTACTAAGCTTGAGAAGGACTTAAGAGATCCTAAGGTATTAAGTTCAGCTAGAGTGAAGTAGTCTAGGAACATGGTTTGAGGTGTAAAGGATTGAAATTCCACTTCTATTTGCCCGGATCCCACGGATCCTTCACTTGAGGGATCCGGATAGTTACAAACTAGGGATCCGCATCCGGGACGATTTTACTTAACGATGGCGTTTGTTCTAAGTATCGAACTTAGAAGCTAATGATCTCTACAAGAAGTATACATGTATACAAGTAAAACATACTAAGAGCATGTAGAAATAGCACATAAGCAATTAAATGATATCTAGCTCACAAGTAACACATAGGTTTATGAAACTTAACAACCGTTATTCAAGAAGCACAAAATAGATTTACGATCTAGACTAGTAAATCGTTTGTATTAACAATGGCGTGCAGGGTAGATGATGGTGTTCAAGACAATAGGGTTGTTTTGGCGGTGAAGCAATGAACTATGTATAGTCATTACGGATGGTGATTAGCATACAATGAACTTCGTCCATGAAGTCATGTAGCTCTTCTCGATCAAAGCAAGATAATCGCTTGATGAGGCAAGTGGTTGTGATTAACTAAAAGAAAATTTTATTTTACAACTTGTTTGATTAGTAATCCTAAGACAATGCAAAGTATTTCCATTGTAAACTTACTTTAGGAAAACATAGGAGTATATATTTCCCAAGTGAGAGAATGAATATGATACTGTTAATAGCGGTGCTTAATTATGGCTAAACACGACCATTTTACTACCGATTCCACATACCCAACTTCTATCAAGGAAGCAATTCAACCGTTAGTTCAAATTGAGTTTCTAGTGCAATAAGTTCTCCAAGATTCATTCTCAAGTTAGGAAAATTTATATTCCTACAATGGCTATCAAGAGTAACAATGATGATACTTTGCTTCGCTTAATATTATACTTGAGACAACTAAGTGTGACGAAGGCGTCATGTTAAAATAAGTTTAAAAGTTGTCCATATGGTAAACAACAAAAATTGGTTGGATGAGCTAGTTCAACATATGTTGTTGGAAAGTTTTGAGTTTGGACTTTCGGATATGAACAATTATATTTGCGTTGCAAAATAATTTACTTGAGTATATCGGATGAAATAATCAAGTTGTCAATCCTACTATGAAGCTTGGAGAGCGATCATGAAAAGGAAAATGGGAGAGTACATCATCAACACAAGTGTAGGTTATGATCCGATGTACATTCTTGTTGTTTTAGAAAATGATACAAGAACAAAGGAAATCATATAAGCACATATGACAAACTCAATCAAAAATCCATTTAGTGTGTTATATGTTTTAAACACTTTTCAACCTATATGACTTATCTAAATATCTAAACTAACATTTTTGACACAACTAGATGTTATCCCAAACACTCCTTCAAATAGCACATTGATTAGTAGAATATTACTAAATCGACAAACAAGAGAATGAATAGCAAGGTATGGAAACCACATATGCTATTCAATCAAACAAGCACAAAAGCTATTTGAGATAAGCAAATAATCAAGTAATGCAAAGAAGACAATTTATCATTTAGCATAGCATATGAAAGTTCTTTTCATCGCTTTGTGTTAAATATAAACATGTACACCAAGCTTGATTAGTTTCTTTTATATTTATAAATATGATCAAAACCTTAATTTCAATAGAGGACACATTGTTATTCAAAAGCGAAAACATCCGTCTCCAATTAGATCAAAAGTTTGTGCAAAAGTTATGACCGAAAAATGACTTTCTATTATAAATCAATGATTCTGTAAATTATTGTTTTGAATCAGTTTATGAAATCATTTTTAAATGAAAGTAGACTCAAATACCTTTAAAACGATAGGTGACACGACTTCTAACGACTTACGGTTAAAAAGTTATGAATTTTGAAATTGAGACTAAAATTGTCTTCTGTACCACGGATCCCTTGCTCGAGGGATCCGTCCAGTAACCCGAGGATCCATGAACCGAGACAATTACAAAATGTACGCTTTGACCGATTTAAAAGGTTAGTCTTTTAGACTTTTAGTGAAGTTATATTACCCATTTTTACCTTTATTCAAGCTTGATTAACAAGATATCTAACAACAAAACTTCAAAGAAAAAATATCACTAAAACATTTTTCATATTATGCTTATTATAAGATAGAAGTATATATCACCATTTTGTCCACAAGCAATTTAGCACGTTTTTGAAAAAAAAATGTAACTAAGAAAACATACCTTTGCTATATCTCCTTTTTAAGGTTTTAGAAACCATAGACGCGAAATACTTCATGATCTTCTAAGATACCCCAATCCTTTGCTATATTCCCTTTTTATGGTTTTAGAAACCATAGACGCGAAATACTTCATGATCTTCTAAGATACCCAAATCCTAGTATGAAGACTTCTCAAAGGAAAATGTTAGAATGATGTATCATCGTCCAACATATGATGATTTCTAAAACATGACATTTTGTTTTAAGAAATTCTCTTTGTAGTTTTCAAACATACACGGATCGTATCAAGTTTTCAAAGTACAATATACAAAAAAAAACTTGGTAACGAAGCTCTGATACCAATTGTGGAAAACTAGAAGGGGGGTTGAATAGTTTTACCAATTTAAAAATTCCTTTTAAATATTTAGATCGACTTATGTCAATCTATTTGGTTGTTTATGTTGGACGTTGATAGATAGATATATAAACGTGTAATAAAAGATAAAGAGTAAGAAGCACATCACCACGAAACAAGTATTTATAGTGGTTCGGCTACAAGGACACCTTCCTTGCCCTACTCCACTCCCCGAGTCACCTACTCGAGAGTTCGTAAACACTACACCAACTTCTTATGGCGGAGAAGCCTTCACAACGTCGCTTACACCTTTTTCCGGTACAAAGCTAAATACCGAGTTCTTTCACACCAAGGCGAACCACACCTATCACAACATCGCCTACCCTTTATACGGTGCTAGGCTAACCACCGGGTTCTTTCACTCCAAGGTAAACCACACCTACACAACGTCGCCTACCCTTTATATGGTGCTAGGCTTACCACCGAGTTCTTTCACACCAAGGAGAACTAATCCTATCACAACGTCGCCTACCCTTTATTAGGTACTAGGCTAAACACCTAGTTCCATTACTATGGAGGAACTACTACCCTTCACAACACAATACCTAATCTCAAGGAGATCTACTCCTTGTTACAACACCATCAAGGATATCACCATCCTTGGAAATAAACAAATACTTATATGTATAACGATGCACCTCATCAATTATACGACCTAGGCATTCTTCCCAAATGCAACCTGATTTGATTCTTAGGCATCCTTCACTAATGCCTTTGACACAACGCTTGGCACCTTTCACTAATGCCTTTGTCTTGACACCTTTGGCATTCTTCACTAATGCTTTGACACGAACGATAAGCACCTTTCACTAATGCCTTCGTCTTGACACTTTCGGCATCCTTAACTAATGCCTTCAACCCAACATCTATGGAGGAAGAAAGAATTATCAACAAGAGAACCTTAGTTGTCTTGATGATGACGAAGCATGGCAACTCATGGACTTGAGCTTGCTTGACTTCAAGAGTGGTGATCTCGCCTTTAAGAGGAACCTAGAGAATCACACAAAAACAAAAGATAAACTACATAGATCACTTGGATCCGAGGTTAGAGATATAATACTTGGGGAAGTATGTGTAAAGTATTGAGTAGAAAGGAAGAAATGGCTCTCTATTTATAGAGGAAATTTTCATTGTTCCCGGATCCCGCTGGATCCCTCCCATAAGGATCCGCTAGCACATAGCTGGGATCCGTGGAACGCCCTCTTGCCCATGGGTATTTTTGGTTATGGGTCATGGGTCATGGGTTGATCCATGGGTCTTTAGCTAGATACAATGTATCTCTTGAGTGCTCACCAAGGGTTCAATGTATCTAGACATTCTCTTGAGTGCTCACCAAGGGTTCAATGTATCTAGACATTGGGTATGGGTCAATACCATGGGTTATGCATATTATCCATATATGATATAAGCATGATGTCATGCAATGGGTTATGGGTCAAGCTCCATGGGTCATGGGCTTTGGGTTGTACCCAACTACATTCAATGTATTTGCCCAATGGGTTATGATACTTAAGTTTCTACCCATTTATATTACCCAATATACTACATACTAGTTATGTGTATATTTTACCCAAATATGTAAACACTAGTTGTTGTACATATGTAATATTAAATCATAAAATCACTTATACTTGTTTTAGTGTTTTATGTGAAAATGTGAATATGTTAGAAACTATTAGTTCAAACAATTTACGTATTTTATTTGTTTCGTTAAAATGATTTTACGCTTGTTATCGACAAAACATTAGAAGATCGTAAAATATAAATAAACATTTTACTACTTATTTGTATTAACAAATAGATCTCACATGCCACCCACCAGAGCTTGTTTGATGTTGGCTCCGAAGGCTTTCCATCTTCATTGTGAATATGTTTGCATATCACTCGATGTTCCGCAATACCACAAGGATAATGCATAGGACTCATAAGATACAATCTCTCTTCCACATTGTGTGAAAGAGAGTCTTCATTGAAAGTGTCCTAATGAGATTTATAGATGATCTCGTGGCTCTAGACTCAATTGCATATTTGGATCCTATTTCGAGACTAGGAGAGGGTCTCCTTCTTCAATATCAACAATCTCTAAGAGAAACTCGATAGATTATGTCGGTTCCTGTGAGAATGAAACAAGACCTTTAAGAGGAACTTGAGTGGTTTGGGAAGTTGAAGTGCGCACGTCACCGGGTCCATGACGCCTTGTCTTCAATACCGATGTTACCTTGGTAACCACCAAGAGTATATGAATTAAACCCGGTTTCGCCTAAGGTTGAATAATTGGAGGGCTCTTTATTTTCACCCTTTCTCATTCAATTCTTTTTCATTCTTCAACCCCTTTGCTTACCGAGACTTCATTACTAGAACCTTGTTTGGTTTATTCCAAGACTAGCTCGGTCTTAGTCCGCACTCTTCCCATATCTCATTTTCTCCTTTTTTCAATATACCTAAGGACTTCAACACTATCTAGTGGATTGTCCCTAGGTAGATCCCTCCGTTCGGCGGATCATGGGAACAAATACCTAACCTTATCGTCCTTATATCACCATACATAATGTAAAGTTGGTCGGTCTATTTGGTATTGTTCATCCGCCATTGGAACCAATTGAAAACTGTTTGAAAATCAATCCGATACTTGTGATATATTATCAAAGCATTTTGTACCGAATTGTTTTTGATATTTTTAGAACAAGAGCTCCCCTCAACATGTGCATCAAGCATCATTTTGTAATAGAGATAATTTTCATCTTTGAGGGGTTGGCTTGCATCTAAGAGTAGTTATATAAAGAATGTGATTTTCAAAATAGTTGCTCCCTCAATATGTGCATAGATATTAGAAGATGTTTTGCATATATTAGGAAAAACGCACATTGAAATAAATTGATCACGCTTCAAATCTTTGTGGTTTAAGATAGATGCTCCCCTCAACATGTGCATGGAAAATTTGAAATCGTTTGGCACATGTGAGAAGGAGAGCTTGTACATCCTTATAAAACCATTTACCGAATTATCGCTTAAACCAATTTAAATCACAAATTCTCCCCGATCACAATTATCAAATCATTTGAGATTTGTGATCTCAGAGATTTAAATTGATTTTGAAAGATTTTAAGGAGAATTGTGACTTGATTATGAAAACGCTTTTAATCGATAAGAATCGGATTATGAGACTTTAAACCCATTGATTATTAAACATGCATGATTATCTTTTGAAAACAATTGTATGACAAATAACCTTTGATTTAATTGAAATCATTCTCCCTCAATCAATGACATAAGTTGTTGATTGAGAGATAGATATTTTGACAAATGTTAAGACCGGATGATTTTCAAAATGGAGTCGAAGTTGTTTTTCAAAGCAATTAGTTTTCATTAGATAGTAAGTAATTGTTTATAGAATCGAGCATGAGTTTATAAAACAAGATAAAGCATGGCTCTGTTCTTTCTTTGAAAAGCGGGTTATTCCCTGAAATGACAATAAACCATTTTTTTATTTCTCCCAAAATTATTTTTTTTTTATTTTTTTTTTAATATTCGAACAACATCTAAAGTCGCGTGTCATTCTTTGAATGACAGCACAAAGATCGTAGATATTTATCGAATTGAGAAAATCATGACAAAACGACAATAATTTTTGGAATTTTTAAGATTTTTCAAATTTTATGGATTTTGAAAGTTTTATATTTTTCTATTTGCTTTTTGAAGGTGTTGTAATTTTGTATTTTGCTTTTGAAAAGATATTTACAAGAGATGGATGAAGAAAGACCTTTACTCCTCGTCTTCCTCTTGAAGACGCTTGAGTGTTTCCGTTGTAGACTTTTTAGACCAAGTCGTAGGAGGATAAACTCAAACGCTTTCTAGGAAGAGCTTTGTGAAGATGTCTCGCTAACCGATATTTAGTCCACACAAAATAGAGTTCCACCACACCTTTTTCTACTTGCTCCTCGATGAAATGATGTCGAATGTCGATGTGCTTTGCTCTTGAGTGTTGTACGTTGTTGCATTAGAGAGCAATAGCACTTTTATTATCACAAGACAGAGGGATTTTGTTGAATTCAAAGCCATAGTCGATAATTGAGATCTCATCCATAGGATTTGAGCACAACAAGATGACATGGCTATGTATTCACCTCTCCAGAGGAAATAGAAGTACTCATTTGCTTTTTGAAGACCAGCTCACAAGCTTATCACCCAAAAACCGAGCACCTCCGCACGTATTTCGACGTGTATCTTGACATCATGCATGATCAAAGATCTCAGATAGTCGTTAGTGACATATCGGTGTCCTTGGTATCCCATATTGATGGTTCCTTGGAGATACCGAAGACCCGCTTAACCGCTTCAAGGTGCTTTTGGTAGGCTTAGCTCGATATCTAGCACACATGCAAACAAATGAATGAATGTCTCGGTTCATCGGCCGTGAGGTACATCGAGGATCCAATCATACTACGATATTTTGTTTGGTCTACCATGATCCCCGAGTGGTCCTCATCCGGTTTAGTACGCCTATCATGGGAGTGTCAATAGGTCACTAGAATTAAATCCAAATTTCTTTAAAATCTCATTTGCATATTTAGATTAATTTATAAAATGCCTCCGGACTTTGTGAAATTTGTAATCCCAAGAAAATGACATTTGTCCCATCATTGACATTTGAAATTTAGAACCCATTTCACTTGAAAACGGTCACATCTATTGGGGTCGGTGAGAGGCAAAATGATATCATCAACATATATTTGAACGTGAATTAAATGTTTGCTCGACTTTCGGTGAACAATGTCGGATCAATCGATCCTTTGTCAATCCAATGGATAGAAGAAACTTTGATAGCGATCATACCAAGCCCTTAGAGCTTGCTTCAAGCCATAAAGAGCCTTCTTCAAACGATAGACGTGAGTAGGATGCTCGATTCACAAAGCCTTCAGTTGGTCGACGATACGACTTCTTTAAGATCTCCGTTAAGAAAAGCCTTCTTTACATCCATCCGATATACTACCATGTTCTTACTTGCAGATTAGCCAAGAAGATTATGATTGCCTCGATACGAGCAACTGGAGCAAATGATTCTTCAAATTCGTACCTCCTCTTGACGGTATCCTTATGCAACCAATCGAGCCTTGTTCTTCAACACATCACCATGCTCATCAAGTTTTACTTTGAAGATCCACTTTAGAGCAATGATCATTGCACAACTGGAGCGTGTACTAATTACCATACATCTAGTCGATCAAACTCATGAATTTCTTTTGCATGGCATTGAACCAAATTGTCTTCATTTATGGCGTTTTCACGCCTTTGGTTCGATCTTAGAGAGTACGGAGTTGAAAAAGCACCATAAGGCATCGGTTGCAACTTGTTTCCGTGTGGATACAGGACGAGAAAGGTTTCCAATGATGTTGTCCAATGGATGATCATGTGTCCATTTTCTAAGGTGTTCATGTGGTTCTTTGTTGAGGAACTAAAGTTGCAGAGTCGATATCTCCAAGAAGATGGTTCGATGATTATTCAGAGCAAATATGTTTTCAAAGGGTTCATCTTCGGAGGAGCAAAGGGTTTTCATCATCTCAGAATAAAGAACAACATTTCCATTGTGTACACTCGATGATTGATGATTTGTTGATGAGACAGTGATCGCAGCAGCGCTTCTTGACTTAATGACATTGAAATCAAGGGTTAACTTCATTGATGTGGATAGAGGCAGCCTCGCTGATGGAACCGACATATCATTAGCACTTGGCTCATAGTGTTCATCAAACATTGGATCAAATAATTTCTTCAAATCATCTTCTCAAGGAGGTACATACGGAGTTGTTGGTGAGGATTAGAAACAAGAGTAGAACCGATAGGACTCATGGATAAATTTTGAAATGCGGGTCCGAATCTGGATTATCCCGAGCCATTTTACCGGTCACTCATTGAACGTAACGTGAATTGTTTCTATGATATTTCGGGTTCTCTTGTTGTAGATTCGTATCCTTTCTGCATTTGGTGCATAACCTACAAATACTCCAATGTCCGCTTTAGCTTTTAGTTTACCTAAATCTTGACCGTCATTAGTTGGGTAACATAAAGCACCAAACACACGAAGGTAGGATAGATCAGTTTTCGCTACGGACAAGTTCATATGGAGTTTTTCCATGAGAGGTGTGAATAAGGGAACGATTTTGGGTGTAGCAAGCGGTGGCGGTGGCTTCAAACCCATAGAAACATTGGAACCTTTGAACAAATTAGCATTGTTCTGCTGGCTTCCACAAGAGTTCGATTTCGTCTTTCAACTACACCGCTCGTTGAGGAGTTCGTGGAACACTTCTTTGATGATCGATTCCAACACTTTCATAAACTCGAATTAAGTCTTTGTTAACAAACTCGTGCCATTTTTCATTCGAACAATTCTAACAATATTGTTGAGTCGAACTCAAGTCGTTTGATAAGTTTGATGATGACATCCGAGTTTCATCCTTTGTCCTCAAAAACTTTACCCAAGTAAATCGAGAGTAGTCATCAACAACTACTAGAATGTATTTCTTCCCATTTATCGCTTGCACTCTCATTGGTCCGCAAAGATCCATATGAAGTGTATGAAGAACTTCCATTATCGAGTTTGTGGGTTTTGGTTTGTGGGCATATTTTGTGCTTTTTCCCAATTGGCAAGTCGAACAAAGATTATCCTTTTCATACTTTAACTGGGTAATCCTCTTACTAAGTCCTTTTCGAAAGATTTTTATGGTATCAAAGTTCAAGTGATTGTGACGACGGTGGCATAGCCATGACTTAGTTTTGGAAGCCTTTGACAAGAAGCGATGGGTGAAGATTTCATCATATCTTCGATAGAGATGGTGTATAGGTTTGAACCACGAGTTCCTCTCGAGAAGTTCCACACCATCAAGTTCTCTAACAAAGCAAGTATTTTCTCAAGGCCACTTCTAAATCGAGTCACAAAATTGTCCGACGTAAAATAGATTATGTCAAAGACCTTCAACATAATATACCGAAATCACACTGTCTCCAACCACGTAATCTCCATAACCCATAATAGCACCAAAATGATCGCTTCAATCTCACAGCCCGATGAATTTGCTCACCAAGTTCATGGGCGTGACCGTCTCCACCATATGCTTGGAACAAACTGAGTCCAGTACCACAAAACGATTTGAATAATCTGCAGCTGAACATGCAGACAAGAATGGATAACTGGATAATTTGGATCCCCATGCAAGAATGGGTTCCATTTGGTTAGTAACAGTGATTGGAACACCTACATCAGAGGTAGAAACAATGGACTCATTAGAAGTAGATGTAGTGCTAGTGTCCATATTTGACCTATTCAAAGTATGTTCACTTCTTAAGGGAATAGTTCTACCAGTAGGCATCCATTTTCTAGTGGGCATTGACTTAGAAAATTTAGGGCAAAACTCATTAACTTTATGCCCAGTAGATATCCATTGATAACCTATTTTCTAACTTTCTTTCGCCTTTGTCTTTTAGCCTTCTTAGCTTGATTTTTAGCATTAACATATTTAACAGGGCATTTAACAACATTAGACAAATCATTCACACCACATTCAAGATTAGTAACAGAAACCACGCAATCATCATTACATGTTTTGCCAAACATAGCAGAATTCGCATTAATTACTGTACGCTTAGAGCTAATACTAGAATCAACACGATTCGTCTTATTCAACACAAACTTAAAGTTCCTAGATTGGTCTTCTACTTTCTTCCAATGCACATTCTTAGCTTGCGAGATCCTATCTTGCTTGGTATTGCTCGGAGGTTTTGACCGCTTGCTTTAATGTCACCGACACTCAGAGAGGGAATTATGGGAACATTAGTTGGTTGATCTACTTTTGCATTCCCGAACTAGACGTGCGTGGATCCGAACTACTTGAAGACACATTAGTGTTCACTTTCTTAAGACCGGGCATAGAATGATTTGTATGCTTGGCACTAGGCATAGAACAAGGCATCACACCTTTACCTTTCGCACCTAAGGATTTAGGACATGTTGCTATTAAACATTCTAGCGACTCTTGAGATCGTTTGGCTCGAATGCAAGCAAACCTAATTTCTCTATCAAGAGGCTTATTTAAGAAATCCTCTTCCACGATCTCACAGAGACATTCTAGACTATCCTTAAGGTGAGCACAATAGTTATGAAACATGTGTTCATTATTCCTAAGATGAGGAGGAATATATTTAATGATACAAGATATTTTGGTCTAAGGAAGACATTGATGCAACATTCTCATTAAAAACAAGTGACAGCTTCCTTTTTCCCGACTCTCGATTCTCAATTTCTTTTGTAAAGACGTTATTTTTCGTTGTTTTGTCACGAGTGACTTTCATTGAATCATATAACTCTTTAAAGTGTCGCTTAACTTTTCATTTTCTTCTAGAAAACTCTCGCTTTCTTTTGTAAAGCATTAACTAAGTTTTGAAGATGAAAAGTTTGAGAATGCCGAGAATCTAAAGGAGGAGGCATTTGGGAGCTAGTCACATTGTTTTTTCACCCTTTAATTGAGAGATTTGGGCTTTCAACTTTCTCGATCGTGTTATAATGAGCTTGAATCGTTCGTCACATTTGTTTATCCGAAAACGATCAAACTCGAACATCCGAGGATGTCTTGATATTTGAGGTTTTGAAATTTTATTTAAGATGTTGATATTTTAGTTGTAGATCAAAATGTTCAACTTCTAGTTTAGAAAGATGTTTTACTAAATTATCGTGATCATCCCGATCAATTTTCTCACCAGTTCGAGTTTTTGTTTTCAAGCTCAATGACACGATCATGGGAAACTTTCAATGCAATAGATAATTCATGAAATCGAGAAGCAGAATAGAGTGCTTAGTAACAAGATAAAATACGCCTTGAGCAACACAACTCAAATCAAATTCTCATTTAAGATGTGCAAGTTCTTTCTTTCAACTTCATTATATTTGAGTTCTGCTCATAATCATTGACTTCAACTATCATTGCATCAAATTCCTTTTCCATTTCTTTAATGTCCGAATTTATCCCTTTTGAAGACTATCAAATTGACCTTTAATTGTTTGAAGAAAGGCATGACCTCGTTAAATAACATTCTTTTGTTTGCTCAAACCCCTTTCCCTCGTTATCCCGTAGGTGTGATTCTCTTCTTACATGTTTTCTCAAAATCAACAAACGGTGATAAACAATATATAGGTCGATTAAGGTCTTGCTATTAGTGGCAATAGATCTAGGAACTAGATGCATTGGTGTATTTAGAGGATACACAGTAGCTACTGAATTTTCCTAAGGGAGTGTTTGTTTCAACAAGTACATTAACTTTTAGCTTATCCATGTCTTTCTTCCAAAAGATATGTTCTGGGGTTAATTGAGTTTGAGGCTTAAACATGTTCAAGGATATCCAATTTTCCTTAGTGTAATCATGGGGTTTGATCGTTATGTTATTCTCTTTACACGCAGGATCGTTAAGTTTCTTATTCATTTTCTCCCTAGATGCATCATCTAGTTTTCTATCTTCCTCAGTGCACTCAATGCAACTAGGTTTATGTCTAGGTTTAAGAATCTCATTGCCATCATAGATTACATTTTGAGCGACTTTTGCTATCTTACCATACTGTGGTTGGATTCCTTTATAATGGGATACTATGCTTATCACGAGAACTCTATGCTTAGTGATCATGTGAGCAATCAATGGTATTCCATTGTACGCACAACTTATTTTCAAGCTTGTTTTTCAAGGTTTTTAGATTAGAAAAATCATTCAAAAGTTTTGATTCCTTAGCACTGAATTCTTGCTTAAGCATTTTAACATTTTCTTGAAGTTCTTGTTTTTGCTTCGCAGTTTTAGAAAGCTTTTCTAGTAAGGAGTTTTGTTGGAATCACTCCTAAACAGTATTTCAAGTATTTATATTTCATATGTAATAGTTAGCTTTATTATGGCCTTTATGTTTGTTTAAGGTCTAGCTTATGTAGAAGGCCCATAAGCTTAGGCCCAAGCCCATATAAGAAAGGATGGGAACTAGGAGTGTTGCCTAGCTTCCTCCTATAAATATTTTGTAAACCCTCATTTGAGGGTTGGTTGTTCAAGTTTTTCTCTTTCACATATACCTACGCATAACCGGTCTTATTATTGTTTGTATGTGTGTTAGATCTTGTTCAATCGCCTCATCTCCTTTCTATATTACTTGTGTTTGTAAAACTAGTGACCTAACAAATGGTATCAATCACCTACTAGTTGGGTGAATCGTGTTTGTTTTTGAAGGGTTTCGTCCCACGCCTAAAACGCACCTTGATACTTTGGTTCGCTTAAAACTTGTTTTTACACTTTTAATCCAAGATTCTTGTACTTTCAATGTTTTAAGGTGTTAAAATACTTGTTTTTGGGAAAAGTTTCAACCTTTACGCGTGGATATACGCTTTTAAGCTTGTTTTTGTTCTTGGGTGTCGTTCACGCAGAACCCGCTTAGCGCTTTGGTACATCAAGTTTCACACTTTTGTGTTCTTTTGGTACTATTGAAGCTATTCCATAACAAAAATCGGTTTAGAAACACATTTGGGCAAAATCAACATTACGAGTAATCCTACGCGTATTGAAACCCTAAAATTACGCGTAAGATTATCCTTGGTGTGATCTTCATTTTCGTGGTTTATTCCGTGTTTTCTTACTTGGATAAGTCCGAAAATATGTCGACTTTGGATATCTTTTGCATCGTGATAGTGTAAAAGATCATTTGGGCAAAACCCTAAACTTACGATAAGATAAGCCACGCGAGAAATCCCACGCATAAGATTCACTTTACGCGTAAACCCGCCCACGACAAGGTAATCCCACGCCTAACTTTCACGCCTAACTTTTGTCTACGCATAACTTTAGTGTTTTTCCTACTTACGCGTAAGCTAAAACCTCACGCGTATCTCCTTATTGTTACGCGTAACTTTTGGTGTTTTACGCATAAGTACTACCGGTTTCTTGTCTTTTCTACGCCTAAGGACACTTCATCAACAAAGGTTCATTCGACTACAAAGATCCATTTTACTACACAAGTTTAACAACATGTCTCAACCACCATACTCTAACTATTTCCCTCACACTTATAATCATCAACAACAACAACAACAATTAACTCCACAACATCAACAATGGAATCAACAACAAGCACTTTATCAACAACAATTTAATCAACAACATACTCCACAAATTGGTGCAATTCCACCACCACAAATGGTTCAAACACCGCCAAGTCTTCAAGCTCAACCCTACACAAACGATTTCAATCAACATCCATCAAGGAACATTATGAAGGAACCCACTTGGTTTGCTAAGATGTGTGAAGCTTTAAGCGACCAACAATCAATTCATGAAGTCGATCACTTGATAGACCCCAATGCTCACTCCAGAAACTACGATCAATGGGTGATAAGGTTCTTTAGGTTTTGTGATCCGAAGAAGCCACATGGAAAGTTCTTAAAGAAGGTTATCTTGGAAGGCCCATTTGAGATGCCTACTATCATGGTACCCGGAGATCCAAGCTGCTCCACCAAGAGATGAACAAACCAACATTGCTATCTTGCAGAGATCTTAATGCTACGTAACTTCTACACTATGAAGTCGATGAACTTGCAATGGAATACATCCTCTTAGGATTACCAAACCCAATTCTTCGAGTGTTGATGCTCAAAACCGCACAAAAATGTGGGATCATATTCGTCTTCTTATGGAAGGATCTCGTACTCAATCGTGAGGATTTGGAATTCAAAATTTACTTGGCTTATGAACACTTCATGATTGAACTTGAGAGACACTAGAGTCCTATCATCATCGATTTTCGACATCATCAATGATTTGGATAAACACAACATCATCATGCCAAGAATTGCAGTGAATACTAAGTTCCCGAGTAGTCTTGGTCCCGAATGGGAGAAGTATGTCATTTTCTCCGACAAGCGAAGAATATGCATCATTCTACTTATGGATTGTTGTACGATTACTTGAAGCCTCATGAAAAGGAAGTTGATCGAAAGGATTCTCCGTGCTCAAATTGCTAAACATCACATCCGGATAATCAACAACTTGCCTTGTATGCTCAATGTAATTATCCTCTCAACCAAAGAACTCAACCAATCGCTTCAAACACACCTTCACAAAGAACAACCTCAACAAAATCAATTGGTTCCATACAACAACAATGCTCAAGCATATGTCGTTGAAGCGATCGAGGAAATCAATCCGCTCAAGCATTGCAACAAGGATTTGTGATGATTGCTAATGCTTTTGGCCGTTACACCAACAAATCCAACAATCGTATTCGCTCCTCATCTAACACACGGACTCAAGTGTTGTGAACAATGGACGGATGAAGTTCGAATCGTGATTATGGTCGCGGATGGGCGGTGGTCAAGGGTTTAATCTTGTGGTAGGAATAACAATGAGCTCAAGTGGTGGAACAGGAAATGCTCGTAATCGGTTAAATGGTCTTAGATGCTACAACCGCAATGAGAAGGACACTGGCTAATGCATGCCCAAAGCCGAGGACTAGGGGCAAGTGCTTATTTCAAAGAGGCTTTACTTTTGGCTCTTAAGGATGAAGTGGTGGATCTCTCACGGACAAAGAACATAGCTTTATGGCGGATGCACTCGTGATGATGATATGGAGGACTTGCAGTGCCAATGCAATTATTATGTTGATGGTGATGAGTGTCTAAATACTCATCATTTTGTACAATATAAACGCAAAATCATCTCGAAACACTCGTAAACACATCAAAATGATCAAAATATCACAAATCGTTGTTTTATGTGTTTTAAATGCAAAATATCAAAATCGATGAAAACATATCAAATTTGCAAAATTGCGCTTTAGTCCCCAAGTTTCTAAAATTGTCAAAATAGTCCCCGAGTCAAAATTTCAAAGAAAAGTCACCAAAGGTCCTTTTAAATCATAACTTGTCAAATTTAGTCCTTTGGTGAAAAATATGAAAAGTTTGAGAAAATTACAAGTTTAGTCCTTCAACTTTGAAAATTGGCAGAAATGGCCTCTGGAAAATTGCAAAGTGGCAATTTTGGTCCTTATACTTTTGAGAATGTCATTTTAGTCCTTGGAAGTAACTTGGCAGATTGGCGTTTAGGTCCTCCAAATTTGAAGTTGCACATATGGTCCTTATGTTATTATAAGCTACAAACCAATTTGGACCCTTCCACCTCTTGGACCCCTGTCACTATGCAATTTGAACCCCCCCTTGTATTAGTAATATCTGGTCAATCCATTTGGTCAATCAGGCACCTTTGGCGCCAATTTCTTCTCCTCCCCACTAGTGCCTGCAATACCCTGCTACACTCAACCCCCCTCCATCACCTTATCCCTCCTTTGTCCCCCCACCAACACCTCAATCCAAACTTCATTTAATGCAACATTTCTCCTCACACTCAATCTCACAGCTGCCAAACTTCATTTCCCGCCAAAAGCCATCCAATGGCTACAATCAATCCAACTAATCCAAGGGTCATGATCAGAGGTGGGATTATCTCAAGAGAGAGAGAGAAAGCAACTGGGACTATAAAAGGAAGGGAAGAAAGAAGAAAAAGAGAGTAGTCAGTTTTTTTAGTTTTTACTTAAGTTTTCCAGTTTTTAGTTTAATTTTTCATGTATTAGAGCAACTTGGATCCGTTTATTTTACTGTCATTTTAAGTATTTTCAAACAGTTAATTTATTGTAATCTCATCATTGTAATCCTCTTTCATTAATGCAAATTCCTGTTTTAGATATAACTTCTGTCTCTAGATAAATTGTTAGTATTGTTCAATTACTGTTGCAATAAGCTCACATGAGCCTTTACAAGCTTATGTAAACTTATTTGTTTATCAGAAACTGATTTCCAAGGTTTTTGAGAATAGTCAACATAAGTCAACGTTAGTCAACCTTCAAAAGTCAAAGAGGATCTTAGCTTAATTTTTTTAAAAACCTGTTTATAGGTTGAATCGGTTGGTATTTAAGTCATTTAGTCAAGTTTCGCTTAACTCCTTGGATAAAATGCATTTTAGTATCTCAGTGAATGTTTGTTTTAGAGCAAAAGTCTCGGTTCAAGGTGGTTTTACCGGTTTGACCCAGTTGGTCAAGCAAATTTTCATGAATCTTAGTCAATTCAAGAGTTTAGGATAGTAGAAAAGGTTTTGAAAAGATTTGGGTGTCAAAAGTAATTTGTCGCTTTTTCTTTTAACTTGAATTTGCCAAACTTTTCATGAGCAATTTAGTGAATTTTGTTGAGATAAAAATTGTGAAAATAAAATCACCAATTTCGGAGCTTGTGAATCTTGTGTGAAAAGGAAAAATTCAAAAATTACTTTAGTAGGGTTGCTATTGGGTTGAAGTGGGTAGGTTTGTTAAAGTAATGTCCTGCACAAGTCTTGAACAAAAGTTGCAGTACTTTTCAATTTGAATGATAAGTCGCTAGAAGATTTGTTCAAGCCGTAAATGTGGGGCAAAATTGTCGGGTTGATGGACTTCCTAGTCTCAAAAGCTCAAAAGCTCATTCATTCTCTAGCTTATCCAAAATAAGCTCTCAAGTAAGCCACATGGCTGTTCTTTTCAATCCCACAGACTAAGTCCATTTTGTTCTAGCATTAATAAGTTTATTCATTCAGCTTATTTAGTTTTATTGGTTGCCACTTAGCATAGTTACCATAGTATTAGCTTATTTCGGCTTATTAGGAGCTTATTTAAGTTTTTCCATTGCTTATTTTCATTTTTTTTATTCAAGGATCCCGAGTTTACAACTTTTGCCAACTGCTTATTGTTCCCCATCCCTTGTTCCTGTTTTCTTAATGTATTCAGTTTAGTTCTGTGTCAATTTAGCTTATGTGTTGGGTGCTTATTTGTTAGACAGTCCAGAAGTTGGTGTTTGGGTATGTTTGGTTGGGGTCTGCCCACAACAGCAACATCACAACAGCAACCTGCCTTTTTTTTTACTTTTCTTTTTGGCTTTTTAATGCTTAGTTAATGTTTTAGATTAGTTTAGATCCGGGTTAGCTAATTAAGTGCTTAGTTGTAAATTTCCATTGCTTGTGTTTCCATTTTAGCTTAGGATTTTCTTTGAATTAAGAACCTGCTTGTTTCCATTTAGAACAATGAAATCCTTTTAAGTTTAGGTGATTTAAGCTCCGGATCATAGGATTTAGCTAAGGGTTCGGTTTGGTAGTTTCATTTGAGGTTGCGCTAGTTATTTTAAGCCCCTAAAAGCTCCTAGCAGCCCCTATGCCAAACGCCCCTTTAACAGCCCTTTGGCTTAATTTTTTTATCAACAGCTTACTATAAAGTTTTCTGCAGGTATAGTTGTTGTTAAAAAGTGGCTAAACTTATCCCATATTAGTTGTAAAAGAAAAAAAATAAAAATAAGAATAAGTGCAAAAAAGTGACTGAAGCAAGAATCGAACCTGTGACCTCTTGGGCTGCAGTCCACGCACACAGAGTACCCATCATAACCATCTGAGCTGCGTGGTACTTTTGTTCTCTTTGTATCATGTCATTGTTTTAAATACATTTAGGTTGTTAGCTTATTCCTTATGTTTAGCTTATTAGGAGCTTCTCCTCTATAGCTTTTTCAGTGCACTCATTTTTATTAAGTTCTTATTAGTTCAAGATAGTTTTCAGGAAAAATTGGAAATTTTCTAAATAAGTTTAATATTTTTTATCATTTAATTTCTAGTTTATAATTTTAATTGTAATAAATAAAATAAAAGTCGAAAAAATACCCGGCTTTTCCTAAAATTTTCTTTTGTCATGTAGTACGAGGAAAATTGTTTTTACATTCGTAGGCCTTTTATTTCATAAGTTTTACGTTTTATCTTGCGCTCAACGTAATTTTTATACGTAACGACGCTTTCATTTTAGGTTACGTTTTAGATAATTTAAGTTTACGTTTTAGTTAAAATAGTTTATTTAAGTTATTTTGTTTTATAAAATCAACAAAAACATCATTTTAATTATAGTGATAGCGTTTATTTAATAGATTTTATCTTTTTAACTTTCTTTAATTTGCATTTAAGCCGTTTTAAATTGTTGGCTTTTTCTGTAGTTTTAATCATATCAAATCCTTTTCCGTTCAAATCTCGCGATCACTATACGTTTGATAATCCATTGCACAGCTCGCTGGGACATAACGACCCGGGGAAACACTATACTCCTCAGATCTTCATTGCATCTGTGCTTAAGCTGTTTTAAGTTTCTTGCTTGCGTGAGAAAACTTGACGGTTTCTTGCAGATCAAATTTTAAGCGCTTGCCGGGAGTGTGTCTTGATGATCTTCCGTCTAGCAGATTAGTGATTTGAATATTCACTCTTTGTTCATACCATCCATCCTTATATATTTATATTTTCTTATAAAAAATCCAAAAACCCAAAAATATTTTCCTTTTCAAAATTTATTTTCCCTTTTATGTTTTCTATTTATAAAACCCCAAAAATATTCTTCTCATTCCTCTTATTCGTTGATTCTATTTCTCTTACCCTCTTTTGCCGTTTAATTCTATTCTTCGTATCCTCTCAACCATTTGATTCTCCTCTTATCCTCTATATGTTTAATTCTAATGGCGGACATAAATGACGATGTTCAAATGCTCCAAGTACCCACCGAGGGTTACTGAAGATCTTGTTGTTGTCTGGGAGATTCTTTCGTAAAATTTCGAGATACAAACCGGTTTAATTCAACTAATTATGTCAAATCCATTCTATGGTTTTGAGAGGGACGATCCCTATGCTCACATCCGATGGTTTGATAGATTAATTTCAACCATAAAATATAGGGATGTTCCTCATGACACAATTAAGTTGATGTTATTCTCATTTTCTCTCAAGGGGCAGCTCGAACTGGCTCGAAAAGAACCCCTCGATCGATCAACGCTTGGGAAGATCTCGTTTCAAAATTTGTAAATCGTTTTTTCCTTATTCTAAGACGGAAAATCTTAAGAACGAGATTACAAACTTCCAGCAGCTTTGATGAAAGTTTTGGTGAGGCATGGGAAAGATTCAAAGATCTCCTATGGAAATGCCCACATCATGGTTTCTGAATTACTCGGATCGATATATTCTACAATGCTTTAATGCAAACCGATCAAGATTCACTTAATGCAGCCGCGGTGGCAATATCTTGTATCGTACCCCAAGGGATATATTGACGATCATCGAGAACAAATCGAAAGTTCCACTACGAGAAACAAACCGATTGAGATGGTGAGCTTACCAATGATATTCGATGCATGAAGCAAAAATCGAGCCCGTTGTTACTGCTTCGAAAGATGTGATATTTGTGGTGGTCCCCATCCTTTTACGATTGTCAAGCCACCGATGACGAGGTTTATAATGCTACATCAACCCAATATCACAAGACTTTCGTTTCGATGATGATGAGGATTCCATTCAAATGAAAGAATATTATGCGAGTTTGTCGGCTACAACCAATCGCTTTTCGAGCCTTTCATTTCCGACTCTTCCCTTCACTCACACCGGTTGAGAGAAGTGACGCGTTTTAGAAGAGTTCGATGATCATATTTCAACAAACATTGTTGAACCCGTTGACTCTCTCATAATGGGGACGAGCCTCTTAGCACTATTCCGTAAATGGAATCGTCTAGTGTTGAGAGCCTTGTCCCAATCCCAAGTGAGTCCAAGGTTATCTCCGGTAATATGTGATAAGCCTCTTGATGATGATTCTTACCTCCTCTTGACATTCCAAATGATCATGTTGATATGTTCTCCGATTCGACAACGATTGTACTTGCTTGACGATTCTTTATCTTATGGAGACATTGATTATGTCGAGGACTTACCTTCCGAGCTAGTTAGCTTAGAGGATGCGAGAGATTCGATGATCCGGAAATTGAGGACGAGATGCTTCGTGAAAATTATTCAATATAAATCTCCTCGTTTCTAAGATCGAATCATTCGTGCTAAGTCGACTTCATCTCCTATCCTGTTGTGGATAGTGACTGGAAAAGCCGAACCAATTCACGAACTTAAAGCTTTTTCCAATGATTCTTTTCCGAATTTGAAGTATTCCGCTTTGATGACGATTATACTAAAAGGAGAGTAGTGGCAATCCCACTTTTCATCTTTCTTCCCGAGTATGATTCGCTTCTCTTTGATCTAGATCCCGAGGAGTTCTCCGTGAACTCTCTCATATCATATCTCCTCGGAGTATGATCATTTCTATTTTGATCTTGATCTTGACCGGGGAGACATGCTCTATCATAAGAGTTTTCTCATTGAGGACACTACCCGTCTCTTCCTCCCGAGGTTTTTGTTAAAATCACCCTATGAGCTTAAATGATCAAATTCAAATTAAAGATGATGAAGAATGGATCCTTATTGTTATCAAAATCTTCATTCCATTCCTCACATATACCGTGATTTCTTTCTTCTTCACTCCTTCTGGAATGAAGACACTATCTTTGACCCCGCATTTTCATTTATCATTTGTGAGCCGGGTCTTTCTCTATATCTCATTGGTGTGGAACTTTCACGTGCTTCAAATGTTTGTCCAAACATCTTGAACGAAAGTCCGATGGAGATAGTTTCTTCCACTTTGCTTCCCATGAACCAATGAATTGGGTCGAGTCAAGCTAGCGACTGAAATCAAAAACAAGAGCACACACCATATGGGTTTTCACCCATATTTCGACTTCTTACCCTTTCTACCACCTAAGTGTGGGGAGTTGCCCCACATGTTATATATATATATATATATATATATATATATATATATCTCTAAAAAAAAAAAAAAAAAAAAAAACTTTTAAAATAATGGCCGTAGTATTTCCCTTTACGTTCTTTGTTTCGCATAACCGCGGTACTTTGAATATTGAGGGCAATATTCATTTCTAAGTGTGGGGAATTCTCACGAATTTTATCATATAATTATACCAATTCCCGCTTTTGGCCAAAATTTTTTTTGGAGTAAGTGTTTTACACTTTCTCATTTGGTTATCACCGCCATGTCTCAGAAGACAAAAGGATTGGCTAATCCAGAGCAAACGGCTCTTGGTAAAGATATCTCAAATCCGTTTATATGCCTTGCAATTTGCCCAAAATTGTATGGTATTATTCACCATATCCTAAAAGTGAAGAGTTGGCTAGCCCGCAAGGTTATGGCTTGTGGTAAAGGCGATGGAAAATCCATAATTGGTAATCACTCACCAAAGATAATGTTGATAATTTATCTAAGAGTTGGCTAGTCCGTAAGGGTACGGCTCGGTAAAGACAAAATCAAATCCGCTGAAAGTCGGTGGTTTGCTCAAAATCACATGGTTATCGGTGTACCATGGTTCTTACTTGAACTGAAACATTTGGCTACTCGTAAGTAATGGCTTTTGGTAAAGAGATTAAAATCCATTATGTTTTCTCAAATCATTGCTAGGACTAGCAATATCTCGATGTGGGGGATTGATGAGTGTCTAAATACTCATCATTTTTGTACAATATAAACCGCAAAATCATCTCGAAAACACTCGTAAACACATCAAAATGATCAAAATATCACAAATCGGTGTTTTATGTGTTTTAAATGCAAAAATATCAAAATCGATGAAAACATATCAAATTTGCAAAATTGCGCTTTAGTCCCCAAGTTTCTAAAATTGTCAAAATAGTCCCCGAGTCAAAATTTCAAAAGAAAAGTCACCAAAGGTCCTTTTTAAATCATAACTTGTCAAATTTAGTCCTTTGGTGAAAAATATGAAAAGTTTGAGAAAATTACAAGTTTAGTCCTTCAACTTTGAAAATTGGCAGAAATGGCCTCTGGAAAATTGCAAAGTGGCAATTTTGGTCCTTATACTTTTTGAGAATGTCATTTTTAGTCCTTGGAAGTAACTTGGCAGAATTGGCAGTTTAGGTCCTCCAAATTTCAGAAGTTGCACATATGGTCCTTATGTTATTATAAGCTACAAACCAATTTGGACCCTTCCACCTCTTGGACCCCTGTCACTATGCAATTTGAACCCCCCCTTGTATTAGTAATATCTGGTCAATCCATTTGTCAATCGTGCACCTTTGGCGCCAATTTCTTCTCTCCCCACTAGTGCTGCAATATACCGCTACACTCAACCCCTCCATCACCTTATCCTCCTTTGTCCCCCACCAACACCTCAATCCAAACTTCATTTAATGCAACATTTCTCCTCACACTCAATCTCACACCGCCAAACTTCATTTCCGCCAAAAGCCATCCAATGGCTACAATCAATCCAACTAATCCAAGGGTCATGATCAGAGGTGGGATTATCTCAAGAGAGAGAGAGAAAGCAACTGGGACTATAAAAGGAAGGGAAGAAAGAAGAAAAAGAGAGTAGTCAGTTTTTTTAGTTTTTACTTAAGTTTTCCAGTTTTTAGTTTAATTTTTCATGTATTAGAGCAACTTGGATCCGTTTATTTTACTGTCATTTTAAGTATTTTCAAACAGTTAATTTATTGTAATCTCATCATTGTAATCCTCTTTCATTAATGCAAATTCCTGTTTTAGATATAACTTCGTCTCTAGATAAATTGTTAGTATTGTTCAATTATCGTTGCAATAAGCTCACATGAGCCTTTATGCTTATGTAAACTTATTTGTTTATCGAACCGATTTCCAAGGTTTTGAGAATAGTCAACATAAGTCAACGTTAGTCAACCTTCAAAAGTCAAAGAGGATCTTAGCTTAATTTTTTTAAAACCTGCTTATAGGTTGAATCGGTTGGTATTTAAGTCATTTAGTCAAGTTTCGCTTAACTCCTTTGGATAAAATGCATTTTAGTATCTCAGGAGTGTTTGTTTTGAGCAAAAGTCTCGGTTCAAGGTGGTTTTACCGGTTTGACCCAGATTGGTCAAGCAAATTTTCATGAATCTTAGTCAATTCAAGAGTTTAGGATAGTAGAAAAGGTTTTGAAAAGATTTGGGTGTCAAAAGTAATTTGTCGCTTTTTCTTTAACTTGAATTTGCCAAACTTTTCATGAGCAATTTAGTGAATTTTTGTTGAGATAAAAAAATTGTGAAAAATAAAAATCACCAGCTCAGTAGCTTGTGAATCTTGTGTGAAAAGGAAAAAATTCAAAAAATTACTTTAGTAGGGCTGCTATTGGGTTGAAGTGGGTAGGTTTGTTAAAGTAATGTCCTGTGCACAAGTCTTGAACAAAAGTTGCAGGTACTTTTCAGCTGAATGATAAGCTGCTAGAAGATTTGTTCAAGCCAGAAATGTGGGGGCAAAATTAAGCTGGGTTGATGGACTTCCTAGTCTCAAAAGCTCAAAAGCTCATTCATTCTCTAGCTTATCCAAAATAAGCTCTCAAGTAAGCCCTGTGGCCTGTTCTTTTTCAATCCCACAGCAGCTAAGTCCATTTTGTTCTAGCATTAATAAGTTTATTCATTCAGCTTATTTAGTTTTATTGGTTGCCACTTAGCATAGTTACCATAGTATTAGCTTATTTCGGCTTATTAGGAGCTTATTTAAGTTTTTCCATTGCTTATTTTCATTTTTTTTTTATTCAAGGATCCCGAGTTTACAACTTTTGCCAACTGCTTATTGTTCCCCATCCCTTGTTCCTGTTTTCTTAATGTATTCAGTTTAGTTCTGTCTCAATTTAGCTTATGTGTTGGGTGCTTATTTGTTAGACAGTCCAGAAGTTGGTGTTTGGGTATGTTTGGTTGGGGTCTGCCCACAACAAAGAATATCACAACAAAGAACTCGCCTTTTTTACTTTTCTTTTTGGCTTTTTAATGCTTAGTTAATGCTTTAGATTAGTTTAGATCCGGGTTAGCTAATTAAGTGCTTAGTTGTAAATTTCCATTGCTTGTGTTTCCATTTTAGCTTAGGATTTTCTTTGAATTAAGAACCTGCTTGTTTCCATTTAGAACAATGAAATCCTTTTAAGTTTAGGTGATTTAAGCTCCGGATCATAGGATTTAGCTAAGGGTTCGGTTTGGTAGTTTCATTTGAGGTTGCGCTAGTTATTTTAAGCCCCTAAAAGCTCCTAGCAGCCCCTATGCCAAACGCCCCTTTAACAGCCCTTTGGCTTATTTTTTTATCAACAGCTTACTATAAAGTTTTCTGCAGGTATAGTTGTTGTTAAAAAGTGGCTAAACTTATCCCATATTAGTTGTAAAGAAAAAAATAAAATAAGAATAAGTGCAAAAAGTGAGTGAAGCAAGAATCGAACTCAGTGACCTCTTGGGCAAATTCACGCACACAGTACCCATCATAACCATCCGAGCTGCGTGGTACTTTTGTTCTCTTTGTATCATGTCATTGTTTTAAATACATTTAGGTTGTTAGCTTATTCCTTATGTTTAGCTTATTAGAGCTTCTCCTCTATAGCTTTTCAAAGTGCACTCATTTTATTAAGTTCTTATTAGTTCAAGATAGTTTTCGTGAAAAATTGGAAATTTTCTAAATAAGTTTAATATTTTTATCATTTAATTTCTAGTTTATAATTTTTAATTCGTAATAAATAAAATAAAAGTCGAAAAAATACCCGGCTTTTTCCTAAAATTTTCTTTTGTCATGTAGTACGTAGGAAAATTGTTTTTACATTCGTAGGCCTTTTATTTCATAAGTTTTACGTTTTATCTTGCGCTCAAGCGTAATTTTTGTACGTAACGTACGTTTTCATTTTAGGTTACGTTTTTAGATAATTTAAGTTTACGTTTTAGTTAAAATAGTTTATTTAAGTTATTTTGTTTTATAAAATCAACAAAAACATCATTTTAATTATAGTGATAGCGTTTATTTAATAGATTTTATCTTTTTAACTTTCTTTAATTTGCATTTAAGCCGTTTTAAATTGTTGGCTTTTTTACGTAGTTTTAATCATATCAAATCCTTTTCCGCTCAAATCTCGCGATCACTATATCGCTTGATAATCCATTGCATGACTCACCGGGACATAACGACCGGGAAACACTATACTCCTCGGATCTTTATTGCATCCGTGCAAAATTGTTTTAAGTTTCTTGCTTGCGTGAGAAAACTTGACGGTTTTATGCAGATCAATGGCTAATATGCAAGAGTTACACATGAGTGAAACAGCTAAGTGCAGATGACATCGATGGGTTGTCTCGGTGCACCCAACAAACCATCATCATATCCGAACTAATATCTCCATCAATATTCGAATCCGCAAGCGGCTCGAATGTTCAAAATGAGTCATCTACATCTCATTCGACGATTTTCAAATAAACCCGTAGTTACATTTGACGATCCGATGACCTTATGGTTTCCTTGATAATCAAATTGACTCCGTGGTTATACTTGAGGATCTAAATAATGATCATGTTGTGACTCACATTGAACACGATGAACCTTTGCCTCATCCAGATCTTGTTCGCTACTTAAAGACCAACAATCCCAAATTTCGAATGTGTTGCATTAAATCAAACCTTAAAAGTAAATATGCATCATAACCAAGGAGTTTGAATGCTTACAAATGCAACTCAACTTTTCAAAACTCAAGAAAACCGTGAAAAAGGTTTTGAATCCGCTTTGCAAAATCTCATCAAAACGAAAAATATTTAGAGAGATGATCGTGATCTAGCCACTCAAGAATGCTTTGTTGTCTCGAATTAGAACAATCAAACATGAACATAAAAAGCAAATTAACGCCTCACCTTGAAAAATAAAAACTAAGGTCGAGTTGTTAAATTGTCAAAAACAGCTTCTCCAGATACAAAAAGCATTCAACGAATCGGGTAGATGACCTTCTTGTTGAAATTATTGGCTTGCAAAACAAACTTAAAGAGTTTAAAACTGTTGTTTACAAACATGGTGAATCAAGAATGACTATTGAAAAGTTTACCTTAAAACCCAATCCAAAAGGATATGGAAAAATCTAGGCGATTACAAACCAAAGCTTTCACTAAAAAATTCAAACCAACTCTCAAGCTTCCAAAGGTAATACAAAATTGATAATATTGTTATGAGTGTTGTTGAATATCATCGTCAAGAGGAATTAGATGCGTAAGACTAGAGTCGATCAAAATTAAAAACGTTGTTTACAACAAACCTTTTAATTATAAAACGCGGTCACTTTCGCCACACCAACGGATTCTTCTAACACACCAAGGGTTATCATCAAAACACCGAGTCTTCTAATGTTAATCCCAAAACAGATTATGCACAAACTTATGGTCCTTTACCTTCAATTAGTGAAGTAACTCAAAACTCGAAAATCGAAAAATTCTTCGATATTTTACATTTTCATGGTCGACCTCAAAATCTTACAACATGAGATAGAATATCGCTTTGAAATCAAAGTTGAACATTTTCAATCGCCTCGCGCGAGAACAAAGAGACATTTTTCTAAAAATCTTTACCTAATGTTAAAAACTTGAAAAGTTGTGCAATTGCTCGGGAAAAGGATTTTCATAAGGAACTTGGGATAATGAAAACGTTTTGAGAAAAAGCAGAAACATCTATTTCTAATACTAAACGTAAAAAGAAACTCTTGAGAAAAGATGTTGATCGACTCTTGGAAGATGTTATCCGTACGATATCCATAATGTTGTGTTACTTCATGCTTTGCCATTTGCATCCGATTACATCTCTCGTTATTGTTGAAAATGTTGTAATCATGAGAACACCGATAATGTGCTTCAGATCGAATCTTTAAAAGTCGAAAATAAACGATTACTCAATGAAATTTACAATGCAAAACGTCGTCTTCATTGGTGTGAAAATATATTCACAATCATCAACTTAGTTTTCAAAAGAAAATCGCTCATTGAGTGCCAAATCTTCCGATCCTAAAATTGAGCAACTAGATGATCAAAACGTGTCTTTGAAAAGTCAAATCTCAATATATGACCAAGAACTCTCAAAAGTTAAACATGAATATGGTGTCATATTTGATTTGCTCAATAAGACTCGTCATGAAGCATCTAACTAACTTGATCACTATCTTGCTCACACTAGAGAAGTCATGAATTTTCTTGGTAATATTCGCTCGAAAATCAAGATTTGATTCACACTATCTCTAAGTTAAGAGAAATGTTAGGAAAGTATGAACAACTTCCGCCTATAGTGATTAAGAGATTAGCACCGGTCACACTTAGTAATCGTGAACCTAGAATCCCTACCGCCAAATCACAAGTTGTTAATGTGTTTCCCTCACTGAAACAGAATAGTTGCATCTTTTCCAAACGTCCGCACTTCACAACCTAGGAGCACTCAATCAAGAATAGGAAGTTGCGACCTAAGAAAAGAACAATAAGGAATTCTAAAGTAGAAGAACACCCTAGGACTCTAAATAAGACTCATGTTGCTTCCACTATAGATGTTGCGTCGGCAAATGTAATAGAAATAGTGATGTAACGAATGCTAAACCGTTAAGTACTTTTGATATTCATCGATGCACCTTGTGTTATTTGTCGGAAGAGTATGAATTCGATTGTCATGACAAATGTGTTGCTAAAGCTATAATCTCTCGCTTACGGAATCCTAAGAATCGAATACCTCTAGGCCCACTAATCATTCTAAGTCCGTGCTTGGTAGACCGCCTTCTTTAGATTCTAAGGCAAACTTTGTTGTCACCAGTAGCTCAGTTTCACCTCCTAAGAATGTAGTACCACCTAGTGCATTCACTAAGACTAAAGCAAAGAGTAGTTATAGATGGCGAAATGGATATATAACACACTAGGATTTAAATGGATGCCTAAAATTATTAATGTGTGTATGTCTAATATACCGCTTTGGAACCCTCTAACATTTCGGGTTCCACATCTACTTCTATTCCATCCGTGTCGTCGTGTGTAATGCATGTGATATGAGATCATTCTCTCGATTGTTGATAGCGGATGTTCCCGACACATGATGTGCAACCTTAAACTGTTATCAAACTTTATTGCAAAGTTCATTGGCTCGTCCAGTTCGGAATGATCACTTCGCAGCCTATCATGGGCTACGGAGATTATGTCAATGGGAACATCGAAATTAGCGGGGTTTACTATGTGGAAGGCCTCGGTCACAACTGCTTTCGATGGGTCAATTTTGTGATGGAGATTTGGAGGTTGCTTTCAGGAGAAAACTTGTTTCATTCGTGATCTACAAGGAAATGACCTTATGTCCGGCTCGCGTAATTCTAGTCTCTACACTATCTCTATGCAAGACATGGTTGCTTCCTCTCCCATCCGCTTACTTTCAAAGGCAACATCTACAAAATCCACGGCTATGGCACCGCTGCCTCTCACATCTAAACTTTCAAACCATCACCAACCTTGCTCGACACAAACTTGTTGAAGGTCTCCCACGATTCGGTATTCAAAAGATCACCTTTGCTCACCGTGAACAAGGGAAAAGCACTCGTGCTCATTTTCCTTCAAAGGTGGAACATGCTCTTAGCATGTGCTTCATCTTCTTCACATGGATTTGTGTGGCCCGATGCGCGTGCAAACGATCAATGGAAAACGCTACATCTTAGTAATTGTTGATGACTACTCACGATGGACTTGGGTCTACTTTCTTCAAGCAAAGACCAAGCTCCACAAATGATCATCACCTTTCACAAAAATACGTGTTCACTCCGCAACACCGTCGGGATAATCGTAATGCATAAAGGAACTGAATTTGTTAACAAAACCCTTCGAGAATTCTATGAGAAAGTGGGAATTCAAGATCAAACATCTATTGCACGACACCGAACAAAACGGAGTTGTTGAAAGACGAAACCGAACGTTAGTGGAAGCGCAAGAACAATGTTAATCAATGCTAAACTTCCAGATTACTTATGGGCGTAAGTCGATTCATCGCATGCTATACTCAAAACCGCTCTATGATCACAAACGCCACAACAAAACACCTTTCGAGCTTGTCCACAACTATAAACCGAACCTCAAACACTTTCATGTATTTGGATCCCTTTGCTATCCAAATAATGATCGTGATGATTTTGGAAAGCTCAAAGCCAAAGCGATATTGGAGTCTTTATTGGATCTCGTGACAATTCTAAAGGTTTCGAACTGAATCGTCGAACTAAGGAGGTAATGGAAACGATTCATGCTTATTTTGATGAACTCACGGAAATGGCTTTCGAGTATAATGACTTAGAACCCGTCACAACCGCTTAAACTTCCTCAACCCCATCATCGGTGAAGAAAGCCCCACTAACTCGTCAACAAATGGAAAGGTTATTTGCTCCTGCGCTCGCGTGACGATATTGATGAACGTGCTCGTGTGTATCCATTGTTTCATTGCACAACCCGATAATATTCCTATACCGATACACCGCTACAACAACCATAGTTGAAGATGCACCCACACCATTGACTCCAACACAACAGCTTGAACACACCGCTTCCAACAATGATGAACCGGTGATGATATTCGAATGAAGTACCCCACCGCAGATTTTGATCCAAATGTTCTTCAACCCGCTTGCTAATGAGATCGCCGCACTCGGATGTCGCGGAATCTTCAACAAACCATTTGAATCCTCGAATCCGCACAATGTATACCAACATCAACCTCTACACACCGATGGACAAAAGACCATCCTCGGCTAACATTATTGGCAACCCGAATCAACCATCGTTACGAGACAACGCCTTCACACAGACGGTGAACATTGCATTTATGCACTCACGGTCCGCTAATCGAGCCTAAAACATTAAAGACGCAATGACAAAAGACAACCGGATTGAATCCATGCGGGAAGAACTCAACCAATTCAAACGTCTTGAAGTATGGGAATCGTTGAAAGACCAACATGGGTCTACGTCATTGGTCTAAAATGGATTTGGAAAACAAATTGATGTCAAGGAACGCCATCCAAAAAAGTCATGTCTAGTTGCTAAGGGTTATCGTCGTGAAGAGGAATAGACTTTGAAGAATCTTTTGCTCCGTTGCTCGCCTTGAGGTCGTTCGGATATTTCTCGCGTTCGCACTCATATGAATATGACGGTCTATCGATGGATGTCAAACGGCGCTTCTCAATGGACAACTTAAAGAAACGGTCTATGTCACCAACCGGATGGATTCGTTGATCCGAGTTCCCGAACCATGTCTACAAACCGAACAAAGCTCTTTATGGTCTCAAACAAGCCCTCGGGCATGGTACGATAAGCTATCATCTTTCCTCATTGCCAATAATTTCACCTAAGGCTCGGTTGACCCAACTCTTTTATACAATATCACGGGCACATATCTTAATTGTTCAAATTTACGTGGATGACATCATTTTGGGTCTACACATAAAAAGTTTTCAACCGCTTTTGCAAAACTAATGAAGAAAATTTTGAAATGTCCATGATGGGTGAACTCACGCTCTTTCTAGGACCGCAAGTTCATCAATCACCCGTGGTATTTTCTTGAGTCATCCAAATATGCCCTTGAATTGTTAAACAAGTTTGGAATGAAAACCGTGATACTTATGCCACACCAATGACTCATACCAAGAAGCTAGACGGCGATTTACATGGGAAATTAGTTGACCCTACCAAATACCAAGTATTATTGGGTCTCTCATGTATCTAACAGCTAGCGGACTGATATTGTCTTTGCCGCTTATCTATGATCCCATTATCGATCGCGACCAACCGAAACCCACCTCTCGAGGCTAAAAGAATCCTCCGATACATCAAGGGAACCATTAACTTGGGGATCCGTATCCGAAGGATTCGGTTTTGAACTAATCGCTTTTCAGACACCGACCACGCAGGATGCTTAGACTCAAGGAAAAGTACTTCAGAGCTCTACAATTTCTCGGTGATAAATTGGTGTCTTGGCAATCAAAGAAGCGAGGATTGTACATCGTTGTCATCAATCAAGGTAATATGTAGCCATGTCCGCATGTTGTGCTCAAGTCATCTAGATGAGAACACAACTCAAAGACTATGGTTACGTATTCGATGAATCCCGATGTATCGCGACAATCGGAGTGCCATTGCGATCTCGTAACTCGGTTTAGCACTCGAAATCAAAGCATATCGATCTTCGCTATCATTTCATCAAGGACCACGTGGAGGTACCGTTGAATTATACTTTATGGGTACAGAATACCAATTGGCGATCTTCTCACCAAAGCCTTGCCTCCCGCTAGGTTTAATGAGTTGGTCCACCGGATTGGTATGAGGTGTTTGACTCAAGAGGAATTGATGACCTCTTAAAGCGATCTTAAAACCCATCAAACACCAAAACATCTTTTGTAAATAAATTTTCAAAACAAAATACAAAAATATAAAACCCGATAAAATCAAAAATATTCTTCTAATCTACTTTTCTTTCAACATTGCAAGTACATTTCTTCCGTCAACACCCTAATCTTTCTAAATTCGGTATTTTTCCGATCAAGTGTTGAGGGGGAGAAATCCAAACTTTAACTGTTTCAAAACATCTGTGTACTTGCATGTTATCATATCCCGGTTGTTTCTTTTTACAAAGGTGGTGACTATTCTGGTTAAATGACACTCCTCGGACTATATTTATAACCTTTCATTATTTCTTAAGTCGAGGGGAGTGTCGTCAAGTTTCTTTCCTAAAAATCTTTGTTTGATAACAAAATGGAAGTTAAATGGCTTTGTTTGAAAAAGGAAAAGGTGGAGGGACCAAACTCACAAAACCTTAAAGTTATTTTAATATAACACCCCACCTAACTTTCACTTCTCATTTATTACTAAAACCTAAAACCATCCTACGATAGAATTCACTCAAGAAATCCGTGTTTCGGATCATCATTTTGTAAGTGATTTCGTGTTTACAACATGTTTTTAAGCAATGGTTTTGAATTTTCAAAATCCAACGGTTAAAACTTTGTATAATCTCGCTTTTTGGTCTACGATATGTGTATGAACACATGATCAAGATTGGGTGTTTATGGTTAAAAGAATAATGTCAAAACGTTTTTAACACATCAATGATACCGTATTAATCATCAAAACTCGCCCAGAATCACGAATTAAATGATTTACGAAATTAGGGTTTATGTGTCGATTTGGGTTTTTCCAAATGTGAAGTGTTTTGGTATAAAATATTGTTGGGTTATAGTCTTAAGTTGTTGAATTAATGATTTCCATGGATATTAACCACCCAGAAACACGAATTGGTTAACATTTTGGATTTAGGGTTTAAAGTTCATAATATTTGGTAAATTGTGATTCACAACGAGTTAAATGTTATAACTTGGTATAAAGACTCCCTCAACACTCTTAAACTACCAAAAAATGTTTTGTGCATATTCCATGGGTAGATTTCATACGCGTAGATTTAGGGTTTAGACTACGCGTAAGTTTTTCTTCGCAGAATCGTTAAAAGCGTGCAATTGTGTTTTGATCGTCACAAAATGAATGTTATGTGTCAAAATTGATGATATGATGCTTTGTTTCGGGCTTGCTACACTTAAAATTCGTAATCAAGGTTGTTGTAGCTTCTACGCATAAGGTTCTACATATGGGACCACGCGTATCCTGTGAAGGATATGCGAACAAGAACCTCACGCATAAGGTCAACTCTTACGAGTAGCCTTACGCGTAAGGTTAATATTTGCCCACGCGTAAACCCTACGTGTAAGGTCCCCTTCCTACGAATAACATTTCTTACGTGTAAGTTAGGATCCCACGCGTAAGTTTACGCCACGCATATATCATTTCTTTCACGCATAACTTTACCAATCCTACGATAAGCCCGGATCATACCTTCGTTATGAATTGTTACGTGTACAAACTTGTAAATAAACTAATCATATCGCCACGAATCCAATAATGTCACTAATAAACTTAAATCGTTTGATATGTTGTGAACAATAAGTGATAAAATAAACTTTAAAACTTAAAGTTAACTAACTCACGAAACATTTCACGACGTCATTAGACTATTGAACATACAAGTGACTTGGACTCGTAACAATCATTGACATCGTACATTCAATAACTAGACAATAAGACCTTCGTTGACTAACATTATGTCTTTCGATATGTTGGTTCTTTTGGCTAATGTTATTTCGCATCACGACATGGTCGAACAAATGAATGTGGATGCATCCAAGTTCTCTCCATTGTCGATATCTATCCTTATGGCTATCCAATGAAGATAGGAAAGAATAATCTCCATGTTGACTTTGACACCCTCACTTGCTCGTAATCTTCGTGTTTAATTGCTATTGATATTCGAGGACTCATCCGTATCGTAATATGCTCACTCACTCGCAATCTGTTCACGAGATATATATCCAACAGCCTCGGAACACTATGGAAAGGGTCAAAGGACTAATCACGCGACGGTGACTCAATCACAAACAAGTCACCATTACACTGCAGACTTAAGGGTTGTTCTCCTAATTCTCAAGTCGATCCAACCAAACTATATGACACACCGTTGAAGAGCTCACTCTCCAATTCTTAATCGATATCGGTTATGACGAGGCCACAGGAGTAATCACCAAGCATTCTCACGTAGAGCTTAATAGTATTCCTCAACCATGGAGAACTCTACATGATCATCACCAAGTCTGTTTACGGTCGTGACAGAGGCTATGAGCATCCTAAGCTCATGGAACCGCAAATATTTTGGGCATTGGTCAACATGAAACACATCGCTATCGAAGCTCTTATTTGGGATGACATGATGTCATTTCTCAACAAGCTTGGCTCAAAGATTCCCTACATTAGATATACTAAACTGCTGATCCAGAGCACTTGGACTTCATCCCGATATTCCCAAGAGGCTCAATGACCCCGACAATCACGATATGTTGACGGAACCTATTCTATCTGTCGTAATCAAGGAATCATCTACAAAGAAACAAGGTGTTTGGTTGCCGTTTTTCTAATCAAGATGTCGAAAGCTCAAACGCATAAAAGGTATCTGGAAGCGTTAGACAAGGCAAAGTTGGTCATCTCGACAAAAATCTTCGGAACACCTGTAAGGAGAACCGTAAGAGGAAGTACAGAAGCGCAACAAGTATGTGAGTCAAAGGAAGCTTCCTAAAAGGAATCCTCCTTCTAAAAGGATTGTTCCGTAGAAGGAAGCCGAACCTATTCCCACACTTGAACCACAAAGAAAGCTTGTGGACGAGAGCTCAAGATCGACATGTATGAAGAGTTTCATTACTCGCAATCGCAACCAAGCACCCGCCTCAAGAGCAAAACCTCCAAGTCCTCCATTTGCCCAAGAAAAGGAAGACTCAAGAATTGTACCCTATGATGAGAGCTCAAGAAGAAGAAGAGCAACTGGATAAATCATACAGAAGAAGTTTAAAATCGTCGACATCTTCAAAAGGCTAAAGAATTTGCTAAAGACCAAATGGGTGGCCCGGTGGGTCAAGTGGTGCAGCTCAATCTTCACCAACTCGATGCGGTTAATCAACCCGATAAGGGAGTGGTGCCACCACTCTTGTGCAACAACAAAAGCTCGCAGAGGATACTATTGTATATGATTTTGAGAAACCGAAACCGAGAAGTCCGAGAAAGATAAAGATGATGATTATGACAAGTTGCTTCTGGAAGTCCCACGCATTCACGTAGGAAACTTCGAACCGCCTAAGGACCCCGAACCTCCTCATGTCTCCTCCTCATCGACTCTTCATCTCATTCATCACCACCACCATCAAAGAAGTCAACCGATCATCATCCAAATCGTGAAGAAACCACCTCGCTCTTGGATTTCTCGGACTCATGAAAGAATTGTGAAAGTCATTCAACAAGTCGAAAGAAGGACATGCTTTACGAAAACCGAATTGGTTTGTTGACCAAATACAAGACTTAAATGATGAGAAAGACAAGATGCGTAAAGAAAGGAATTTGTTCAAGTTCATGAAGAGTCATCGTAAAGAGGAACTGAACGAAATGATCAAGGTTACACTAACAAGTACCTTAGGATATCGCTCCTAAAGTCCAAAAGGAACTGGAGAAGACAACAAGAGATCATACCCACAAGTTTCTTCTCGACATCGTCCCCGTGTCCGACTAGAGAAGTATTTTCTAGACAACTCACCCCTAACATCGCCGCATTGGTTAAACATACAATGGCCAAAGAAGTCGATCTCTCGAACTGAAAGTTAATCGCTAAACTAGTGATGCAAATGTCAAAGCGATCCGAACGCTTACTTCGGATGAAGCTAAATTTTCAAGGTCTACTTGCTTTTCAACTCGGATCATCATGCAAGGAGTCACCGATCAACCCAAACGCCAAGAGATGACGATGATAAGGACAAGGACTCGCATCTAAACGCCGAAGCTAACGGTGAATCTTCTTCGATGCCACCTCCTCTACAACGGACTTCTTCTCAACAGAAGTATCCTCCACCTCGGTCTTCATCGATAAACCTCGGGACGATTCCGAGTTACCACCCTGTCTCAAAAATAGGTGATTACTTTGAATATACGGGTGGTGACGATGAAGAGGTCCTTGAGCCCCAACAACAACCCACCTCTCCCAAACAAGGACGTAAACCAAAGATCATCATCTAAGCCTTCAAAAAGAAGAAGAAGACGCTTCATACCGACGTCATATCATGGCTAGATGACGATAAACTCAAGAATTTGAATGGTTTGCTACACTTGTTAACAACACTCCTACCTCAAGAAGGTCAAGAATTGGTAGACGGTAGTACCTTGGAGCATGCAAAGATTTTGCAAGAAAGGTTCCGTGTGAAGAAGATGACGAATCAATTGAAGCGCATCAAGAATGAAGCATTCCTACTTTTGAAAGACACTCGGAAAGTGCAATCGAGGTTGAATATCACCTTGAAAACATTGCTCGAGCCATTTCTAATAACATGGATTGGCTCAACCCGAAGCAAACATCGACTTCACAAAGCGGGACAATCCTCCATATTACATGACTTGTCTCGACCTCTACCTACCATTGGCCAACCCGATCGACCTAGGATTCCTTTCGAGACATTTCTTCAACCAAGACTTAGATTTTCTTCAACACGGTGGCGATGGTTCAAGGAAATACGCTACATCTCGACACTTCCATTCCTCGCCGCCATATACTCGATTGTATAGCCATCGAGGAACGTGCTACCCACATGTTCTCCGACAAAGTGGTAGCATATGACCAAGATGCAATGTATGGGATTCACCATTGGCCGAACGTCAAGAATCTACTACGTGTCGCTTGGTCCAAAAGTCTCAACATGCGGTGTTCAAGATTAAAAGTATCGTGGCCATCCAACATGTTGGTCTATCGCCTAAATGGGACTACACTTTTCTCAAGAAGATTGTGGTCAAAAGACAAGACGAAAGGGACTATGCATTCTCTGAAGTCGACTTTGAGAATTTGAACATCAACGATATTGAAGACATGTATCTTGCCAAAGTTCAAGGTCGCATGAGACAATTTCAAATCAAGTACAACGTGAATTCATCAAGTCACCGCTCATCTTCATCGACGATAGTCATCAAAGAACGTGTTGAAGATCTTCACTTGCCGTTGAATCATATCGAAACGTGTCAACCTCACTCCTCCAACGCTTGATCTTCCCGACATCAATCGCCTAACTCAATATACGCCATCAAGAAACCATTCGAGTTGTTTACCGCAGATGAACTTCAAAGAAACCGCTTAATGGCATGTAGTGAACTTGTAAATTCGGGATCATACCTTGAAGTCGGTTAGGGATGGATTGGCGTGTGTTGAAGGATATACGCTGAAAATTGGGTCTCCTAAGCTACCGGAATTCTCGTGAAAGGAGGGATGTGAGAAGGATCATCACCATGATTGATGAACGGTTGTTCGAAGGGATCGCCTGTAACGTTGGAAAGTTTTGTTGGTGGTCGACCCAGATCAACATCACCGCTATCAACGCCTGCTCGCACTCCCGGAACATCACCGCACTTCTGGTACTCCTTGATTTGGTTCTTTCATTAAAATTTTGGATGTATGATGATATATGTCGTTGGCTTGTGCACACATAACGATGTACAACCCGTAATTGTCAAGAAAGGACCACGTGGTACGCCTCGATGCCACAATCCTTATAAAAGGAGCGAAGTTTATTTTGAGTAAAACCTATCAAACCGTTCACTTTTCAAGGTTTTGCTCAAAAGACAAGTACTTCCAGTATGACTTTCAAAACCTCAACCGCTTATATCACTTGTTGAGGGGAGTATTTGATTTAAAACTTTGTTCACAAATTGTTCATAGTGGTCATCTTCCCCAACACTCGAAATGGTCATATTTATTGTCAACCATTCAAAATAACATTTTTATGCCATTTTTGAGGGGAGAAAATTGTGTGATAAGAAATATGTTGTACAAAATGCAAATGAATCAGATACCTCGGACTTAACCAACGAATTGACGGTACTAAACTGTTAGTAACTCGAAAAGACTTGTCTGGACGGGTAATAATTTCAAGCTAGTTCGCTAGTAATGTAAACGTGTCTCGTAAAGGACTTGTCCAAGTAGAAAGTACCATTCGAGATACTCTTGGTAGACATGAACTCGATGTATGACAACCTTCGAGGTTTGTCTACACCTTTAAGGTAGTTATTGGAGCTAGTTGTCACCTAAAACCGACAATGTAACTCTTTAACTACGCAACGTAACCGTGTCTCGCGGGGATTGTCTATCTCGAGTGGATCAATTCAAAATGTGCGCTCTTTCTTCACTTGTGCATTTAACCATTAAAACTATTAAGCACATGTGGAGGGGTATTTATGCAAAACCTTATCTCTCACGATGGTTCAAACATGTTTTTCATTTACAAACCATTTGAGAGATTTTTCACAAATTGTGGTTTTAATGGCAACATAGGTTAGTCATGGAGTTATAAGGTGACTAAGGTTAGGAATAACTGTGTTCTATGATCCGCCAGAGCGGAGGATCTACCCAAGGACACTACCATTAGTTAGTGTTAGAAGTCCTTAGAATGATTGTAAAAGGAGAAAATGAGAATCGGAGAAAGAAGGAGTTGAAGAATCAAAAGAAATGTAAAGTAAAGGGTGAAAAGAAATGCCCTCCGCATTATTCAACTTAGGCGGACACCGGGTTCAATTCATATACTACGATTGTCACTTAGTGACACCAGATTGAAGATTAAAAGTCGTCATGGACCCAAATGGCGCATGCACTAAACCTTCTTAGCCACTCAAGTTTCTCTCAACAAGCTTGTTTCATTCTCACATGGAACCCTACATAAACTATTGGCTTTCTCCTAGAGATCGCCGGTATTGAAGAAGGAGACCCTCTCCTAGTCTCCGCCAGAAAACCAAAACACACTATTGAGTCTAGAGCCACGAGATTCATCAAAAGATCTCTTAGGAACACTTGACATTTAATCACTTGATGATCAACAAATAAGATTATCGATGGTTCATATCAAGTCCTTCACGATCTTTGCAACTGTCGAGAACATTTATGAGAGGGTCACATCCGTGATCCTCGGTGATTAAATGGAAACTCCCGCCGTGGTCTACATCAAATAGCCCTTACAAGAAGTCACTTTGGTAACTCCCGTGGATTACGCGGAGTGTGTCTCAAACGGTCTACAACAGGAGGTGATGCTTGGTGTACCTCAATGACTCATCTCGAACTGTAGATGTACTTTGCACATCGCGTTATCTCACTTGTGGGACTCCAGTTCAGAACGGCCTTTGTAAGAATTAGAGTTGTGTTTTCACACTATGTCGTTAACACTCTCAAGTTCAAACTTGTAAGTGCGGAAACCACTTATTACTAACCGCTTGAAATGTTTTCTTATGGAAGCTTCGAGCGGAATGATCATGCCGATTCTTCTCATGCTCACGCAACATCATCACTAATGGAAGTTCTATTCAAAAGCAACACAATCACGTCGAATGATTCTTCGTCAAACCAAAGAATCTACAAAATTAAAATCTTAAAGAACTTCATCAAGATTGAATTCCAACGCCAAAGAGCGTGTGAGCATGTTGAAGAATGATGTGGAGACACTGGGAGCAACAAGCGCACTGAGGCGGATCGATGCGCATAACAACATACTATCACTTTCACCACAAAGAACAATGATCAAAGAACAAAGTTAAAGATGACGTCAAGCATAACTGCTCAAAGATAACTATCTCTCTACCGGGAGATTGTTCGAATCAAGGCAATTCCTCTCACAGAAAGAAGAATGTCGAAGACGTCGAGCTACTATTACATCAACGCCTTCACCGTTTACATTCATATATACTTGAGGGAGATTGTTGGAATCACTCCTAAACAAGATTTCAAGTATTTATATTTCATATGTAATAGTTAGCTTTATTATGGCCTTTATGTTTGTTTAAGGTCTAGCTTATGTAGAAGGCCCATAAGCTTAGGCCCAAGCCCATATAAGAAAGGATGGGAACTAGGAGTGTTGCCCTAGCTTCCCTCCTATAAATACTCTTGTAAACCCTCATTTGAGGGTTGGTTATTCAAGTTTTCTCTCTTTCACATATACCTACGCATAACCGGTCTTATTATTGTTTGTATGTGTGTTAGATCTTGTTCAATCGCCTCATCTCCTTTCTATATTACTTGTGTTTGTAAAACTAGTGACCTAACAAGTTTAACTCTTGTTTTAATACTTCTTCTCTAAACTTACTTTTTCTAATAGTTGTACGCATTTGGTCATCCATTTCCTGCTCAAGGGTGGTTAACTCAAACTTAGCACGTTGTTCATAAATAGCTACTTGTTCTTTATAGGCATTCAGTTCAGAGATAACAGAATCATCAGGGTCACATGCAGTGTCTTCATAAAAAACATAGTCATCATTGACTGTAGAAGATGCATCACTTGGTATAGTCTCACTTTCACTTTGTTTCACATATTGAGCATATGGGACAACATTGATATTACCTATATTTTCAATATCTGACTCAAAAGTTTCAGTTGATTGTACTTTGTCATGTGTCTTTTGCTCATCAACATAATCGTATAGTTTTAATACCTCCGAGATGATTGATTCTTTGGATGGACCCGACTTTGTTGTGATGATGAGACCTTTGAGAGACCATTGGAGAAATGCTAGCCATGAAGATTATCCGTGCGAGAGGTTCATCATCGACGCCGTAGTCGTATGCATCACGCCCCGCAACTTGAAAGGCATTCGATGATTATGACCTATCTCTGAATTGGTCGCTCATCCACATCTCGCATCATATGTCTTGGCATTGCCTCAAGAAGAAACAACGACTCCTCTTCATCCAACACATCTCCATTATCCCGAGCTTGCATAAGTAACATCTTGTCTTTGAAGTACTCTTCATTTTGAGGGTGTTTTGGAGAAGTGCGGTTCCTTGCTATGTGTCCATCACCACCAGCAGTTGTAGCACTTAATTGGCTTAGCTTGACCACGATTTGGATTTCTTCCATGATTACGATTTGCCACATATCCTCTACCAACTCCACCTCTTCCCTGCTCATCGCCTTTCTAGAACCGGTTGCACCATGACCTTCCCATCTCGACGGTAGCTTGATTGTGTGGGTTGGATCTTTGTTATGAGGTTATTGTTGGTGTGTGGGAGAGAGTTCATGTTTTGACTAACCATGAGAGACAGTTGATTGATGAGGTTTTCCATGAATGTGTTTAGGTCAGGAGGCTTATATGCGGGATCAGGGATGAGCTTGTAATTACCATTACCCATGGGTATGACTTGAGAAGTTTTGGTGGTAACTCCAATATTTGTGTAAAAAGTTGTTGAATCATTTGATGAGCTTGTTTCTCCCTGGTTGGTTTTGAACTGATCAAGAATCCTTTTTTCAAATATAGCATGTCTCTCATTCTGAAAAAGGAATGCATAAAGTTGCTCATAGTTGTTATTCTTCAATCCTTTGGTTAGCTTCACAGATGTGACAAACTTATGCCATTCGGGATTCATGTTGTTCAAAAACTTTGAATTCAGCTGAATATTTGGCATGGTCATTTTGATATTCCTCATATCATTCACAAGCTTCTGGAATCTCACGTAATACTCATAGACACTTTCTTGTGGCTTCATCTTAAAGTGTTCAAATTCATCATACAGCTGTGATTCTCTGTCTTCCTTCATCAATTCGTAACACGAGAGAAGCATCTTGACATTATCCCAAACACCTTGGCTTCGGTGTTGTGATTGATAAGCTTGTAGATATCTTTTGGAAGACCTCAAGTATAATGTTAGAAGCCCTAATGTTAGCATCGAATCTCTTTTCTCCTTATCATTGAGCTCATCATACGTCTTTCGATCTCATCAATTCCATATATCATTGTTCCATCTGCAGATGTATCAATTAAGTCTCTTGTAGTCTCAATCGATAAGGTCCTTCATCAATAGACTTGAGAACGTTGACTTCGTTTTCCTTTCCAAGATAGTACAATCGATTCGTTGTGCCCAAGAGTCATAGTCGATTACATCAAGCATGGGTGGACGAGTATCTGAACCACGGTGCTTGAACATCCTCAAAGAACAAAGTGGAGATTGTAACATATTGGATTTCACAAACACATCATATCACTAACATAAGAGGCGTACAAGATGATTTCTAGAGAGAAAGTTAGAGGTTTAGGGAACTTTAGTGAGAGAAAGAAAAGTCTTATTATGAGCTCCAACTCTACCTTGGAAGGTAGAGTATTTATAGTCATTACATAAATCGCCACCTATCGGGCTATGGATCGGGCATACGGTGGGTAAAGACCGTCCATCCTCCACGGTGTTACTTAACTAAATACTACTTAACATTAAATAACTACGACTACAAGCTTTCTAACGGATACATATACTTGAGGTGATCGACACTTTAATACCTGGATTTTCTAAATCCTAACAATCTCCCCCTAATGGAGGTCACCTCAAACACACATTACAATTACATAGAATACAAACTGATATTACATTGAAATTGTTCTTGGATTCTTATTCATGTTCTTTGTTCTTTAGCTCGTAGTCTTTGATACTTTATTATTGCATGTTTGAATAATCTGAGTGGAGGTCTTTAACTAATCCACGTGATATAGAGTTTTGAGCCATCTTTGAGATCATCAGCCACAGTAAATCTCTGACTCATCCATTGTGGTGTTGTGACATTTGGACCGACATGCTCACATTCTAGATCATGATATATTCTTATCGAGTAGCGGAAGCTTTCGTTGATTCATGATATTGGCGCAGCACAGCCGAAGCATGGAGTGATAATATCGAGTCATTGATGCAATAATCATGATTTCTTTGGAAATGAATGTGTTGTGTGAGCATGCGGCTATGGATTGACCGCTCCATTACGATCACCGCAAACGTAGAGTGTTCTTGCATAAAACAGTTAGCAATAAAGCACACAAGAGTGTCTTTGATCACTTTTTGAATTGAGGTACACGCCCACGGTTCCCATTGATCAAGACAAATCTTGTCTGTGATCGGTATAATTTTGAAGAATTTCCTTGACGGGGTTTCGCAATTGTTCTTGCCATTCTCAAACCGGAACGTCTCAAAGAAGACAACACGGAGTGAGTGAACCAAATAATTGAGATTCACCGATTGATGAAAAGAGATTTGAAAACAATCGCATCTTGCTCAATAGAAATTGTTTTTGCAATACAACGAAGGTTTTAATGAAAATCAATTATCAATCATAAACACCTTTTGATTTGAAATATAAGTACACAAATCGATGTGCCAAATAAAAGAGTTTTAAGCACAACGACCGGTTTTTCAAAGGTATCCGTCAATCCATATCCTTAACTGTGATTGATTAAAAGATTGAATCGCCCCATTGTTTACATTCGGTTGTCACATGGTTGATCTATTGAATAGATCTCACATGCCACCTACCGGGAGCTTGTTAGATGTTGGCTCGAAGGCTTTCCATCTTCATTGTAAATATGTTTACATATCACTCGGATGTTCCGCAATACCACAAGGATAATGCGAGGACTCAAATATAATCTCTCTTTCCACATTGTGTGAAACAGAGAGTCTTCATTGAAAGTGTCCTGATGAGATTTATTGATGATCTCGTTGCTCTAGACTCAATTTGTGCATATTTGGATCCTATATCGGAGACTAGGAGAGGGTCTCCTTCTTCAATATCAACAATCTCTAAGAGAGTCGATAGATAATGTCGGTTCCCGTGAGAATGAAACAAGTCCTTTAAGAGGAACTTGAGTGGTTTGGGAAGTTAAAGTTCAAGGCCATCGGGTCCATGACGTTTGTCTTCAATACCGATGTTACCTTGGTAACCACCAAGAGTATATGAATTGAACCCGGTTTACGCCCTAAGGTTGAATAATTGAGGCTATTTGTTTTCACCCTTTTCTCATTCAAATCTTTTCATTCTTCAACCCCTTGATTGCTTATCGAGACTTCATAGCTAGAACCTTGTTAGGTTTATTCCAAGATTAGCTCAATCTCATCCGCACTCTTCCCATATCTCACTTTTCTCCTTTTTTCAATATACCTAAGGACTTCTACACTATCAAGTGGATAGTCCTTGGTAGATCCTTCGGTTACAGCGGATCATGGGAACAAATACCTAACCTTATCATCCTTATATCACCGTACATAAAGTAAATTTGGTCGGTCTATTTGGTATTGTTCATCTGCCATTGGAACCAATTGAAAACCATTTGAAAATCAATCCAGATACTTGTGATCTATTATCAAAGCATTTTGTACCTGAATTGTTTTTGATAATTTTAGAACAAGGGCTCCCCCTCAACGTGTGCTTCATGTATTTGAAATTGTTTGGCACACGGAGGCAAGAGAAAGAAATAATTTCTTTGAATTCCATTTTCTAAAAGATATCAACATCACTTCCTTAATCAAACAAGTAGATAAACCATATTGGGGAAGGATGAGGTTTTCAAAAATTTGCTCCCCCTCAATATGTGCCTCGAAGTTTGAAAGAGTTTTACACATATTAGAGGGAACCTGCACTTAGAGACAATTCAATCACGTTTCAGATCTTTGTGGTTTAAGATAGATGCTCCCCCTCAACATGTGCATGGAAAATTTGAAATCGTTTGGCACATGTGGGGAGGAAAGCTAGCTAAACACTTGTGAAACCATTTATCGAATTATCAGTTTAAATTCAATTTAAATCAAAAATTCTCCCCCGATCACAATTATCAAATCATTTGAGATTTGTGATCTCTGTAGATTTAAATTGATTTTGAAAGCTTTTAAGGATAATTGTGACTTGATTATGAAAGCGTTTTAACTGATAAGGATCTGATTTTGAGACTTTAAACTCCATTTATTAAACATGCATGATTATCTTTTGAAAATAATTGAGTGACAAATAACCTTTTAATTTAATTGAAATCATTCTCCCCTCAATCAATGACATAAGTTGTTGATTGAGAGATAGGTATTTTTGACAAATGTTAAGTCCAGATGATTTCCAAAAATAGAGTCCGAGTTATTTTTCAAAGCAACTAGTATTCATTACATAGTAAAGATTTGTTTAAAGAATCAGAGCATGAGATTTGAAAATCAAGATAAAGCATGGCTCTGTTCTTTCTTTGAAAAGCGGGTTACTGCCTGAAATGACAATAAACCAATGTTTCTCTTTCTCCCAATTTTTTTTTTTTTAATATGAAAATTCGAACAACATCTAAAGTCCCGTGTCATTCTTTGAATGACAGCATCAAGACCATAGATATTTATCGAATCGAGAAAAACATGACAAAATAACAATATTTTTTGAAGATTTTTCAAATTTTTCAATTTTTTATGGATTTTGAAAGTTTTATATTTTTCTATTTGATTTTTGAAGGTTTTATAATTTTGTATTTTGGTTTTTCGAATAAATATTTACAAGAGATAGATGAAGAAAAACTTTTACTCTTCTTCTTCCTCTTGAAGACGTTTGAGTGTTTCCGGTTGTAGGCTCTTAAGACCAAGTCGTGGAAGAATAAACTCAAAACGTTCTCTAGGAAGAGCTTTGGTGAAGATGTCGCTAAGCGGTATTGGTCCTCACAAAGTAAAGTTCCACCACACCGTTTTCAACTTGTTCCCTGATGAAATGATGTCGAATGTCGATGTGCTTTGTTCTTGAGTGTTGTACGTTGTTGCATGAGAGAGCAATAACACTTTAATTATCACAGTACTTGGGATCTCATCCATAGGATTTGAGCACAACAAGATGACATGGCTATGTATTCAGCCTCTGTATAGGAAATAGAAGTACTTAGTTTCTTCTTTGAAGACTAACTCACAAGCTTATCACCCATAAACTGAGCACCTCCAGACGTAATTCGACGAGTATCTTGACATCCTGCATGATCAGCATCTGCATAGGCTGTTAGTGACATACCGGTGTCCTTGGTACCAAAGTCCCATATTGATGGTTCCTTGGAGATACCGAAGACCCGTTTAATCGCTTCAAGGTACTTTTTAGTAGGCCTAGCCGGTATCCGCACACATGCAAACAATGAACAACATGTCGGTCTACTAGGCGTGAGGTACATCGGGATCCAATCATACTACGATATTTCGTTTGGTCTACCATGATCCCTGAGTGGTCCTCATCTAGTTTAATACGTTCAATCATGGGAGTGTCAACAGGGTCACTAGAATCGAATCAAAATTTTTTTAAAATCTCATTAGCATATTTAGATTGCCTCCGGGACTTTGTGAAATTTGTAATCCCAAGAAAAATGACATTTGTCCCATCATTGACATTTGAAATTTAGAACCCATTTCATTTGAAAAACGGTCACACTCATTGGGGTCAGTCGTGGCAAAGATGATATCATCAACATATATTTAAACATGAATTAAGTGTTTGCGACTTTCGGTGAACAATGTCGGATCAAGCTGCTCCTTTCTTGAATCCAGAGATAGAAGAAACTTTGATAGTGTATCATACCAAGCCCTTGGAGCTTGCTTTAAACCATAAAGAGCCTTCTTCAAACGATAAACGTGGTAGGATTCTCGGATTCACAAAGCCTTCAGGTTACCGGCGTGAGCGACTTCCTTAAGATCTCCGTTGAGAAACGCCGTCTTTACATCCATCGATAGACTACCATGTTCTTACTTTAAGCATTAGCCAAGAAGATTACGATTGCCTCGACACGAGCAACCGAGCAAATGATTCTTCAAAGTCAATACCCTCCTCTTGACGATATCCTTTAGCAACTAATCTAGCCTTATTTTTCGAACATCTCCATGCTCATCAAGCTTCACTTTGAAGATCCACTTAAGAGCAATGATCATAGCACGTCTGGAGCGGTACTAATTCCTATACATCTAATCGATCAAACTCATGAATTTCTTCTTGCATGGCATTGAACCGCCTATCTTCATTCATAGCGGTTTAACATCTTTAGGTTCGATCTTAGAGAGTACGGGTGGAAGAAGCACCATAAGGCATCGGTTGCAAGTTGTTTCCTTGTGGATACTAGTCGAGAGGATTTCCAATGATGTTGTCCAATGGGTGATCATGAGTCCATTTTCCGAGGTGTTCATGTGGTCGTTGTTGAGGGATCAAGTAGCAGTCGATGTCTCTGAAGAAGATGGTTCGATGATGATTCAGAGAAAATATGTTTTCAAATGGAGCATCTTCGAGGAGTAGCAAAGGATTAACATCATCATTGATGCGTAAATAGTTCCATGATGTACATTCAAGATTGATGATTTGTTGATGAGACCGAGTAATCAACAGCAGCGCTTCTTGACTTAATGATATTGAGGCGAAGGGTTGACTTCATTCATAGGGATATGAGTGCCTCGGTTGTAGGAATTGATGATCATTAGCACTTGGCTCATAGTGTTCATTAAACATAGGATCAAACAATTTCTTCAAATCATCTTGATTGGAGGTACATATGGAGTTCTTTGAGAGGAATTTGGTACAAGGATGAACCAATGGACTGTTTTGAAGTGCGGGTCCAGAATGGATTGTCCAGAGCCATTTGACTGTCGACTCATCGAACGTAACGTGAATTGTTTCCATGATATTTCGGTTTCTCTTGTTGTAGATTCTATAACCCTTCTTGTTTGGTGAATAACCAACAAAAATCCAATATCCGCCTTTGCTTTTAATTTTCCTAAGTCTTGACCGTCATTCGTTGGATAGCACAAGGCACCAAACACACGAAGGTAGGAGAGATCGGGGCTTTCGTTTATGAACAAGTTCATATGGAGTTTTTCCATGAGAGGTGTGTATAAGGGAGCGATTTTGGGTGTAGCAAGCGGTGGCAATGGCTTGACCCATAGAAACATTGGAACCTTTGAATAAATTAGCATTGTTCTTGCGGCTTCCACAAGAGTTCGATTGTCTTTCAACTACACCGTTCTGTTGAGGAGTTCGTGGAACACTTCTTTGATGACCGATTCCAACACTTTCATAAAAGCGAATTAAGTCTTTGTTAACAAACTCGTGCCATTATCTGTTCGAACAATTCGATTGTATTGTTGAGTTGAACTGAAGTCGTTTGATTAGTTTGATGATGACATCGGAGTTTCATCCTTTGTCCTCAAAACTTTACCCAAGTAAATCGAGTAGTCATCAACAACTACTAGAATGTATTTCTTCCCATTTATCGTTTGCACTCTCATTGGTCCGCACGGATCCATATGAAGGGTATGAAGAACTTCCATTCTTGAGTTTGTGGGTTTTGGTTTGTGGGCATATTTCGTGCTTTTTCCCAATTGGCAAGTGAACAAAGATGATCTTTTTCATATTTTAATCTAGGTAAGCCTCGACAAGATCCTTTCGGAAAGATTGTTTATGGTGCCAAGTTCAAGTGATTGAGACGACGATGCCATAACCAAGACTTTGTTTTAGAAGCCTTTGACGAGAAGCGATTGGAGAAGACTTCATCATGTCATCGATAGAGATGGTGTATAGGTTTGAACCTCAAGTACCTCTTAATAATTCCACACCATCAAGTTCTCTAACGAAACAAGTATGTTTTCTAAAAGCCACTTCTAGATCGAAATCACAGAATTGACCAACAAAGAACAAATTATGACCAAGACCTTCCACATAATATACCCTGGAAATTACACTTTTACCAACCACATAATCTCCATAACCCATAATAGCTCCAAAATTGTCGTTCTCGAATCTAATCGTCTCCGATGAATTTATTCACGAAGTTCATGAGCATGACGGTCTCGATCATATGCTTGGAACAACTCGAGTCCGGTACCACGTAATCGATTTGAGCGATCCGCAATTGAACACGCACAAGAATGGATAATCGGATAATTGGGATCCCATGCAAGAATGGGTTCCATTTGGTTAGTAATGATGATTGGAACTCCCACATCGAAATAGAAACACCCATATTAGAAATAGAAGTAATGGAAACATTAGAAATAGATGCAGTGCTAGTATCCGTATTTGACCTATTCTTAAGGGAATAATTCTACCAGTAGGCATCCATTTTCTAGTGGGCATTGCCTGATTAACATTATGGCCAAAAGGTATCCATTGATAACCTATCTTACTAAATGTTCTTCCTATGGGTTTCCACTGTTTTCTAACTTTCTTTCGCTTTTGCCTTTTATCCTTCTTAGCTTGATTTTTAACATTAACAGTTTTAACTGAGCATTTGACAGCTTTAGACAAATCATTCATACCACATTCTAGATTAGTAACAGAAACCACGCAATCATCATTACATGTGTTTCCAAAAGTAGTAGAATTCGCATTAATTACAGTATGCTTAGAGCTAACACTAGAATCAACACGATTCGTTTTATTCAAATTCTCCCTACGGTGATCTTCTACTTTCTTCCAATGCACATTCTTAGCTTGCGAGGTCCTATCATTCCTTGTATTGCCTTGAGACTTTGACCTGCTCGCTTTAATGTCATTGATTACTCCTGTAGAGGGAACGAGAACATTAGTTGGTTTTGCCGCTTTTGCCGTTCCTATTTTGATGTCTTTGGGATGTGACCTATTCAAGGCACACCGAGGTTCACTTCGTAACACTTGGAGGTCTGGGATCTGAACTATTTGAAGGCCTACTAAAGTTCACATTCATAACATTGGGCATTGAATGACTTTTATACTTGGCATGAGGCATAGAACTGGGTATCAAGGGATTGACTTGCTCACCTAGGGATTTAAGGCATTTTTTAATTAAGCATTCTAGAAGTTCTTGAGATCGTTTGGCATATAAGCATGCATGGCCAATTGCATTATCAAGTGGTTTCTCTAACTTATCCTCTTCTACAATCTCACGGAGACATTCTAGACTATCCTTAAGGTATGAGAAATATGTTTGAATGGCAAGTTTGTTATTCCTAAGATGAGGAGGAACATATTTCACATAAAAAGCATATTTATTACACCCACGCACCTTTGATGCACCATTCTCCCCATTGGTCATTGGCATTTTCCCTTTTACCTGACTCTTCAGATTCTCAATTTCCTTTTGCAACGAAGTTATTTGTTCATTATTTTTATTACGAGTGACTTTTATTGACTCAAATAACTCATTGAAATGACGTTTAACCTTTTCATTTTCTTCTAGAAAACTCTCATTTTCCTTTTGTAAAGCATTAACCAAGTTTTGAAGATGAAAATTTTGAGAATTCGATGAATCTAAAGGAGGAGGCATTTGGGAGCCAGTCACATTGTTCATTTCACCCTTTAATTGAGAAATTTGGGCTTTCAACTTTCTCGATCGTGTTACAATGAGCTCGAATCATTCATCGCGTTTGCTAATTTCAAAAGCGCATCAAATTCGGGAACATCCAAGGATGTCTTGATATTTGAGGTTTTAACATTCTTCGGATGTTGATATTTTAATTGCAAAGCAAGATGCTCAACTTCCAATTTAGAAAACTGTTTTACCAGGTTATCATGATCATCCTGTTCAACCTTATTATGCAGTTTAGAGTTAGTTTTTTCAAGCTCAATGACACAATCATGGGAGACTTTCAAAGCAACAGATAATTCATGAAATTGAGAAGCATTAATGGAAGAATTTGTAGCAGTGTAAAACATATCTTGAGCAATACATTCAGAAATAAGATTCTCATTCAAGGTATGCAAGTTCTTCCTCTCAATCTCATTATATTTTAGTTCTCGCTCATAGTCACTAATCTCAAAAATCATCGCATCAAATTCCTTTTCCATTTCTTTAATATCTAAGTCCATCCCCTTTTTAAGACTCTCAAATTGACCTTTTAATTGTTTAAAGAAAGGTATGACCTCGGTTAAATAGCATTCTTTAGTTTGCTCAAAACCCTTTCCCTTGAGTTATCCCATGGGTGTGATCCTTTTCTTACAAGTTTTCTCAAAATCAACAAATAATTGAAATATGACATATTGACTGATTAAGGTCTTGATTTTAGTGGCAATAGTTCTAGGAACTAGATGCATTGGTATATTTGGAGGATACACAGTCGCTGAAGGCATTTTCCTAATGGGAGGGTTTGTAACAACAAGATTCTCTTCTTTTTTCTTATCTAAATCCTTTTTCCAAAACACTTGTTCGGGAGTTAACAACGTTTGAGGCTTAAACATGTTCAAGGAAATCCAGTTTTCCTTCTTGTAATCATGGGGTATGATAGATATTTTCTTCTCTTTACATTTAGGATCATCTAGTTTCTTGTTCATCTTCTCCCTAGTGACTTCATCTGATTTCTTATCTTCCTCAGTGCACTCAACGCAACTAGGTTTCATCTAGGCTTAAGGATTTCATTGCCATCATAAATTACCTTATGAGCACTTCTAGCCTTTTAATGACCTCTGGATTTGGTTCCTCAACAAGGGAATGCTATGCTTATCGCTAAGACTCTATGCTTAGTGATCATGTGAGCGATCGAATGGTGTTCCTTGTACGCATAACTTATTTTCAAGCTTGTTTTTCAAAGTTTTCAAATTAGAAAAATCATTCAAAAGTTTTGATTCCTTAGCTTTGAATTCTTGCTTAAGCATTTTAACATTTTCTTGAAGTTCTTGTTTTTGCTTAGCGCTTTAGAAAGCTTTTCTTGTAAGGAGTTTAACTCTTGTTTTAATACCTCTTCTCTAAACTTACTTTTTCTAATAGTTGCACGATTTGGTCATCCATTTCCGCTCACGGGTGGTTAACTCAAACTTAGCACGTTGTTCATAAATGGCAACTCGTTCTTTATAGGCATTAAGTTCGAGATAACAGAATCATCGGGGCACATGCGGTGTATTCATCAAAACATAGTCATCATTGATCGCAGAGGATGCATCACTTGGTACACTCTCACTTTCAATTTGTTTCACATATTGATCATATGGGACAACATTGATATTACCCATATTTTCAATATCGACTCAATAGTTTGATTGATTGTACTTTGTTATGCATCTTTTGCACTTCAAAGAAGATCGTATAGTTTTAATACCTCGTAAATGATTTTGTCTTTGGATGGACCAACTTGTGGTGATGAAGAGACTTTAGGAGGACCATTGGAGAAATGCTAGCCATGAAAATTGTTTGTGCGATGGGTTCATCATCAACGTCGTAGTCATATGCATCACAATCGGCGACTTGAAAGGCATTCGATGATTGTGGCCAATCTCTGAATTCGTCGCTCATCCACATCTCGCATCATATGTCTTGGCATTTCCTCAAGAAGAAACAACAACTCCTCTTCATCCAAAGTCGCACCATTATCCCGAGCTTGCACAAGCAACATCTTATCCCTCAAGTACTGCATTCGAGGATGTTTTGGCGATGTGCGGTTCCTTGCAATATGTCCTTCCCTCCATAGTTGTAGCACTTGATCGGTTTTGCTTGTCCCCGATTTCCATTCCTTCCCTATTCGATTTGCCACATATCCTCTATCAACTCTACCTCTCCCTTGTTCATCCGCCTTTCTTGAACTGGTTGTACCATAACCTTTCCATCTCGACCAAAGCATGGTTGTGTAGATTGGATGCGATCCCGATTTCATTATTAGTGTGAAGTCTCATTAGTGTGTGGAGTGAAGGTTAAGTTTTGTTTAACCATAAAAGCCGGTTTATTGATAAAGTGTTCCATGACAAAGATTGGCATCGGGTTGTTTGAAACTTGGATCCGGAATGACTTGAGATGCTTTGGTAGTAGTTCCATCATTGGTGTAGAAGGATGTTGAATCATTTGATGAACTTGTTTCTCCTGGTTGGTTTTGAGGCGATCAAGAATCCTTTTTCGAACATAGCATGTCTCTCATTCGAAGAAGGAATGCATAGAGTTGCTCATAGTTTGTATTCTTCAATCCTTTGGTTAGCTTCACGTAGTGACAAACTTGTGCCATTCGGGATTCATGTTGTTCACAAACTTTGAGTTCAAATTGAATGTTTGGCATGGTCATTTTGATGTTCCTCATGTCATTCACAAGCTTGTGGAATCTCACGTAATACTCATAGACACTCTCATCCGGTTTCATCTTGAAGTGCTTAAATTCATCATAGAGTTGTGATTCTCTGTCTTCCATAGTTAGTTCGAGAACACGAGAGAAGCATCTTGACATTATCCCACACCGCCTTGGCTTCGGTGTTGTGATTGATCGACTTGTAGATATCTTTTGGAAGACCTTGAAGTATGATGTTAGAAGCCCCGATATCAAGATCGAATCTCTTTTCTCCTTATCATCGAGCTCATCATATGTCTTTGGTCCATCTATTCCATAGATCATTGTTCCATCTGCATTGTATCTAAGTCTCTTGTAGTCTCAATTTGATAAGGTCCTTCATCAATCGATTTGAGAATGTTGACCCCATTTTCCTTTCCAAGACAAGACAATCGATTCTTTGAGCCCAAGAGTCGTAGTCGGTTCATCAAGCATGGGTGGACAGTATCTGAACATTGCTTGAACATCCTCGACAACAGTGGAGATGATGTAGGTACGTTGGTAGACATGTTAACAGATTACACGGATTTTATAACTCTATGATTAAACCGGAAATAGATTCTTTCACGGATTTTACTAAATCAAGAGAAAACCGTATTATAAGCAAAAATCACCCAAGTCGCTAAGAAACCTTGAACCAAGTCGCTAAGAACCAAGTTGCTAACTATCAAGTCGCTATAATGCCAAGTCGCTAAGACACAGGCAAGTCGCTAAAGAACAACTCGCTAAGCACCAAATCGCTAAGTTATCAAGTAGCTAAATAGCAACTCGCTAGGCACCAGATCGCTAACACCAAGTCACTAACAAACTTAAGTACAAGTCGCTAACTTTCACCAAGTCGCTACCCGTAGTGGAGAATCCACTAAGTGTCTTGTTTGTCGGCTTGTCTCAATAGACAAGTCTCTAAGCTCAAATCGCTAACAACTTCAATCGCAACTCGCTACCAACTTACAAAGCAAGTCGCTACCAAGATTAATAATCCGTGGTTCAAGTCGCTGGGAGGAAAACTCACAAACACCACTTTTCAATCCAAAACAACCCAACCACGATGATTCAAGCTTACCAAATCAAAACCCAAGCACATACAATGATTCTAAACACAAAAGTACACCCAAAATTCAAACTTTAACACTAGAGATGATCCAAATGATGCAAAAACCACTAAACTTTTTCAAACTCTAAAACCATCTAAAAACCACTAGAAATCCAAGAATATGTAAGAGATGATCAAACCATGGCTCTTGATACCATTTGTAACATATTGGATTTCACAAACACATCATATCACTAACACAAGAGGCGTACAAGATGATTTCTAGAGAGAGAAAGTTAGAGGTTTAGGGAACTTTAGTGAGAGAAAGAAAAGTCTTATTATGAGCTCCAACTCTCTACCTTGGAAGGTAGAGAGTATTTATAGTCATTACATAAATCGCCACCTATCCGGCTGTGGATCAAGCATACCGTCCTCCACGATGTTACTTAACTAAATACTACTTAACATTAAATAACTACGACTACGAGCTTTCTAACGGATACATATACTTGAGGTGACCGACACTTTAATACCTGGATTTTCTAAATCCTAACAGAGATGATTGTAGGTACGTTGGTAGACATGTTAACAGATTACATGGGATTTTATAACTCTATGATTAAACCGGGAAATAGATTCTTTCACAGGATTTTACTAAATCAAGAGAAAACCGTATTACAACCAAAAAATCAACCAAGTCGCTACGAATTCTTGAACCAAGTCGCTAATCACCAAGTCGCTAAGTCACAAGTCGCTAGTGCACCAATTCGCTACACAGTCAAGTCGCTAAAGAGCAACTCGCTAAGGTCCAAGTCGCTAAGCACCAAGTCGCTAAGCAGTCAAGTCGCTAAAGAGCAAGTCGCTAAGGTCCAAGTCGCTAAGAATCTTAAGTACAAGTCGCTAACAAAATTGAAAGCAAGTCGCTACCTTCACCAAGTCGCTAGCCGTAGTGGAGAATCCACTAAGTTGTACTATTTGTCGGCTTGTCTCAATAGACAAGTCGCTAGGACCAAGTCGCTACCAAAAAGCACTACAACTCGCTACCTTTTTCTGAAGCAAGTCGCTATGATGAAATTCACTACGAGAACCAAGTCGCTACCAAGACAAACTTCAAAAACACACTTTTCAATCCAAAACAAGCTCAACCATAGTGATTCAAGCTTACGAAATCAAAACCCAATCACATACAATGATTCTAAACACAAAAGTACACCCAAAATTCAAACTTTAACACTAAAAATGATCCAAATGATGCAAAAACCACTAAACTTTTTCAAACTGAAAAACCATCTAAAACCACTAGAAATCCAAGTATATGTAAGAGAGATGATCAAACCATGGCTCTTGATACCATTTGTAACATATTGGATTTCACAAACACACTAAACCAATAATCAAAGAGGCGTATACAAGAGGTTTTAGAGAGAGAAAGTTAGAGGTTGGGAAATTTAGTGAGAGAAAGAAAAATCTTATTATGAGCTCCAACTCTCTACCTTGGAAGGTAGAGAGTATTTATAGTTCTTACATAAGTTGCCACCTACGGGCTGTGGATCAGGAATACAGTGGGTAAAGACCCGTCCGTCCTCCACGATGTTACTTAACTAAATACTACTAAACATTAACTAATCTACGACTACGAGCTTTCTAACGATTACATATACTTGAGGTGACCGACTCTTTAATAACTGGATTTACTAAATCCTAACAAAGCTTCACTCTTCAACCTTTCACCCCTACTTCTTCTTCTTCATAAGAAAGTTAGCAAAACATTAAAACATCCCCTTTGTTTGTTGAAATTCTTGAGATGGGATTGGGATGTCCGGCAATTGCTCAGTGTATGCTATGGGGTCGAGTTGAACGTTGCCAATAGGGTTGCTTCCTTCTCCCTCCCTTTCATCTGATGAGTTCGTCGGTGGGTGAGATCTCTTGCCTTCAACCATAAACCTTGTAGTCTTCACATCGGACAAGGGCACCATGACCTTGTTGTAAAAGATGTGGTCATTGATGTAGGGAGATGGATCTAGAGCAAAGACAAAATTGGCTAGGCGAGTTAAGAGCATGGCATAGGGGAGCACCATCTTGTCTATCCTTGATACACTTGCCATCCGTTTAACCATGTAATAGGCAAGATTGAAGTGAGTCCCAGTAACAAGGCAATAGATCATGTAGGCAAGGAAAGCGTTGGGATGATCCTTATTTCCCACCAAACAAAGGACATTCTACCTTATCACTAGTTCCCATTTCTCATACAATGGTAACATCTCTAAAAGCTCCACTTGAAAGGGATCCCTATAAATGACCTTCGATTTCCTAGTGACCAGAGACGGGGAGGCTCTTTGGATGAAGATGGTATCTCTTACTATAGTAGGATCTGGGAGAGGTGTGGAATGGACCGGATGCTCATCGACCATGTCATGGAGGTGGGCTAGTGACCATTCATTTGAAAACAAGCATGTCCATCGGCAAGGGATATTCGTGTTCATTGATGACAAAAGCGATCAAAATGGTTCCATCTTCATTTCTTATGATCCTCATGCTCTTGTAGAACTCTAGGATAAATACCGGAAAAACTTGTTCATTGATGGTTAGGAGGCAGTGGAAGTTTATTCCCTCAAAGACTTGGGGAATGTCGGTGTTGTTGATAAATGAGGGTTCGACTACACGCCCTTCGTGGAACAACCTCTTTTGCAACAATTTGAAGGCCTTTCGGTCCTCGGGGCTTAAACCATCCTTTCTATGATACATCGGTATATAGTGTGTCGTGTCTTGATAGTCTTGTTGCCTTGAGCTCGGCATGGTTGATCCTAAACACCAAAACCACAATGTGGTGTCATTTATGTGAATAGTATCCTAATTAGGTTCATAACAATTTTGCTCAATACATCTTTATTGAATTCAAAATGAGTTTTTAATTTGTATTAACAATTTTTATTCTTTGATTAAGTTTATCTTAGAAAACAATGTGATACCAAATTGTGATAACCCCATTTGAACACAAGTTCTTAAGATGAAAATTGTGCTTCTAGGAATTAGATAATGGAAATAACAATGTAGTGAACATAATACTTACACAAGTGATTGTTTCCTTTGAAATGATGAGGAATGAGCTCCTATGAACAGTAACTTAGGGTTTATGTTCGCGAGTGCTAGAGTAAAGTGGAAAGTAAAACTCCACAGTGATCATCTAGCACTTATTCTGTCTTCTGATGTGTCGGTTCCCACAGATCCCTTGAATGAGGGATCCGGCTAGTTCAATCGCAGTTTTCGGGCAGATCAACAGTTAACAGTTTAAGTGAACTTTGATAATTTTGATACGGGAGTTTTAATTCTTGACTAATGTTAGTATTTTTTCTCTATTACTTAAGGTATGTCTATAGTTCGAAGTTTTGACGAGTTTTCGTGTTTTACTAGTCCTTTTTGACGAGGTTCCCTTTTTACGAATGAATCATTATTTGGGAAGTTAAGAATCATGACAAAATACTATTTTATCATGATATGAGAAGTTTTACATGGACACTATTGACATGGATGCTAACAACCTTATGTGAGAAATGATGATAAAGGCTTTCAAATAGCCAAGATATCATTATGAGGTAAAATGACTAGTTTGTAATTTTGTCTATAGAGATCAACCAAGAATGCTATTCTTGATGATGTGTTCAATATAGATAACAACTTTAGTGATATTGAAGTATACGTATTGAGTCTACTATTCTTAACGTGTTATAAGAAATGATATTATTAATTAAGCTAGGAATAATAATTTATTTATAAGTAAGTTATTAAAGAACATACCTTTGCTATATATATTTTTTTTATGATTTAAAAAAAATCATAGACGCGAAATTCTTTATGATCTTCTAAGATGCCCAAATCCTAGTATGAAGAATTCTCAAAAAGAAAACGCTAGAATGATCTATCATTATCCAACCTTTAAAATATGATGATTTCTAAAAACATGACTTTTTGTTTTAAGAAATTTCCTTCTTTGTAGTTTTCAAACAAACACGGATCGTATCAAGTTTTTAAAGTACAATATACTCTAAGAAACTTGGTAATGAAGCTCTGGTACCAATTGTGGAAAACTAGAAGGGGTTGAATAGTTTTACCGATGAAAACTTCGTTTTAAACTTTCTAGATCGACTTATGTCAATCTATTTAATGTGTATATTGGATGATGATAGATAAGCATATAAGCAAGTAATATGAAGATAAAGAGTAACAAACACAAAACCACAACACGAGTATTTATAGTGGTTCGGCTACAAGGACACCTTTCTTGCCCTACTCCACTCCCCGAGTCACCTACTTGAGAATTCGTAAGCACTACACAAAACAAGCTCCTTGTGGCAGAAAAGCCTTCACAACGTTGCCTACTCTTTATCCGGTACAAGGCTAGACACCGGGTTCTTCCACGAGGTAGAACCAAACCTAACACAACGTCACCTATACTTTATTCGGTACTAGGCTAGATACTGAGTTCCATTACAAAGGAGGAACTACTACCCAACACTACACAACAACTATCCCAAAGGAGACACACTCCTTATCATAATATCATAAGGATCTCACTATCCTTTAACCCAAACTAATCTATCTTGTACATCGATGCACCATATCGAATGTACACCCTTGGCACCTTTTACTAATGCCTTTGACACGACCCCTTGGCACATTTCACTAATGCCTTTGACACGACCCTTCGGCACCTTTCACTAATGCCTTTGTCTTGACCCTTCGGCACCTTTCACTAATGCCTTCGACTTGACCCGTTTGGCATCTTTCACTAATGCCTTCGACACAACACTTCTAAGGAGGGAGGAAAGAACTATCAACAAGATAACTTCAGTAGTCTTGATGATGACGAAGCTTGGAAACCCATAGACTTGAGCTTGCTTGACTTCAAGAGGTGGTGATATCGCCTTTAAGAGGAACCTAGAGAATCACACAAACACAAAACTACAAAGAAAGATCCTTTGGATATGAGGTTAGAGAGTTTACAATACTAAGAGAGAGTATGTGTAAAAGGGGTGAGTTGCAAGAGAGAAATGGCTCACTATTTATAGGTAAATTTCTCTATTGTTCTCTGGTTCCCACGGATCCCTCCCTAGAGGGATCCGGCTAGTTCAATCTTAGGGATCCGCCAGTCTAGGTCAGCTTAAGTCCGGATTTTGGGTTGCAAACCGGTTTATGGGTTATGGGTTATGAACCATGGGTTATACAAGATGCAATGTATCTAGACATTGGATCATGGATCATGGACCATGGATAATACCCAACATGACTTCATGCATGATGTCATGCAATGGGTCATGGGTTATGGATCAAGCTCCATGGGTATGGGTCATGGATTTTGGGTTTTACCCAACTACATTCAATGTATCTAGTCAATGGGTCAAGTACTTAGATTTTTACCCATTACATTACCTATTACAATATAAGTATGCGCATTTCCATATTATGTAAACACTAGTTGTTATACATATGTATTTCTATAAAATGTAAACACTATTACTTGTTTAGTGTTTTATGTGAAAATGTAAGTGTGTTAGTAAACTATTGGCTCAAACCATTTACGTATTTTATTTGTTTCGTTAAAATGATTTTACGTTTGTTATTGACAAAACAATAGAAGATCGTAAAATATAAATAAACATTTTTACGGCTTATTTATATTAACAATCTCCCCCTTTTTGTTGATGACAAAACATAAGATTATTTTAAGGAAAAACTAGAATTCGTAAAAGTTTGAATTGGAGTTTTTACTCTCTTCTCCCCCTTTTTGTCGAAACAAAAAGAGCGTCGAAAAGAAACTAACACATTGTTTTGAGAAAAATGTGTGAAAAGTAATAATATGAAAAATAAAGAGTAAGAGAGAAGAATAATTCTCGTCTTAGCTCCCCCTTGACGGGTGCGTCCTTTTGTTGAGGGCGTCAAGTAATTAGGAAGACTAAGCGTGTGTTTTGCAATTATGTTTTGTTGAGGGCGTCAAGTAATTAGGAAGACTAATTAGTAACACAATCTTCCGCTAGTGATATTTTGGGGGTGTTACACAGTCAATCACAGATGTTATCTATAGGAGTTAAGGGTTCTAAATCCTCAGAAGAAAAAAACAACTCCTCAGAGAAAGGAACCCATCATCACATCCCTAAAATGGTATTAGCACATCACACCTTATATCTAGGGAGTTACAGGGTTCTATATCCTTAGAGGATGTAAACAACCCCTCCGAGAATGGAACCCACAAACAATCACTTCCTTCTAGTGATTGGATTCCAAACTCACATCTTTTTTTACAGGAATACACAAAAAGCTTTCATTGAATCAGTGAGCAATAAACAACTCACTGATGAAAGGGACAACCAAAAAGTCATCTTATTAACTAACTCTTGTTATTAGTTTTAGAAATAGATGAAGTGTTTGATGATTCAGAATCTGAAATTGAGCTTGAGTCAGAGGACACTTATATATATCAATCAGAGGCTGAGGAGGAAGATGTTCATAATGCTCTGGATGTTGTGGATACATTGTTAAATGAGGATGAAAAAGTGAGAAAGATGAATCAGTTCACACACCACCGTCTCCTCCAAAAGTTGATACACATTAAAAAGTTGAACTCAATATCCCATCATCACCACCTATCATTTTAGAAAATTTACAACCTGAATAGGATCAGCCGCTAAGATATGCTCTGATGGATGATGAAGCTCATAGGCTAGACGTCCTCCAACTTCTCCTGCTCCACCAACTACAAGGTCTCTTGGAGAACTCTTAAGTTCCATCTTTCCTGATCTGATTACATCCGTCTAAAAAACTGAACTTCCAAAAATGATGAACACTCATCTCATTGACTTGAATGCCAAAGCTGCTCAAATAAACAGAGATGCCATCAAACTTGTCAAATTTACACAAATCCTTAAACCATTGATCAAAGACCTGGACCAGGCAGTGGCAAATCACTCCAAAAGATTTTATCTTATTTTGCAGCGAATGAAAACCTCATTCAAGGAAGCTCAGGTTAAGACAAGCCAAAAGAGTCTCTGTTCATTGAAACTCCAAAAAGCTCCCCTATCAAGGCCAACATCTCATCAGCTGAGGGGGATCCTGAACCACAACATGACGTCAAACAAATGAAGGAACCAGAATTCACTCTCAACTCCTTTGGGACAGTTAAAGAAATTGAGAAAAAACATGCAATAATTTCCAAACCTCAATCGTTAGGGACTCTAGATGAACGACAAGAAGAACCAGTGGCAAATAAAGGAAAGACAATCACTTCACCACTAATATTCCCAATTCTAGAACCTATTAGGTCTGTGATGGTTCCAACTAATACAACATTTGAAGAGTTCTCCTAAAATCTCTTCCATCCAGAGTTTCAAAGTGGCTCAGCTACTACACACAGACCTCTAAGTCTTGAAGAGGAAAGAAAAGAAAAAAGATAAAGGAAATGAAAAGGTTGTGAAGGAAGAGAAAGAAGAAGACATAGTTGGGATCTTGGAAATAGGTAGATCAAATCTAAAACTGCATAAAATCTATAATGCAACCAGAGAGGAAATCATAGAAGGACTGAAGTCTGAAAAACAAGTTGCTGAGAAAAAGGTGGCTAGGGAAGCCACTGATGCCAGAAGAGATGCTGAAATGGAAAGACTCGGAGCAATTATGAGGAAGCAATGAACAAAAGGGTTAGGGAAGGTAGAATTACCAGTTTCAAGTGTAAACTATCAAAAATTGGAGTGATGAACCTAGATGTCTTTAGAAATCATGAGAAGTATAACTATGATGTCTTTGATGATTTCAACCTGAAGGACTTGGGATTCTCAGAATGGCTAGAAATTCATAATGCAATAAAGAAACTAACCTTAGTGGCTTCCATAAAGTTCAAAAAGAATCTCTTACAAAGCTTCAGATGGGTGGTTTCCTCTGCCAACACACTTAGTCTGAATCCTCCACCTGAGCTCAGTAAACTTGACATACCAGCCACAAAACTAACTTAGAAGAAAACAAAAAGAATAAATATTGAGAAAATTTTTGTTAATGAAGAACCTAAGGTTAATGGGATGGAAAGAAATCTGATTCCACCAGAGGGTATCAATGGGGTTGATGGCATTAATGCTATAAACTTGCGTGTAACTTAAAACACAACCAAAGTATCAAATTTTCAACTTTTTTTTTGCTAAATCTTAATCCTAGAACCAATAATAACCATAAAAACGCAACCTTTAAAACTACCAAACGTAAAATGTGACCATTTTGGATAAAAAAAACACACGGCACAACAAAAACTTAAGAACTCGCTATTTTGTAGAGTAAGAAAGCAAGATTTTGAAAGCGAAAACACGCCTTGATCATCTTATGGCTCATATTACCACTTGTTAGATAGTACTACCTAGGTAATATCACATCACACATAAGCTAAATTAAGCATTTAGTTTAGAGAAGAAAGAAAGAAAATAGTTTTAGAGAGAGAGATAATGATGTGTAGAGAGATGTAGGAGAATTAAATTGATAAACAATGGACACACACGCATCATACACTACTGGCGTGTATGTATATGCTTACCAGAATGAGTAATGGGCCTTGTAAGGGTTGGGCCGGGCTTCGACATAGAGGATGGACTATCACTAAACTTATACAATATTAGCTTAAGTCCCAGCCCATTAACTCTTAACTAGTCTACTAAACTAATACAAACTATTAAAAGGTTTGTAATAGTTTTAATGACCAACACTTTATAACAAATAAAAACAAGAAACATAAACCATAATATGATAAAAACAAAAAATATAACCTGAACAAACTTAAATATCAACGCCAAAATAAAAACAAAAACCATTTTCATATTGTCCAAACCCTAACCCAGTTACCAATTCCTCACCATCACAACAATGGACATCATTTCATGCACTTGAAGATGTGATTTCGTAACCATTGTAAACATTGTTGTTGCCTTTTCAACCTCTTGATTTTGAACACACCCCCCAAGGAATTCCACACTCTTGACAGCCACTACTGACCCACTCAACCTTTTAAGTTCGAAAGTCAGTTCCTCCCTCTCCCTAACCCTATCAGTAACCTCTTGAAAAAGGATGTCCAACTCCTTTACAAACTTAATCTCTTTAGCAACCTTCCTTTCAAAATATACAAGCATCTGATCTTTCATAGAAGTAGAGTTAGTAGCAACCGCGAGTTCCTGGAGACGAGCCATTCCTATAACTTTTCCGTAAACTTTATTTTTCCTTTGGCTAAGAACTGTTAAATATTTAATAATACGCCACCACTAAATAGAAACTCGCTAATGAATTTGAACTGTTAAGAAACTACCGAGAAGCCAAGAATATCATGATTACATATCAACAACTGGAACGACGGCTTACCGATGTCCCGAGCATTCATGCCATGGAGGAATATCATAATTACTATAAAACTGGGCGTTAACATTAAATGACTAAATTATGGGCCTAAACTATAAACAACATATTGATAACATGAATACAATAAGTCACATAACCAAATGTAACAAAAATATTTCATACATTAAAAATACTTTAAAACAAATATAAATACACAAACTAATTGTTAAAAACCTATTCTCTCATCAAACAAACAGAAAATAATTTAGGATAAATGTCAAACTTAAATTGAATTCGCCGCACCACGGTACAGACTAATTCCTTGTTTATATAAAGAGAGAACATTGTTTGACTAAAATAATGTGAATATAGACTAATATTTATTAAAATTAAACTGGACGAAAGATGGGAAATACATTTAATAAGAAATGGCCAAGTCTTTTAATAGGTTGTTATGGTCTTTACGCACTTTGAATATGTGGACTTCCAACAGAGTGGTTGATTGAGCATATAAAAGTTTTTTCTTTGTATTTAATATATATATTTTATATAATTGACTTATATGCTTTTTTTTATATAAAAACTGAATTGTTTATGCTGATTAAGCTACCTAATCTAACTTTATAAAGTTTTCCATGTGTAAACGGAAGGTTGGGGACGGATCTTCGATTTTTTTTTGGGACGATGATTGGTGTGGTGACAGGCCTTTAAAATTGCTTTTCCCTAGGGTGTACGCTCTTGATGATGCCAAATCGTGTACCATTGCGGAGCGGTTAAGACTCTCGGATTGGTTTTCGGTTTTTAGAAGGCCTCCGAGAGGAGGTGATGAGCTTCTCCAGTACACGGCCTTGAGGACTTGTATAGCTCAGGTTACGCTCACATCTCAGAAGGATGGTTGGATTTGGTCTCATGGTGTCTCGGTTGGGTATTCGTTGCTTCGGCCCGTGGTTTAATTGATGCTGTGATTTTGGATGTTGATTATGTGGCCACAAGATGGAATCGTTCAGTTCCCGCTAAAGTTAATCTCTTCTTTTGGAGATTGAAACTAAATAAGATTCCTACTAGAGTCAACCTGGATAGGAGAGGTATTGATATTGGATCGATTTTGTGTCCAGTTTGTGGTAGTGATGTTGAGACTGTTAATCATCTCTTCTTCTCCTGTGAGATGGCTATAGATCTTTGGTTTTAGTAGCTCGTTGGTGGGAGCTAGATATTCCGGTTATGTCTTCTGTTCTGGAGTGGGTCACTTGGATCGATAGTGCTAGGCTGCCAAGCAAAGTTAGGAATTGCTTGGATGTGGTAGCTCTTACGCTGATGTGGTCGATTTGGTGTTTTCGGAATAGATTGTTGTTTTGCTTCACCAAACCTGTCAAGGCGAGTCTTTGGGATTTCATACAGTCTCAGTCGTTTTTTGTGGATTAGTGCTAGAAATCCTAAAATTCAGGTTTTCTGGATTAATTGGGTGCAAAATCCTAGATTAATTGTAAACTCTATGTAATTTACTAGCGTCTAGCTAGTTTTCTTTTTTTGTTATATATATTGCCGCCGTTCAAAAAAAATAAGGTAATTACGTTTTTTTTTAAAATTTAATATTACTACTAATAATCTATACTATCTATAAAAGCTGTATAGTCAAAGTGAAATGTTGAATTGTTGAATGTTGAAAGTTAGTCAAATGTGAGAAAAATGTATAGTGTAATTAATACTCCTATTAAAATACCTCATTACTTAAAAGTACAGTGATTTATTCATATTGTACAACCAACTAAAAACATATTTACCAAATTAAATACAAACAATTAAAACATCTCATACTAAAAAGTACAATAAATTTTCACATTATACAATTTAAACAAGCTACAACATAATACATAATATAAAATAATTAAACACATTAATTAATGTTATTTTTAAAACACCCTAAAATGAAAAGTACATGTCATTATACACATTATATAAATTAATAAAACACACAAAGTTTCATACAAGCTAACAAGTTGATGATACATATAGTTTTGAAAATCGGACCGGACCAATGGGTTCAACCGGGAACCGGTGTCGTCACCGGTTCGACTAACCAATAAAAGCCATCCGCAAACGAACCAGAGATGATCCGTTAAAACAAATACAAACTGGTAAATCATGCCTCATCGAGATCTATTTCTCCGGTTAATCGTCACATGATACCCGCGTATACTATATATAAAGAAAAAAACAAAAAGTGAAAAGTAAAAAGTTGAAACTAAAAATAGAAAATGTTGAAAACATATATTTCTAAAGGAAACTATTAATACACATCGAAAACCGGGTTGACCCGGTTTAATTTCACCCGTGTTCAACCCAACCCTTCGGGTTGACCCGGTTTATATCGACCCGTTTTTCGACCAGAACGGTTCAACCAGTTGAACCGCCCGGGTCGATCCGGGTTTCAAAACATTATGTTTAATACCCAAATTTTCAAATTTTTATTATTTTTCGTTTATAACCTATAAATTTTTTTTATCATTAAATAGTCTGTCGTTATAAAATCTCGTTGATATACACGAGTACCCGTCTGGTATATATTTATGTTTATGCTAAAAGTGAGCTATGAATAATATTATTATTACCGAAATGGACCCTCTTTCTTAACATAAAATATGTATATATGCAAAATATAAATAATCTGTTACTTTCCTTAAATGATTAAGCACATTTCTATCAACGAAGAAGTTAAATATCAATCATTTTGGGAGAAAAGTTTAATGTAAATCCAACATTTTTTAAAAATTCAATTAACCAATTATGTCAATTTATTTTTTCATCAAAAAACATAAACTTTCACATTTACATTATATATATATATATATATATATATATATATATATATATATATATATATATATATATATATAATCTAGATCAAATAAGATCAAATTTAAAGTTGTTAAATGAGATCCAACTAAAATTTGACAAGCGACACTCTCCTTACAACAAAAATAATTTTTTTATTAACTACAACTAAAATTGTCAAAGTTTCGATACATTTTTTTTTAAATTTACGAAACCTATGTGATACACTTTGATTAGAAGTGTAATGTGTATCAGGTTTTGAAATATTTATTAGTGTAATGTGTATCATGTGTATCACTAATCAAAACTCATATATCATTTGGTTATTAGTTGCTAAAATGTTAATTTGTATTAAAATATTATTTTTATATGTATTATTGCTAAAATTGTTATTTATAAATGTTTTAGTAGTTTTTTTAAACTTGATCTTACTTTTACAACTTTAAGTTTGATCTCACGTTAACTCTATATATATATATATATATATATATATATATATATATATATATATATATATATATATATATATATATATATATATATATATATATATATATATATATATATAGAGAGAGAGCTTGATCATTTAAAAGTTGATCTCAAGAGAAAAGTGAAAAGTAATCTCAACCATTGGATCACCCCTCTTCCCTCCTTATTTTCACACCAAACTATGAGGACCTAATTGTATTTTCCTTCATTCTTTAAGGAGGTTTTGTATATTCGCACCCCTACCCCCCACCCCACCCCGCCAACCCCCACCCGAAAAAAATCCGCCAAATATATTTTTTTCCGGAGGCCAAAAATATATTTTTTTTTTGGGTCCAAAATTTCCGCCAAATTTTTATAATCGTGACGACCTTTTTATTTTGATGCATCACGCTTATAAAAATTAGTTTTAACTATGATGCACCAAATTTTATAAACGTGATGCACCCAACCTCCAATAACATTGCAATAACTTAGTATACTATGCTCTTTAAGGGGCATTAGTTGTACAAGCAGAGACGGAGCTATCGTAGCCATGGTAGCGCCGCATGCTTTGTCACCGGGATAACGCAAGTGCATATTAACAATCGTGAATTGATGAAAAGTAAGTTAACCATGTGATTAATAAAATGACTCAAACATGTTAGGATAATTGATTTCATTGTATATTAACCATGTGATTAATAAAATAAGCGTGTTGAATCGCTTAAAATCTCTCTTTTATACACAAAGGTTGAGGGTTCTAATTCAAAGTTTTCGTAATAAGTTAATCATATGCGATTTGATGCACCATTTTATATTGTTGAATCACGCTTAAAAAATTAGTTATAATTATGATGCATCATTTTATAATCGAGATGCACCCAACGATCGTTACCTAATATGCTCCTATAACATTGCAATAACTTAGGGGCTGTTTGATAGCCTCTTAATAGACCTCATCCTAAATCGGTCAGTGAATGCTTGTTGTTTGATAATATTTTTTATGCACCTTAGTGGTTCTACTAGGAGTTAATGACTCAGCACCAAAAACATGCAAATTCATTCAGTTGGTCTTTAGGATATTTTATTATAATAATTTTATACTCCGTATAACTTATACATTATCATTTTAATATTCAACTTCAATTCAGTCCTACTTCGAACATATTTAGCCTTCCTCTAAAATATAGAAAAAAACTTTTTATCCCAAATATTATTGTTAATCACTTTTTTTGTTTTTTCTATTTGACAACTAAACTTTTGCAATTTTAAGCACTTGTATATTATTATAACATATAAGATTATACAACTAAATATTAAAATATCATAGACGTATATATAAAATATGCAAGAATAGACGTGTGAGCTTTTAACAATTAGTTTAGTCAAAACTGATAATAGTTGCTTTTCTAGTAAATTTAGCCGATAAAATTATGCATTCATGACACTTGTCAAACATCATATTATCATTCGGATGTACTCGGTTAGTCTTTTAATCATTCGAGTAAACAAATCATTCAATTAAATCGATAGTTTTATCAAATGTTTCAGTGTACTATACTCTATAAGGGGCATTAGTTGTACTACCAGGGGCGGATGGTAGCCATGGTAGTGCCGCATCTCTTTGTTATAACATGCTTTCTCATTGGGATAACGTCAGTGCATATTAACCATCGTGAATTGATGAAATGTAAAACAAAATAACTCTAAAACATGTTAGGATAATTGATTTCATTGTATATTAACCATGTGATTAATAAAATAAACGTGTTGAGTCATTTGAAAAATCTCTCTTTTATACACAAAGGTTGAAGGTTTTAATTCAAAACTTTTTTCGAACAAGTTAATAACATATGCGATCGATGCACTTTTATTTTGGTGAATCACGTTAAAAAAGTAGTTATAGCTATGATGCACCATTTTTATAACCGAGATGCACAAAAAAGTGCATCACGCTTATAAATTTTTTTAAAAAAAAATTGCCAAAAATTTTTTTTTTTTTGGCGGGATTTTTTTTTTTTTCGGGAGGGTGGGGTGGTTTTCAAAACTTACCTTTGAAGTTTGAGATGTTTCAAATTAGGCCCTATATTGCTTTTTTCTCACTTTTCTCTCCAATTACACTTTTCTAGAATCGCACTCTATATATATATATATATATATATATATATATATATATATATATATATATATATATATATATATATATATATATATATATATATATATATATATATATATATATATATATATATATATATATGAGATCAAACTTAAAGTTATAAAAATAAGATCTAGTCTAGTCTAAAAACCACTAAAACAATTATAAATAACAGTTTTAGCAATAATACACACAAAAAAAATTAATACAAATTAACATTTTAGCAATTAATAACTAAATGATACATGAGTTTGGATTATTGATACACCTGATACACATTACATTAATCAGTATTCCAAAACCTGATACACATACAAAAACCTGATACACATTACACTTCTAATCAAAGTGTATCACCTAGGTTACGTAAATTTTAAAAAAAAAATCTATCGAAACTTTAGCTATTTTAGTTGTAGTTAATAAAAAATTATATTTTTGTTGTAAGGAGAGTATCACTTGTCAAATTTTAGTTGGATCTCATTTTAACAACTTTAAGTTTGATCTTATTTGATCTAGATTATATATATATATATATATATATATATATATATATATATATATATATATATATATATATATAGAGAGAGAGAGAGAGAGAGAGTCCGATTCTAGAAAAAAGTGTAATTAGAGAGAAAAGTGAGAAAAAACGTTACAGGGTAGATTTTGCAAACATCTTAAACTTCAGGATAGATTGCGAACACAACTGAAAAAAAGGAACAAAATTTACAGATACAACACAAACACACACAACAACCGCACTCACCATCTACATCATCACTCACCAGGTTCCTCCCACTCACCATCTACATCGCCACCACAGCCACCGCACCGCCGCCAATCACCACCGCACCACAACAACATCAACAATCATCATCTCCACCTACACCACACACCAGACCATCAGTCGTACATCCGTGTTACAGCAAAAGTAAATTGAAATCGAACCACAAATATCAGTTAATTGTAAGTTTCAATTACATATTTTTTCAATTTTTATGTTATTTTAGTACATCATTGTGAAAATTATTAAATAATTAGTGTTATTGTGAAATGGAATGATATTTAATGAATATGTATGTATAAAATTACATCTTACTGCATCTGAGTAAATAATATGTAATAGCATTTATTTGTGTGAATAAGTGCATCTATATAGACATTATGTAAACAAGTGTAGATGATTAGATTATAATGAATTTAATTTACAACATGTTTTTGTTAGATTAGAGCATCGTGAGATAAATTAATGCATCCATTGTGTATTATTAGAGCATCACGTGAAATGTTTCATCATTTGTTTGTTTGATTAATGCACCAGCAATTAATGTTATGGAATAGTTGTTAGAGTGATTATAGCATCTAGTTACAAAATTAAGGCATCAGTGTAAGATTAGTGCATCAAGTGACAAATTTAAGGCATCAATGAGTATGATTAGTGCATTGTCATAGACATTAGGGCATCACTGAGTACGATTAGTGCATCGTTAAACATATTAATGCATCAATATGTATGTTTAGTGCATCCATTTACATAGTTAGACATATTAATTCGTTTATAATCTTGTACATATCCTCGTTCATAATTATTGCATCTTATTAGCTGGCATGTGTTCATTAACATCTTCCTCGCTAACTTTCGTGATTGGCCTTTTGAACACGACGGCGACAAAGTTTTAGTTAAAGGAAATCCTTGCTCATACAAAACAGTTTGGTACAACCCAAAAGATGCTATGGGATAGCGGAAGGATGCCCAAACAATAACATCCTTCGCATGCTCCATGATTTTACGAATCAGTTTCTACTGGGAGGTTATAATGATAAATGTTGTTACATCAAAGAAACTATCAGTTTGTGGTTTTAGTACTTCCATTGGGTTGTAATAACTTTGATGCCTGACAGAGATGTGAGCATATATGATCACTCATATGAACAATATTTTTTCTTTGTTAGAGTGCACACTCCCCATAATTTGGTCTCTTATTCTTATGTTTTTCGATGAATCAGCAAAGTGAGGTAACAAGTTCAGATTCTCCACTTCCTAAATCTCCGAGTTGCACTGTCCACTCATTCTGCAAGACACAAGCACTCATGGTGGATTTTCTGTTCTTCATATGTATGTAGATAGCTGTTTGCCTCAACTAGTAACTTTTAGCTATCTCATTTCCCTTTGTTTTTTATGTTGTTCATGGGCTTCTTTGCCCTTTGGTCTTTCTTAGTAGAATGCTACTAACTATGATGCTAGCGAACCAGTTGTTACTCTTGGGTTTGGACAAATGAGTCAGGTACATAAGTTCCTTGTATTTTGATAATTAAAAGATGCATAAGTTGGTCGGAATTTTTATTTCTTTTAAAATGCATGTTATTGCCAACTTCTTGTCCACTCCATTGGCCACGGGGATAGAAAGTGAAGTTGGATGGCCGTTTGTGGTCTTTGATCTTGATCCCTCTATCGTAAAGGTTAGTTGAAAAATAAACCTATATTGAATAATGAGTTTAAATCATTTTGTCTAAAATTACGTATGACAAATACTATAATAATGATCGTGTAGTATTAGTGCATTTGTGTTTGTGGTTTCGCTTTCCATTAGATGTTTGTATATTTAGTACATCGTGTGTTAATAATATGTTACAACATTTGTTTGTCTGAATAAGTGCATCAGGATAAACATTAAGTGACTAATATAGATGATTACATAATAAGGAATTCATTACAACATCTTGTTTGTTATATTAGAGCATCGCATGATAGATTAAGGCATTTGTTTGTTTGATTAATGCATCAACAATTAAGTTTGTAGTATCTTTTAGAATGATGAAAGCATCATGTTACAAAATTAAGGCATCGGGAGTGTATGGTTAGTACATCAAGTGACAAATTTAGGGCATAAAATGTGTGTGATTAGAGAATGAAATGAAAAATTAAGTGCATCAAAAGTTTATGATTAGAGCATCTCATAAAATGTTAGCGCTCCGAGTGTGTATGATTAAAGCAACGTGTGATACATTACGACATCTATTGGGTATAATTACAACATTTGTTTATTTGATTAGTGCATCAAGGTTTCATGAAATAGCATATGTTTGTATGTTTATTGTATCATTGTGGAATTAATGTTTAGTGCATCGCTCAACATATTAGAGCATCAATGATTATGATTAGTGCATTGTTAGACATATTAAGGCATAAGTGTGAATATTTAGTGTATCAGTTTGTATATATAGAGAGCTCTGACTATCACATAAGCATAGGGACATAAAGTGTAGTAAACATCAAATAACGAGTATGCTAGGCATTTATATGATATATTGTCATTGTCCATCATGACAGCATAACTCATTTGATAACGAGTATCTATGTAAATAATATGGTATATTGTCATTGTCCATCGTGACAACATAACTCAGAACGAGTATCTCAGTCCCCTTTAAGACATCGAAATATGATAAAGGCTTATTAGTGCATATGTGTAAATAATATGCGTGTTAGGAACATGTTTTATTATAAAGTGTATGTCATTTCATTTGTAATAGGTCGTTAATAAATATGGTTTATAAATGTTTGTAATTAATTTCACAGCTCATGTAGTAAGCCCATGAGTCGTGATAGAAGGTTCTTCTAGAACCAGGGAAACACCCTACTTATGTAAACACTATAAATACCCCTCCCTAGAAGGAGAGGTTGTTGGTTCTAATTGCAATTATCATTTTCATTAATCCTTCATTAGTTTCTTCCACTTTCTCTCTCTAAAACTTTCTCTCTCTAGAAATACATATTGATGTGATAGAATGGTGTCCTAACAAGTGGTATCAAGAGCCAAGGGATAGTTTAGGTTAATATTGATTAGATTTAATAGAAATCCGTACTTAAAAACGTGTTTTAGATTGAAATTTATGGACTTTTTGGACTGAAATACGTGTTTCTGCGAGTTTGGCGAGTTAGCCATGAATTTCTGCGAGTTTCTCATGAATTTCTGCGAGTTTCTCATGAATTTCTGCGAGTTTCCATGACTTTCTGCGAGTTTCTCATGAATTTCTGCGAGTTTCTCATGAATTTCTGTGAGTTTCTTTGAATTTTTGCGAGTTTGGAATTTTTTTTTGAAGTTCTGCGAGTTTCTCCTTGAAGTTCTACGAGTTTCTTGAACTTCTGCGAGTTTCTTTTGAAGTTCTGCGAGTTTCTTTTGAAGTTCTGCGAGTTTCTTGAAATTCTGCGAGTTTCTTTTGAAGTTGTGCGAGTTTCTTGAACTTCTGCGAGTTTCTTTTGAAGTTCTGCGAGTTTCTTGAACTTCTGCGAGTTTCTTTTGAAGTTCTGCGATTTCTTTTGAAGTTCTGCGAGTTTCTTGAACTTCATGAGTTTCTTTGAAGTTCGCAAGTTTCTTGAACTTCATGAAGTTTCAGAAGTTTCTCTCAAGTTTCTCTCTCGAGTTTCTCTGCGAGTTTCTCTCTGCAAGTTTCTTCTGCGAGTTTCTTCTGCAAGTTTCTTCTGTGAGTTTCTTCTGCAAGTTTCTTCTGCGAGTTTCTTCTGTGAGTTTCTTCTGCAAGTTTCTTCTGCGAGTTTCTTCTGCAAGTTTCTTCTGCAAGTTTCTTCTACAAGTTTCTTCTGCGAGTTTTGATTCGCTCCAAACGGTCTATCTTTTATTAGTCAACCACTTGTGAATGGTCAACCATAAAAGTCAAACAGCTCAGAACAAAATGCAATTGAGTCCAGAGGAGTTTAGTGTATCCCCGGGTCGTTAAGTCCCAACGAGGTGTGAACAACTGTAATAGAACGAATTCGTGATCGGGTGATATTGAGCAGAAAGGTTATGATTGATTACACTAAGGAAATTAAATCTAATAAAAGACTTTGAAGTCATTTTAATTCTATATTTAAAATCGTTTAACGATTAAAACCTAAAACGACGTTTAAATAAAATTACGAACGTCGAAATAAAACGTGAAAATAAAGAAGTAAAATACCTACGGATATGGAAAATACATTTTACAATCCTAATGATGCAAGAAAATTATTGGAAATTTAAAATTTTTTTCTTGATTTAATTTGAATTAAAAACTAATTTTAAATATTTAAAATAGACTTAAAATACTAAAAATCGTGAAAATAAACTAGAAAATTACAAAACTATTTTTAAAAATCTTAAATGACTAAAAAGAATTTTAGAAACTAGAATCACATTTTTTGACTTTTCTCTATTTATTATGAATTTAAACTATTTAAAACTAATTAAAATGCTAGAAAATCTATTTTAACTAAGAAAATTCAGGAAAATATTTTTATGACTTTTGAATATTCTAAAACTAATAAAATTGAAATTGTATTTTTCTGATCTTTTTCTAATTTATTTGGATTAACTGCTAATTAAAAATGCTAGAAAATGACATAAAATGCAGAAAATTAGTAAATGAACAGCGAAAAATATGAAAACTTCCAGTCAACAATAAAATAATATTGAGAACCCATGAAAAATAACAGAAACTATTTTGGAGTAGTGGAGATATGATTTGGGCGCACAACTAATGAAATAAGCACATGTAAATAAGCTAAAATCTAACCATAAGCTACTATAAGCTACCCTAGCCTTAATATAACCTAACTTATGCTAATGCAACTGAATGGGACCCTAAAAGCACAGGCTAGAAGCATTTAAGCACAAAAGCAAGATCAAACCATAATAAGCCAAACAGCCCCTAAGGCCCTACTTTAAGCACTAATTAAGCTAGTATAGAAAATCTTAAAATAAACTAAAAGTACCGGATAACAACCACCAACCAAAGTGCTATAATCCAAAATTTCAGCTAATAAGGACTAAAATTAAGTGAATTAAAATGCGTAAATGGAAGATGTTTGGCCATTTAAGGATGTGTGACATTGCTTTCTATGCAAAGTGGGTAAAAGCGATTTTTGACCCAAAATGGGTTGGACCAGATTTTAGACGGTTGCAATAGACCAATTGGAACTTGTTTGAACCACTTTAACAACTAAAAAGACTAAATACTACAAATTTAATAAAATGACTCAAAATACACTATAAGACTTGAAATTTGGAAAACTATCAAAACTCAAGTAAACTCTATAAAGCGAAAACTTTTGCTTCAAAACTAATTTTAACACTAAATTAATCTTGATTGAATTAAGAACTTTAAAAAATTGATTTTTGAGCTCAAAATGAGCTTATCCCAAACACACCCTTAAGTTTTCTACAAAGCGGATAAGCTATCTAATCTATATCTAATCATGCGAGATTAAAACAACTATAATTCTAAGATTCTAGGATGAAATAACATCAAATCAAGCACAAACAACGAGCAAACATGATCAAATCCATGACGGTTAAGTGCGATTGAAGATAAATACTCACTTGAGGTCCAATTTTATTTTGGGCATTATATCGAAACAAATCAATCAAATCCAACACCAAAACACCGAATCAAACCCAAGTTAACATCAAATCACCCCATTTCCATTTTCAACCAAAGAATGATCACGATTGACTTTAGTTGACTTTTCTAAACTTTTTTGGAAAATTGCATTTAAAACCGTGAAAACCTCTTAAAACACTTAAATTAACTTTAATTGTCTACAAAATGCTCAATTAAACAACTTTGACAACTTAAAATAAAGCAATTGATTGAAAACACTTTTGGCGGAAAACAATAGAAGAAGAAACTGAATTAAGCGAAAGAAAAACTCTTGGATTGAGATTGAATAACTAGTACAATGTATAAAAACATAAAACCCAGTTGAAGATTACAATGAAAGTTTAAAAACGATTGAGCAAGAAATTAAGAATGGTCTAAAAGCAGTGACAACTTTTCTCTTCTGTCTTCTTCCTCTTTTATATGCCTCAGTGAGTGTCTCTCTCCCTCTTCTGGCCATTGGATTGGTCAAATGATCCCACCTTTGATTTTCACTTTTGGCGCCAAGTTGGAAGTAACAGGGATGGTAGCGTGTTTTGGGAGAAGCATTTATTGCTTTAGGGTGAGGTGTAGGAGAGTGGGTAGCAATGGGGATAAGGTGGTAGTGAACGTGGGTGGTGAAACCATGGAGGTGGAGGCGATGCTCGGTTTTGGTTTTGATGGGAGAGGAAGATGGAGTATAAGGTGGGTTTGACCAAGTCAAACCGGTATTGGGTCTGGGTTTATTTAAAAAGGAAATGGACTGGGGATTGGGTTTATTTATTTGTTGGGTTTTATGTAATAAAAGGGTATGGTTTGGTTAGTATTGCACAAGGACCATTTTTGTAATTTCATGAAAGATGAAGGGTTAAACCTGTAATTTCCCAAAAGTTATCGAAAGGGTTTAAATTGTAACATGTGAATATTACAAGGGTATAACTTGATAAGTTTCCATTTTTAAATACCCAAGGACTATTTTTGCCAATTTTGAAACTTGAGGGGTAAAAGTTGCCATTTTGTGAAAACTTTTATCCAGGGATTATTTGTGAACATGTTTGATATTCAAAGGACTAAAGTTGACTTTTCATTCATTTTAAACCTTCAGGGACTAGTTTTGCCATTTTGTGAAACTTCAGGGACTGAAAATGTCAATTGTGTGAACTTTGATCATTTTTCACCTGTTTTCAATCTTTTTGAACCTGAATCACATAAAAACACATTCCAATGATATTTGTAACATTTATATAGTCATTTGTGTGTTTTTGGACATTTTTGTGGGATTAAATAATATAAAATATATGTGTATTTAGACACATATCAAATCCCCCACACTAAACTATTGCTAGTCCCTAGCAATCTCTTATGAAAACTTAATGGATTTCATCTCTTTACCAAAATCCATTACTCGGAGTAGCCAATTGTTTCGGTTCAAGTAAGAACTATGGTACATCGATAACCATATGATTTTGAGCAAATCATAAGTCAGAACGGTTTTGATTTGTCTTTACGAAGCCGTTTGCTTCGGACTAGCCAACTCTTAGATAAAATATCTTTGGTGAGTCGATTACCAATTATGGTTTTTCAACGCTTTTACCACAAGCCATAAACTTGCGGGCTAGCCAACTCTTCACTAATTAAAGATATGGTGGTGAATACCATACAATTTTGGGCAAATTGCAAGCCGTCAACGGATTTGAGATATCTTTACCAAGAGCCGTTTGCTCTGGATTAGCCAATCCTTTTGTTTATTAGACATGGCGGATCGATAATCATAAGTCGAGTAAGTGCAAAACACTTACTCCAAAAATAATTTGGCCAAAATGGGGAATTGGGTGGTATAATTACATGATAAAATTCGTGAGAATTCCCCACACTAGAAATGAATATTGTCCTCAATATTCAAAGTACCGTGGTTATGCGAAACATAGAACGAAAAAGGAAATATTACGACCATTATTTTATTTTTGTTATATACAAACATTTTTTTTTTTTTTTTTGAACTTTATATACAACAGTGGGGGGCAACTCCCCCACACTAGGGTGGTACACACGGGTGAAAACCCATGTTTAACCACTGTTTTTGATTACCGAGTCGCTAGCTTGACTCGACCCCGAATTAATTTGTTCATGGGGAAGTAAGTGGAAGAGACAATCTCCATCGGACTTTCATTCAAGATGTTTGTATAAACATTGAAGTACGTGAAAGTTCCACACCGATGAGGTATACATAGAGCCGGCTCACAAATAATAAATGAAAATGCCGGGGTCAAAGATAGTGTCCTCATTCCCGAAGGAGTGAAGAACAGGAGAAGCCACGGGATAGGTGAAGAAGAGAAAGAAAGTCATGATAAACATCATGACTAACTCATCATCATCAGAAGGAGAATTCATGATTTCTGGATCATGAATCTCATCATTTAAGCTCAATTAGTCTAGACATATCCCGGGTGTGTCTAGATCAAAGTAGAAGTTATCATACTCCGGTGGAGATATGATATGAGTGAGTTCACTGGGGAACTCCTCAAAAGTGAATGATTCATAATCGGGGAGAGAATTATGAGAATGAGAAGTGGTAATACCACTAATCTTCTCTCCCATATGATCAAAATGGAGCGTTTTCAATTCGGAATAGAATCATCGAACAAAAGTTCACTATCCTCAAAGGGATAGGATATGAAGTAGGCTTTTCATTAAAAGCCTCGATTCTAGAAATGAGAAGATTAACATTCAATAATGTAAGGCGAAGAGCTTCGTCTTGGATTATTTCTTCATCATTCTCTTCTCCTAAGTCGACAAGCTCGAAGGTAATTCCCCACATAACTTATGTCTCCACAAGATAAAGAATAGTCCTCATCGAATCGAGAACATCTCAATATGATCATTTTGGAAGGCAAGAGGAGGAGGGATATCACACACATGATCAAGAATTCCACGTGACTCTCTTGGAATTAGGACAAGGTTCTCAACACTAGACTTTATGAATTCGTCCGATTCCTTTTCGTGAACAGTGTCAAGATGCTCGTCCCCATGCTCGGAGAGTGAGTGTGAACCTCGGGTGTGATAACAGATCGAGGGAGTTGAGAAGGACTAGTTATGGATTCTACAAGTTCCATTATTTCTCTGCTAGTGATTCCATCATATTCTTTTCTCCCTGTATTTCCACGGATGGAATCTCAACCGATGAACTTGATGAATCTTTATAAAATTGTAGAATATCAAGGGTATCTTCATCATCACCGTCATCGAGAATGAAACGGAATCGAGAGCTAGATTTGGTCGCTTTTGTATTTTAATTAATTCCCTAATAGAGTTTTCACGGCAACTGGGAAACTAATTTAGCGACCGCTCTTGCCTAACAATTCTTCCATGGATTTTTGATTTGGATTATCTTGGGAATGTTTACATTCCTTCAAATCTTTCACTAAATCCAAAAGATCAAGGAGAAGATTTTGAGGAAGTGGCTTAGGCCGAGGTGGTGCCGATTCATTTGGTCTTGTAGAGGTTGGTTATGATCTGAAGAGTCGTAATTGTTACAAGGAAATGGATTCCTTGTTTGACAATCGAGCTAAAGTGTGGACCTCCACGATTACTACAACAAAATGATTGTTGTGGCTAGTCATGTGAATAATATGGAATTTGGTCATTTCAAAGTCCCGAGTGTTACCAAAACTGTTCATAGACAAACGTGTTCCGGTTTGACACTCAAATTCTTGATGAGGACCTCCACAAAATTCACATGAATATGTACGAATCTCATGATGTGGTAGTCGATGGAATAAATCGATCGTGTCATGGTAAGAATAGGGATCTTGGTTATAAACGGACCCATTTCGACTCTACCATGCTAAACCGAGACAATTATCATCATTATGAGGGCCACCACACCATTGACAACCAAGAAGGTGAGGATAAGACATAGAAAGAATCAAAGGGTTCAGAGGGTAAGAAATGAAGAATCAAAAGGGTAAGAGGGTAAAGAGGAATATTTTGGTATTTTGAAAACATGTTGTAAAACAAAGAATGAAAATATTTTGGTAATCGATTAGTCAAACGAATTAACTTCACGATAATTTTGGTTTTATATGAAAATAAGGAAATATGGACAAAGATGGTAAATATACAATGGGTGTATATTCAACAATCATCGATGCTTCAAATTCATAGTCGCAAAGACACCTCCCGGCGTGAGCGCCAAATTTTGATTCGCTCCAAGCGGTCTATCTTTTATTAGTCAACCACTTGTGAATGGTCAACCATAAAGTCAAACATTTCGAACAAAATGCAATTGAGTCGAGAGGAGTTTAGTGTATCCCGGGTCGTTAAGTCCCAACGAGGTGTGAACACTTGTAATAGAATGAATTCGTGATCGGGTGATATTGAGCAGGAAAGGTTATGATTGATTACACTAAGGAAATTAAATCTAATAAAGACTTTGAAGTCATTTTAATTCTATATTTAAAATCGTTTAACGATTAAAACCTAAAACGACGTTTAAATAAAATTACGTGAACGTACGAAATAAAACGTGAAAATAAAGAAGTAAAATACCTACGGATATGGAAAATACATTTTACAATCCTAATGATGCAAGAAAATTATTGGAAATTTAAAACTATTTTGTTTTTCTTGATTTAATTTGAATTAAAAACTAATTTTAAATATTTAAAATAGACTTAAAATACTAAAAATCAGGAAAATAAACTAGAAAATTACAAAACTATTTTTAAAAAATCTTAAATGACTAAAAAGAATTTTAGAAACTGGAATCACATTTTTTTTACTTTTTCTCTATTTATTATGAATTTAAACTATTTAAAACTAATTAAAATGCTAGAAAATCTATTTTAACTAAAAAATTCAGGAAAAATATTTTTATGACTTTTGAATATTCTAAAACTAATAAAATTGAAATTGTATTTTTCGATCTTTTCTAATTTATTTGGATTAATCGCTAATTAAAATGCTAGAAAATGACATAAAATGCGAAAATTAGTAAATGAGCAGTGAAAATATGAAAACTTCCATCAACGATAAAATAATATTGAGAACCGGGAAAATAATGAAACTATTTTGGAGTAGTGGAGATATGATTTGGGCGCACAACTAATGAAATAAGCACATGTAAATAAGCTAAAATCTAACCATAAGCTACTATAAGCTACCCTAGCCTTAATATAACCTAACTTATGCTAATGCAACTGAATGGGACCCTAAAAGCACAGGCTAGAAGCATTTAAGCACAAAAGCAAGATCAAACCATAATAAGCCAAACAGCCCCTAAGGCCCTACTTTAAGCACTAATTAAGCTAGTATAGAAAAATCTTAAAAATAAACTAAAAGTACCTGGATAACAACCACCAACCAAAGTGCTATAATCCAAAATTTCAGCTAATAAGGACTAAAATTAAGTGAATTAAAAATGCAGAAATTGAAGCTGTTTGGCCATTTAAGGATGTGTGATTGCTTCTATGCAAAGTGTGTAAAAGCGATTTTGACCCAAAATGGGTTGGACCAGATTTTAGACAGTTGCAATAGACCAATTGGAACTTGTTTGAACCACTTTTAACAACTAAAAGACTAAATACTACAAATTTAATAAAATGACTCAAAATACACTATAAGACTTGAAATTTGGAAAACTATCAAAAACTCAAGTAAACTCTATAAAACTGAAAACTTTTGCTTCAAAACTAACTTTAACACTAAATTAATGCTTATTGAATTAAGAACTTTAAAAAAAATTGATTTTTGAGCTCAAAATGAGCTTATCCCAAACACACCCTTAAGTTTTCTACAAAGCAAATAAGCTATCTAATCTATATCTAATCATGCAGAGATTAAAACAACTATAATTCTAAGATTCTAGGACTGAAATAACATCAAATCAAGCATAAACAACAGGCAAACATGATCAAATCCATGACAGTTAAGTGCAGATTTGAAGATAAATACTCACTTGAGGTCCAGCTTATTTTTGGGCATTATAACAGAAACAAATCAATCAAATCCAACACCAAAACACTGAATCAAACCCAAGTTAATATCAAATCACCCGATTTCCATTTCTGAACCAAAGAATGATCACAGTTGACTTTAGTTGACTTTTCTAAACTTTTTTTGGAAAATTGCATTTAAAACCAGGAAAACCTCTTGAAACACTTAAATTAACTTTAATTGTCTACAAAATGCTCAATTAAACAACTTTGACAACTTAAAATAAAGCAATTGATTGAAAACACTTTTGGCGGGAAAACAATAGAAGCAGTAAACTGGAATTAACTGAAAGAAAAACTCTTGGATTGAGATTGAATAACTAGTACAATGTATAAAAACATAAAACCCAGTTGAAGATTACAATGAAAGTTTAAAAACGATTGAGCAAGAAATTAAGAATGGTCTAAAAGCAGTGACAACTTTTCTCTTCTGTCTTCTTCCTCTTATATATGCCTCAATGAGTGTCTCTCTCCCTCTTTTGGCTATTGGATTGGTCAAAATGATCCCAGCCTTTGATTTTCACTTTTGGCGCCAAGTTGGAAGTAACAGGGGATGGTAGCGTGTTTTTGGGGAGAAGCATTTATTGCTTTAGGGTGAGGTGTAGGAGAGTGGGTAGACAGCTTGGGGGATAAGGTGGTAGTGAAGCGTGGGTGGTGAAACCATGGAGGTGGAGGCGATGTCTGGTTTTGGTTTTGATGGGAGAGGAAGATGGAGTATAAGGGTGGGTTTGACCAAGTCAAACCGGTATTGGTCCAGGTTTATTTAAAAGGAAATGGGGTGGGATTGGGTTTATTTATTTGTTGGGTTTTATGTAATAAAAGGGTATGGTTTGGTTAGTATTGCACAAGGACCATTTTGTAATTTCATGAAAGATGAAGGGTTAAACACGTAATTTCCCAAAAGTTATCAAAAGGGTTTAAATTGTAACATGTGAATATTACAAGGGTATAATTTGATAAGTTTCCATTTTAAATACCCAAGGACTATTTTGCCAATTTTGAAACTTGAGGGTAAAAGTTGCCATTTTGTGAAAACTTTTATCCGAGGATTATTGTGAACATGTTTGATATCCCAAGGACTAAAGTTGACTTTTCATTCATTTTAAACCTTCAGGGACTAGTTTTGCCATTTTGTGAAACTTCAGGGACTGAAAATGTCAATTGTGTGAACTTTGATCATTTTTCACCTGTTTTCAATCTTTTTGAACCTGAATCACATAAAAACACATTCCAATGATATTTGTAACATTTATATAGTCATTTGTGTGTTTTTGGACATTTTTGTGGGATTAAATAATATAAAATATATGTGTATTTAGACACATATCAAGTTTCTTCTGCGAGTTTCTTCTGCAAGTTTCTTCTGAGAGTTTCTTCTACAAGTTTGGATTTCTGCAAGTTTGGATTTCTGCTACTAATATACCTTAATCTAAACAACCTCAACCTTAATTATCCTTAACGATCCACATCATTCATCAATCAACAATTATGTCTCACTCACCATATCCGAATTACCCTTACTATCCTCAACAAGCTCCTCCACAACAACCTCCTCAACAAGTTCAACAACGAATGTCAATGGTTCCACAAATCACTCAACAACAAACTTGGTTTTCTAAAATGTGTGAAGCTGTTACAAGTCAGCAATCGATTCATGAAGCTGGTTCGTTTACTCGTCCTCCAATGCTTACACCAGGCCATTATGTGCAATGGGCAAGTCGATTTCTAAGGTATATCGAACTCAAGAAACCTCATGGTAAGTATCTGAAGAAGGTGATACTAGAAGGACCATTTCAAATGCCAATGAAACTGTTCCGGAGATCCTCTGACTATTCCACCAAGACCCGATACTATCTCAATTGTTCCACCGAGTCGTTTAACACCAGAACAACTACTTCATCTTGAAGCCGATGAGATTGCCATGCAACAAATACTTCTAGGAATTCCTAACCCGATTTACAAAAGTATTGATGCACGTACAAGCGCAAAAGCTATGTGGGAACAAATTCACCTCTTGATGGAAGGCCTTGAATTGAACAAGGTCGATATGGAGTCTAAAGCTGTATCATAACTTTGATGTGTTTACCATTGAGCACGGGGAATCACTTGAATCATATTATCATCGTTTCACAAATGAAGTCAATGATTTGCACCGACATAAGATTGATCTTCCAACCATTGCCATTAACACAAAGTTTCGAACTCATTAGGACCAGATTGGCATAAGTATGTTACTTTTGTTCGACAAGTCAAGGATCTTCATGAAGTAAAGCATGGGTTGTTGTATGATTATCTCAAACATCATCAATATGAGGTTCTCAAAGATAAAGAAGCTCGTGGCACACGGTTTCCTCCACCACCAATTCTTGATCAGTTGCTCTCATGGCACATGGTTATCCGACTCCGCACCCAAAGTCCAATCATGCTTTTGATCAACAACAACGTCATTTTGCTTATGCTCCACCCACACCTTCTCATCAAGTTCTTCCGAAGGTGATCCTAAATCGCATACTATGCTCAAACCAATGATGATCAAGATGATGCTTTTGAAGCATTGAATCATGGAATGGCCTTTATTGCTAAAGCCTTCTCCAAGTTCTCTACTCAGTCAAACAATCGTCTTCGTTCATCATCAAATCCCAAAAGTCACGCAGTTATACAAGGTGGCAAAGTTGAAGTTCAGAACAGAACTAGTGGTCGTCAAATGATTACAAGTGGGTATTCGGTAATGCAGTGTGCTGGGAATGGTCAAACATCGCCAGGGGATCGGCTAGTAATAACTTCAAGAGAAATGTTCAAGTTGTGGAAGCAGGAATTCACCGGCCGGGATCTACTATTATTTGCTATAATTACAAAAGCAAGGACATCTTGCTAATGCTTGTCCCGAACCACGAACTAGAGGAGGAGATTACTATAAACAAGTCATGCCGATGGCATACAAGGATGAAGCGGGAGGAGAACTCGGTGAAACTCGGAAGGTTTTATGGCGGATACTCTCTCGGATGATGAATATGAAGATTTAGAAGCCAATCTTGTAGCTTGTTTTGATGGCAAATATGCGGGAACATCACATCGCCCAAGCAGAGAATGGACCGGTCTATGACACGACGGTCTATCTCGTGTACGACACCGATATATGCCTCATAAATGTAATTGTGTGCGCATACGCACTGATGAGCGACAATCGTTCAACATGAATCATTATTTAATCATATCAAGTTGATCAAATTAACCCGTGGTTACATTTGATGAACTAAGTGATGGCGAAAATAGAACAAAAACTTCAACATCGGATGCACGAAATTGTTATCTTTACAAGAGCCGTTTTCGCCAATCCTTTAGTTTATTAGACATGGATAGATAACCAAATGAGTAAGTGTAGAACAACTCCAAAAAATATTTTGGCCAAAAGCAGGGGATTGGGTAGATAATATATGAAATTGTGAGAATTCCCCAGCTTAAATGAAATTGCCCTCAATATTCAAAACCGATGGTTATCTAAACAAAAACGTAAAGGGAAATATTACGACCATTATTTTAAAAGTTTTTTTTTTTTTTTTTATATAGAAAACTTATATATATAACATGTGGGGCATCACCCCGCGAGGTGTAGAAAGGGGAAGGCAATATGGGTGAAAACCCATATGGTGCGATCTTCTTTGTTTGTGGTTCCGAACTTGACGGGACCCGAATTCATTGGTTCATGAAGCAAAGTGGAAGAAACTATCTCCATCGGACTTTCGTGCAAGATGTTTGGACAAACAAAGCATGTGAAAGATGAGATATACATGAACCGACTCAAAATGATAATTGAAAATGCGGGATCAAGATAGTGTCCTCGCTCCCAGGAGTGAAGAAGAGAGAGAAGTCACCAGTAGGTGAAGAAAAGAAGAAAATCATGATAACAATCATGACTAGATCTTCTTCCTCGGGATTAAGTGCAGTTGCACTTATTTGGATTTATTGGTTGAGCTCTTTGGGTTGGAAGGCATCTCGGGAGGGAGTGGGAAGATTTGTCATAACTATGCAAATTGATATTCTCTCCCCATCATGATTTTCAATCATACTCGGCGGAGATATGATATGAGTGAGTTCACCGCGAAAACATGTGCGGTGCCGTGGGCTATAATATTCGTCCATTATAGTCTCGTGTCGGACTCATCACTATCAAAGATTGGATTAGCGAATTTATAGTAAATTCAGTCGAATTCGAATAAGGGATTAGTGATAGTCGATTAATTGTTGTGGAAACAAATGGTCAACATCTCTTCTAAGTTGGCGATCTCGAATGTGGAGTAATGCATCAATAAATTCTATGTCTTTAGAATATAAAATGACATCTATAATCACTTTAAAAATGCGAGAAAGTCTCAACAAGATCATTTGAAGAGGAAGACACATCACACTCATGGTCAAAATTCCCTCGGAACTTGGGATGGGATAAAGTTCTCAACATTAGCGATTCGTTTAGGAAACTTTGAGATGCTTATCCCCATGGTGAGAGAGTCTTTGGGATCAAAAATTTCAAAGAAATAGGATCATCGACCTCTTCCAAAGGAATTCACTTCTCTCGACGGCGTGAGTGAAGGGAAGAGTCGGAAATGAGAATATAGAAACAGTGAAGCAATTCATGTTCTAGATTGAATATCTTAATTCATTACTTCTGCCATTGCAAGCCCAAACTGCAAAATGTAATGAGATAAACCAAAACCTTAGGGCTGAGATTACCTCCTTGACTGCTGAACTTGAGAGTTGTCGAAAACGGATAAATGATTTTGAACCTAAAACCACCCGAGAAACAAGTTTTGAAGTGGCCTTTCAAAAATCTTACGTTAACGAACAAAAACTTCAACATCAGATGCACGAAATTGTTGCGTCAAATAACGAAAAGATTTCTAAAATTGAACAAGAAAAGTCTGAACTTCAGGAAAACATTGAAAATCTTCAAACGGAACTTTCCAATACTAAACAAGATTTTTCAACAAGTCGGTCAAATTTTTCTGAATTCAAAAAGAAATCCAAGAAACGCATTGATGATCAAATCGAGGAAATTCTTCGATTGGAAAGACGGTTAAAAGATTTTGGCATTGTATATAAGATTGGCCACCAAGAAATGTCAACTTTATTCAAATGTCAACTTTACTCCCGAGTCCCGATGACTCAAAACGCTTTTGCTCTTGGGTATAATCACCCACATTTTCTTCTTGGGTATAATCACCCACGTTTTCTTCACACAGCTCTCAAGAAAATGCCCAAATTGTATAGTGCTCAATGTCTTTTAGATCCACGCATGTAACTTGTTGTATTTGATTGTGAGGAACAATGGGCACAAGATGATCGAAGTCGTTTAAAAATGAGACAAAATGGACTCTTACCATATGATTACACAAGTGAAAATGCTTCTTAAAAACTGAATGCCATTTCAACACCATCATATAATCTTTCTGAAATAACTGAGGCATCTTGCGTGGAAGGTCCCGTTCACAGTGTTGCACAAATAAATGGTCCTTTACCGTCCTCTTGCAAAAGCAACTCGTTGCCAAAAACTCCTAAACCTTGTTTAGTATTACGGTACTTTCAAACGTTTATGGAAGATATTTCATTTTTAGAAACGGCAATTGAGAAAAATTCTGAGTTAAAAGCATCTAATTTTCAATCTGCTTATGCAAGAGAGCAAAGACAAATGTTTCAAACCCAAATTTCACCTCATGTCGCACATTTGCGTCTGTGTGCAACACATTGGGAAAGGGAACTTCAACAAGAGGTGACTTCAATGATTGAAGCTTTTAACACACTTGAAAACTCAGTTTCACAAGAACAATGCAAAAACCAAGATCTTCAAAATGCCTTTGATCAATTGTTAGAAGATGCTCTTTCTGCTAATATTGCTTCTGTGGTTATATATTGTGAATTTGCTTCTATGAATGATCTTTGTGTTAATCACGAGAATCTCAATATGGTTCAAACGTTGAAATGGACAATCGGATGTTAAGGCATGTGATGAGTGTGTAAATACTCATCATTTTAGTCAATCGAATCGCAAAACACTTAAAATGCTCGAAATGCATCAAAATATCGAAAATATTCCAAAATTGCATTTTATATGTTTCGGATGCAAAATGTTCAAAATCGATGAAAATGAGCTAAGTTTGCATAATTGGCGCTTCGGTCCCCAAGTTTCAAAAGTTGTCGAAATAGTCCTCAAGCACTTATTTCAAAAGAAAAATCACCAAAGGTCCTTTTTAAATCATAACTTGTCAAAATTAATCCTTTGGTGAAAAATGTCAAAAGTTTTGAGAAATTACAAAATTGGTCCTTCAAGTTTAAAAATTGGCAAAAATGGCCCTTGGAAATTTGAAAATGTCAAGTTTGGTCCTTGCATTATTGAAACTTGTCACTTTTAGTCCTTGGAGCAACTTTGCAGATTTGGCAGCCTAGGCCCCTTGATTTACAGAAATTACACATTAGGTCCTTGTCATTAATACCCTTTATGCCATTTTGGACCCTATCAAAACCCATTGGACCCCTGCCATTCTACCATTTGGACCCCTGTTTTGTGACCCCCTTTATATTAAAACCTCTGGTCAACTCTCACCAGTCAAACACACCCCCTACGCGCCAAATCTCTGTCTTCTTCACCTGCTATGCCTGCTTACACTCAACCCCCCCTCCTCCAGCTCATTTTTCCACCCACCTTATCACTCCACCAACACCACACTCCAAGATACATTAAATGCATCCTCCTCCATCTCACTCAACCCCAACTGTCAAAAGACATTTTCCCGCCAAAATGCAATCAAGGGCCAAGATGACCTCTAGTCATCCAATGGTCTCAAAAAGAAGTGGGAACAGCTCAGAAAGAGGAGAGAAGGAGAGTTGGGTATAAAAGGAAGCAGGAGAAGCAAGAAAGAAAAAGTAGTTAGTTTAATAATTTTTCTTAATGTCGTTTTTTAAATAATGTCTTAGTTTAGTTCAAAATGTTGTAATTTCAGTTCCTATGTATCACATTTAAGTTAAAACATCATTGTAATGTGCTTTTGATTATCAATCCAAGTTTTATATAAGTTCCAATTTTCAAGTTCATCGTTGAAAATTCAATTTCAAACTCTTGTTTCCAAGATTCTAATGGCTTATTTTTAAGTTCAAATAGTTTAGGTAAGTTATTTATAGCTTTTGAAAAGATTATAAATTAGTTTTAAGCAATATGTTATTTGGGTCAACAAAAGTCAACAATGAAGCATAATTGGTTAAACAGCATGGAAGTCGATTTGGGTTGATGCGTTGGTGATATTGGGGTGAAATAGACTAGGTTAGAGTAGATTGGTTCGGTTTTGGTCTGCAAAACAAGTTGGACACCTGTGAGTGAGTATCTCAGTTTCATTTTCTATCCATTTTGCTCATTATGCTTGTATCTGTTTTTGTGGATTAGGTTGGTTTTAACTTGTTTATTTAGTGTTAATTAAAGTATTTAAACTAAGTTTGATCATTAATATTAGCTAGATAAGTGATTAGATCAGTTTTACTTACAAAACAGTTGATTAAAGGGTGTTTGGATTTGATACTTAAACTGTATTTGAGGTTAGTTCAGTGGGTAATGCATGTTGGTTTATGCTTGTGTAGCTCTAATATATTCAATTCAGTCATCAATTTGCTTCTGCAATCTCTTTAAGTCAAAATTACCTTTCATCTGTCTAATATGCTTAACTGTTGTGATTTTTGAAATTCAAAAGTTTGTTTTGTGTTTCAAATACATAGAAATAGATTACAGAAGCTTCATTTCATCAATATACATCAATCTCAGTCCACCATTTTGAATCAAACTTCAAATAAGTCAAAGTTCTAAATTCTGTTTCAAAAGTCAACTTGCAAAATCAGTTTTGAGCCTAACTAAGGTGAATTTTCATGAGTTCATCTCTGGGCCAAATCCAGAGAAATTGTGGGTTTAAAAACTTCTCTTGGTCTATTTCCTTATTATCATTTTTATAGAATTTTGTGAATTTTTTATAAGCCTCAAAATTGCTTGTCAACATGGGCTCATTTGCCCTGTGCACTGACTCAGTTGATACTGAGTCTGCACAGGGGTCTTGCAGGGCTTGCACAAAGCTCATTTGAGCTCCTCAAGGTCTGTTCTTTGGTCTATAGGTTCTTGCCCAAGTCTAGTTTAGGTTCCCATCTCTGGTTTTTAGTTCCACCTTATCTAAGTGCTTATTATTAGGCTGCAAAGTAGGAGCCTCAAACTGTTTTTAGCATTAAACTTAAATCATCCAATTCTTAGCAGTTGGCTATTCAGAGGTTAAGTGTTGTTGTTTTTAGTTCATTTAGAGTAATTTTAGCATAGTATAGCTTCTGTATCAAGTTGGTGGCTTTTTGTGGTTCTTGGCTTATTCTAAGTGCTTATTATCTAGCACTTTGCACTGCAGCCTCATTTTCTTACACACAAGCACTTGTTTTTATATTTTTCCTAGATTCACAATATTATTTTAGGCTTTTCTTGAATTTTTCAGATTTTTCTAGGTCAGTTTGGTATTTTTCTTGATTTAAATCAATTTTTAGCACTTTTTAATTAGCATTTAATACAAATAATTCAGAAAAGTTTCAAAAAAATAATTTTTCATTTTTCTTAAGTTAAGATAAATATAAAAGCCAAAAAATATTTTTCCAGATTTTTCTTAGTTAAATTTGTATTTTTAAGCAATTTAATTAGTTTTTAATAGTTTTTAATTCATAAAAATAGAAAATATTCGTAAAAATATAAAAATAGTTTTGAAAATTCTCTTTGTTATTTTAGATTTTTCCAAGTCAAAATTTTATTTTTCTAGCTTTATTTCATATTTTCTTGTATTTTAGGTTATTATTTAATAGTTAAAAATAGTTTTTAATTAATAATAATTAGATAAATAGTTTTAAAAATAATTTTCTTTTTCTAAAAATTTTCTTTTATCATTAGGATTGTAAAAATATCATTTTCATATTTTTAGGATTAATATTGTGTAAGTTTCACATTTTCATTTGTACGTTACGTAGTTTTAAATTAAGTTTTATAAAAGAAAAATCAAAAACATCATTTTGCAAATAGTGATAGCGTTTATTTAATATTTTTTATCTTTTTAATTTTCTTTAATTTGCATTTAAGCCCTTGTAGTTTATGAACTTTTTCTGTAGTTATAATATTCAAATCCCTCTTTTCCGTTCAAATCTCTCGATCACTATACGTTTGGTGATTCTTCGCATAGCTCGCTGGGACATAACGACCCGGGGAAACACTATACTCCCCTGATCTTCATTGCATTTGTTTCTGAACCGTTTTAAGTTTCTTACGGTCGGCCATTCACAAGTGGCCGGCTTGTGTGAGAAAACTTGACCGTCTGGGAGCGAATCAAATTTTTAGCGCCACGGGAGTTGTCTTGATTATCTTACGCTTAGCGATTAGTAATTTGAATATTCACTCCTTGTTCATACCATCTATATGTATTTATATTTTCTTATAAAATCAAAACCCAAAAGATTTTCATTCTTTGTTTTACATCATGTTTTTCAAAAATACCAAAAATATTCCTCTTTACCCTCTTACCCTTTTTGATTCTTTATCCCTTTACCCTCTATCCATTTGATTCTAACTTCTTCTATTCTCATGGAATCTCTCGACTACGACGAATTCTTGGACGAAGTTGAAAACTTGGACTTTATCGCAAATGTCAAGAATTCGTGTTGTTCGTGATGATCCATTAATTCGCGTAGGGAAATGGAACGAGAAACCGGGGTGACAAAGGACCGGTACTTCCATCGATAATGGAGGTGCTAACACGTCCAACCTACGGTTATCCAAAGATCTAACCCTCGCTTGCTCCTAAGCCGCCTAAAATTGATCCTACACTTTCACGATTTACGGTTAAAAGCAAACATGCGAATTTAGACCGGTGACTAGCAAGAATGACTTGTTTAATCTTCACGTTTCTCAAGAACCGTAACCAGAGACCATAACGGAAGTGGTGGAAATTGCTAGCTCTCGAGCACACCACTTGTCCCACCTCCGATTTTTCAAAATGTTCTTCGAGACTTGATAGTCATTCGGATCACCATGTTGGTTTTGTTGATTCTTTGAATAAACCGATTCCTTCTCATAACTCTCAATTGAAATCGTTTATTCCTTGTGTCGGTTGTGGTGAGCCTCTTTTGGTTCACCATGTCGTTGGTGTACGTGTGTACAATGTGGTAATGATATTCATAACGGAGTTGTTTGTTTTGTGGTTCGAGGAATTCATTTGATTATGATCCTAATCCGAACTCATTTAACGACCCTCAAACTTTTCCAATTACCCACCACACCGACTTATCTTCATATAATCAACATAACTACTGTGAATTTTGTGGAGGTCCTCACCAAGTATTTGAGTGTCAATCCGAAACACGTTTGTCTATGAACAGCTTTCCGGTGATGCTCGAACTTTGGTTATGACCAATATCCATATAATTCACGGTCCGGACTCAACAGATTTCTTGTTGTGAGTCTGTGGAGGTCCCCATTTCACTCGATTGTCAAATAGGAATCCATTTCCTTGTAACAATCATGACTCTTACAGTTTGACAATTTCCAACCTCCACAAAGACCATGCGGTTCAAACTCCACCGAGCCGTTGTCTCAAGAAATCTCCCAAGATTTTGAAACCGCAATGAAAACACTTGATGATATGATTAGTAACTTTAAGAATCAAGTGAGTGGTGAAAAGACCATGGGAGAATTGCTAGCCGAAGAACGAGAGGCCCGTAACTCTAAGGAAGAATTATTAGTCCTAGAGCATGCAGCTCTAAGGCGTTCCCAATTTCTTAAGGCAGCTATGTATGATGATGACGAGGAGAGTATTTCTTTTAAGAATATTATTCTCAACTCCTCAATCGGTTGATATCCCAGCAGTTGAGATTCCATCTCAAACAATCGCTATCACACCAAGCTCCCACTCACTCTCCGAACATGGGGACGAGCATCTTGACACTGTTCTCGAAAAGGAATCGGACGAATTCATAAAGTCTAGTGTTGAGAACCTTGTCCCAATCCCGAGAGAGTCACAGGAACTTCGATCATATGTGTGATTCTCTTTCCCTCTTGAGTGTTCAAAAGATCATTTTGAAACTTTCTCCGATGTTAGCGACGATTGTACTTCTTATGGAAACATCGAGTATGTTGAAGCATCACTTCCCAGATCGATGTCGATCATCTTCTTGAGGAGTTCACCGATGAACTCACTCACATCAATCCACTTTCATCGAAAGTAACGATGTTCTCTTTGATTTCAAGCCGATCCGGGAGAGCGAAGGTCTCCTTGATAATGATCGCTCACTCACTTCTTATCCTAACAAATTCAATAGAGAATGTTGATCACTTTGTTCCCGAAACATTCAAAGCTACTTTCACCAATCCTCTATTTGAATTCGACTGAATTCACTTCAATTTCGAGAATCCACTTTTGATACTCGGATCGAGGATAGTGATGAGCCCGCAATGGAACAAGAGTTCACAATTTCACTTCATGTGAATGATTCTCTTCATGAAGAGTTCTCCGATGAACTCTCTCATGACATATCTCCTCGGAACATGATCATTTCTATTTTGATCTTGAGGATGATATTAGCTCGGAGGAAGGTGTACTCTATCATACGAGTTTGCTTATTAATGATACTACCTCACCCTTCCTCCCGATATGTCTACATTTGAGGATGAAGAATGGATCTTGATTGTTATAAAAATCTTTCTTCCTTTCCTCAAATATCTTGTGATTCTCTTCATCTTCACTCCTTCGGAATGAAGACACTATCTTTGACCCCGGCATTTTCATTTATCATTTTGAGCGGTTCTATGTATATCTCATCGGTGTGGAACTTTCACGTGCTTCAAATGTTTGTCCAAACATCTTGAATGAAAGTCCGATGGAGATTGTTTCTTCCACTTTACTTTCCCCATGAACCAATGAATGCGGGGTCGAGTCAAGCTAGCGACTCGGTAATCAAAAACAAGAGCTAAACATGGGTTTTCACCCGTGTACCACCCTAGTGTGGGGAGTTGCCCACATGTATGTATATAAGTTTTTATATATAAAAAAAAAAAAAAAAAAAAAAAATCTTTCAAAATAATGGCCGTAGTATTTCCTTTTACGTTTTCGGTTCGGCATAACAGCGGTACTTTGAATATTGAGGGCAATATTCATTTCTAGTGTGGGGAATTTCATGAATTTTATCATGTAATTATACCGCCAATTCCCGTTTTTGGCCAAAATTTTTTTTGGAGTAAGTGTTTTGCACTCACTCAATTGGTTATCATCCGCCTTGTCTAATAAACAAAAGGATTGGCTAATCCAGAGCAAACGGCTCTTGGTAAAGATATCTCAAATCCGTTGACGACTTGCAATTTGCCCAAAATTGTATGGTATTCATTTCACCATATCTTTAATTAGTGAAGAGTTGGCTAGCCCGCAAGTTTATGGCTTGTGGTAAAGGCGATGGAAAAACCATAATTGGTAATCAGCTCACCAAAGATAATATTGATAATTTATCTAAGAGTTGGCTAGTCCGAGCAAACGGCTTCGTAAAGACAAATCAAATCCGTTGGAAGTCGGTGGTTTGCTCAAAATCACATGGTTATCGGTGTACCATGGTTCTTACTTGAACTGAAACATTTGGCTACTCCGTAAGTAATGGCTTTTGGTAAAGAGATTCAAATCCATTAAGTTTTTCTCAAAAGATTGCTAGGGACTAGCAATAGTTTAGTGTGGGGATTGATGAGTGTGTAAATACTCATCATTTTAGTCAAATTGAATCGCAAAACACTTAAAATGCTCGTAAATGCATCAAAATATCGAAAATATTCCAAAATTGCATTTTATATGTTTCGGATGCAAAATGTTCAAAATCGATGAAAAATGAGCTAAGTTTGCATAATTGGTAGTTTCAGTCCCCAAGTTTCAAAAGTTGTCGAAATAGTCCTCAAGCACTTATTTCAAAGAAAATCACCAAAGGTCCTTTTAAATCATAACTTGTCAAAATTAATCCTTTGGTGAAAAATGTCAAAAGTTTTGAGAAATTACAAAATTGGTCCTTCAAGTTTAAAAATTGGCAAAAATGGCCCTTGGAAATTTGAAAATGTCAAGTTTGGTCCTTGCATTATTGAAACTTGTCACTTTTAGTCCTTGGAGCAACTTTGCAGATTTGGCAGCCTAGGTCCCTTGATTTACAGAAATTACACATTAGGTCCTTGTCATTAATACCCTTTATGCCATTTTGGACCCTATCAAAACCCATTGGACCCCTGCCATTCTACCATTTGGACCCCCTGTTTTGTGACCCCCCTTTTATATTAAAACCTCTGGTCAACTCTCACCAGTCAAACACACCCCCTACGCGCCAAATCTCTGTCTTCTTCACCTGCTATGCCTGCTTACACTCAACCCCCCTCCTCCACTCATTTTTCCACCCACCTTATCACTCCACCAACACCACACTCCAAGATACATTAAATGCATCCTCCTCCATCTCACTCAACCCCAACTGTCAAAAGACATTTTCCCGCCAAAATGCAATCAAGGGCCAAGATGACCTCTAGTCATCCAATGGTCTCAAAAAGAAGTGGGAACAGCTCAGAAAGAGGAGAGAAGGAGAGTTGGGTATAAATGGAAGCAGGAGAAGCAAGAAAGAAAAAGTAGTTAGTTTAATAATTTTTCTTAATGTCGTTTTTTAAATAAATGTCTTAGTTTAGTTCAAAATGTTGTAATTTCAGTTCCTATGTATCACATTTAAGTTAAAACATCATTGTAATGTGCTTTTGATTATCAATCCAAGTTTTTATATAAGTTCCAATTTTCAAGTTTACTGTTGAAAAATTCAATTTCAAACTCTTGTTTCCAAGATTCTAATGGCTTATTTTTAAGTTCAAATAGGCTTAGGTAAGTTATTTATAGCTTTTGAAAAGATTATAAATTAGTTTTAAGCAATATGTTATTTGGGTCAACAAAAGTCAACAGTGAAGCATAATTGGTTAAACAGGCATGGAAGCTGATTTGGGTTGATGCAGTGGTGATATTGGGGTGAAATAGACTAGGTTAGAGTAGATTGGTTCTAGTTTTGGTCTGCAAAACAAGTTGGACACCTGTGAGTGAGTATCTCAGTTTCATTTTCTATCCATTTTGCTCATTATGCTTGTATCTGTTTTTGTGGATTAGGTTGGTTTTAACTTGTTTATTTAGTGTTAATTAAAGTATTTAAACTAAGTTTGATCATTAATATTAGCTAGATAAGTGATTAGATCAGTTTTACTTACAAAACAGTTGATTAAAGGGTGTTTGGATTTGATACTTAAACCGTATTTGAGGTTAGTTCATGGGTAATGCATGTTGGTTTATGCTTGTGTAGCTCTAATATATTCAATTCACCATCAATTTGCTTACGCAATCTCTTTAAGTCAAAATTACCTTTCATCATCTAATATGCTTAATGTTGTGATTTTTGAAATTCAAAAGTTTGTTTTGTGTTTCAAATACATAGAAATAGATTACGAAGCTTCATTTCATCAATATACATCAATCTCGGTCCACCATTTTGAATCAAACTTCAAATAAGTCAAAGTTCTAAATTGCTTCAAAAGTCAACTTGCAAAATCGGTTTGAGCCTAACTAAGGTGAATTTTCATGAGTTCATCTGGGCCAAATCCAGAGAAATTGTGGGTTTAAAACTTCTCTTGGTCTATTTCCTTATTATCATTTTATAGAATTTTGTGAATTTTTATAAGCCTCAAAATTGCTTGTCAACATGGGCTCATTTGCCATGCAGACCGACTCGCTTGATACCGAGTGCACACATGGGTCTTCTGAGGCTTGCACAAAGCTCATTTGAGCTCCTCAAGGTCTGTTCTTTGGTCTATAGGTTCTTGCCCAAGTCTAGTTTAGGTTCCCATCTCGGTTTTAGTTCCACTTATCTAAGTGCTTATTATTAGGTGCGCAGTAGAGCCTCAAACTGTTTTTAGCATTAAACTTAAATCATCCAATTCTTAGCAGTTGGCTATTCAGAGGTTAAGTGTTGTTGTTTTTAGTTCATTTAGAGTAATTTTAGCATAGTATAGCTTCTGTATCAAGTTGGTGGCTTTTTATGGTTCTTGGCTTATTCTAAGTGCTTATTATCTAGCACTTTGCACTGCAGCCTCATTTTCTTACACACAAGCACCTGTTTTTATATTTTTCCCAGATTCACAATATTATTTTAGGCTTTTCTTGAATTTTTCAGATTTTTCTAGGTCAGTTTGGTATTTTTCTTGATTTAAATCAATTTTTAGCACTTTTTAATTAGCATTTAATACAAATAATTCAGAAAAGTTTCAAAAAAATAATTTTTCATTTTTCTTAAGTTAAGATAAATATAAAAAGCCAAAAAAATATTTTTCCAGATTTTTCTTAGTTAAATTTGTATTTTTAAGCAATTTAATTAGTTTTAAATAGTTTTAATTCATAAAAATAGAAAATATCGAGAAAAATATAAAAATAGTTTTGAAAATTCTCTTTGTTATTTTAGATTTTTCCAAGTCAAAATTTTATTTTTCTAGCTTTATTTCATATTTTCTTGTATTTTAGGTTATTATTTAATAGTTAAAAATAGTTTTTAATTAATAATAATTAGATAAATAGTTTTAAAAATAATTTTCTTTTCTAAAATTTTCTTTTATCATTAGGATTGTAAAATATCATTTTCATATTTTTAGGATTAATATTGTGTAAGTTTCACATTTTCATTTATGCGTTACGTAGTTTTTAAATTAAGTTTTATAAAAAGAAAATCAAAAACATCATTTTGCAAATAGTGATAGCGTTTATTTAATATTTTTATCTTTTAATTTTCTTTAATTTGCATTTAAGCCCTTGTAGTTTATGAACTTTTTCGTAGTTATAATATTCAAATCCTCTTTCCGCTCAAATCTCTCGATCACTATATCGTTTGGTGATTCTTCGCATAGATCATTTGGGACATAACGACCGGGAAACACTATACTCCCGATCTTCATTGCATTCGTTTCTGAACCGTTTTAAGTTTCTTACGGTCGGCCATTCACAAGTGACCGGCTTGTGTGAGAAAACTTGACCGTCTGGGAGCGAATCAGCATGAAATTGATAAATTAAAAGAGGAAAATGAAAAAATGTTTTCACAAAATGATGATGTACAATCTGAACTTTCAATGGAGATTTCTGAACTTAAACGAAGACTTCAATGGTGTCAGTCTAAGACAATTGAATCGAACTTGCTTTACAAAATCACATGGAAAAGGTCTTTGGATCGATCGCGAATTTCAAAAGTTGAATTTCTTGATGATGAAAATGCATCGTTAAAATGTCAAATTTTCAAATATGAACAAGAGATTGCACAAGTCAACAGAATATAAAACGATTTTTGATTCTCTTAAAAATGTTCGTTCTGAAGCGTCAAAAGAACTTGATCACCATGTTGAATACACTCGACAAATGTTAGGTGAACAAGGAAGATTAAATTCCATCATTCAGGATCAAAAAGACATCATCATTGAGCTTAAAGAAAAGCTAGATAAACAAGCCTCTAGCAAGTCTAGTAACACAAATGTGATTGCTCCTGGCATGTATATAATTGACAAAACTCAGGAAACTAATTTGATTTCTTCCACTTCTACAGGAATAATTGCATCTACTAATGTTAGAAGATCCGATAAAAAGAGACAAAAAGAAAATACTAGGATCTCGCAACATAGGAAGAGCACTCGTCCGACATCAGAAGTAGAAGTTCATCTTAGGAAATTGAATAAAATTCATGTTGCATCTGCTTTAGATTCAAATTTGGAAACTTGTAATTCTAATGTTAGTGTAACGAATGATAAGTCTGTAAACGTTTCAAACGTTAATGCTTCTTGTGTTTTTTGTCGTAAAAATATGATGTCTGGTAATCATGGAAAATGTGTTGCAAATTCTCTGTTAGCTCGATCTAAGAAATCTATAACTGGCCCTCCCTCTAGGTCCCCCATAGTTGCAAAATCGAATTTAGGGACGGTACACAGTGTAGTTTCTGAGAATTCTGTAGACACACCCATTGCTGCAAAAACATCTTCTAAGCAAGTATACTCACCTAGTGACTTCATTAAGACCAAAGCGAAAACTAATTGGTTATGGCAACAATGGTTGCAGTGTACCTCAAGCTTTAAATGGATTCCTAAATGTGCAAATGTGTGTAACACTAACATAATGGAACCCACTAACTCTTTGGGTTCCACTGCTTCTATCATACCACCTTCGTTGTCTTCATGTGTTGCAGGTGATTCAACTCGTTATGTGGATTGTTGATAACGGATGTACCCGGCATATGACAGGCAATCTTAAGCTGTTAATAAACTTTGTTTCAAAGTTCATCGGTCTTGTCGATTCGGAATGATCATTTTTTGCAATAATGGGATATGGAGATTATGTTAATGGAAACATCGAGATCGGTAGGGTTTATTATGTCGAAGGTCTTGGACACAATCTTTTCTCGGTTGGACAATTACGTGATGATGATTTGAAGTTGCGTTTCGCTCCAAAACGTGTTACGTACGTGATTTGGAAGGACATGACTTACTCACCGGCAATCGGAGCACAAATCTTTATACGATTCCTATGTCCGATATTATTGCATCTTCACCGATTTGTCTTCTCTCAAAAGCAACTTCGACAAAATCTTGGTTATGGCACAAAAGGCTTTCTCATTTAAACTTCAAAACCATGACTGAACTCGCTCGTCATAAGTTAGTTGATGGTCTTCCAAGGTTCCGATACACCAAAGATCACTTATGTTCGGCTTGTGAACAAGGCAAGAGCAAGAGATCTAACTTTCCTTCAAAACCTGAACCAAGTTCTCAACATGTTCTTCACTTGCTTCATATGAACTTATGTGGCCCCATGCGTGTACAAAGTGTGAATGGAAAACGATACATTCTGGTTATTGTTGATGATTATTCACGATGGACTTGGGTCTATTTTCTTCGATCTAAAGATCAAGCTCCAACAATGATTATCACCTTCTCACAAAGATTCGTGTTCAACTCAAAACACCGCTCGAATTGTAAGAACAGACAATGGAACCGAATTCAAGAATCAAACACTTCGTGCTTACTTTGAGAAAGTTGGAATCACACATCGACCTCGATTGCTTGTACTCCCGAACAAAATGGTGTTGTTGAAAGACGAAACCAAACGTTAGTGGAGGTCGCTCGAACAATGTTGATTTTGTCACAATTACGGATTTCTTGTGGGTGAAGTCGCTCTCAACCGCATGTTTTACTCAAAACCGTTCCATCATTCATAAGCGTCATAATAAAACTCCATATGAGATTGTTCATAACCGCAAACCGGATATCGATATTTTCATGTGTTCGATTGCCTTGTGTTATCCGAAAATGATCGTGATGATATTGGTAAACTTCACGAAAACGACATTGGAGTGTTCATTAGTTATTGTGAAAATTCGAAAGGATTTAGAATTTGGAATCGTCGAACTCGACAAATTATGGAAACCGTTCATGTCAACTTTGATGAGCTTACGATATGGCTTCGAGCAAAACCGCTTAGGACCCGCATCCAACCGTCTAAACTTTCCTCTTCATCAATTTGTTCCACATATGGAATTCACTCGTCAACAATTGGAAAATTTGTTTGCTCCTACGTTTGATGAGATTCCGATAGTAGTGCTCGGATGTATCGATTGTTTCCGCGCACAACCCGATAATATTCCAATACCCGATACACTGCTCCAACAACAACAACCGTTGCACCAGATGCACCACTGAATGATTCTCATTCAATAGAAGAACACATTGCCTCCAACACTGACACAACTGATGAAACATAAAATCAAGAAGTACCCGCACCCGCAGATTATGACGGGAATGCTTTCTTCAATCCATTTGCTCCAGCTCCAACCATTCCTGACATTGGCGAGTCATCTTCACGCAATTTGGATCCGTCTAATATGCATGAAACATCCAATCATCACCCTTCGACACATAAATGGAAAAAAGATCATCCCTTAGTAAATGTGATTGGCGATCCTTCTAACCCGTTATGATGAGACAACGACTTCATCGATCTTTGAAACTTGTGTTTATGCACTCACCGCTTGTCAAGATGAACCACGAAACATCAAAGAAGCTATGACATATGACAATTGGATTGAATCAATGCAAGAAGAGTTGAATCGGTTCAAACGTCTCAAGTTTGGGAACTTGTTCCAAGACCGGATGGACTTTATGTCATTGGACTCAAATGGATATGGAAAAACAAAGCGGATCTTTGAAGGCAATGTTATTTGCAACAAATCTCGTCTTGTGGCTAAAGGATATTCTCAAGAAGAAGGAATTGATTATGAAGAATCGTTTGCACCAATAGCTAGGCTTGAAGTCATACGGATATTTCGCATATGCCGCACACAAGAATATCACGGTTTATCAAATGGATGTGAAACGGCGTTTCGAATGGTCAACTCGTGAAGAAGTTTATGTGGGTCAACAGGAAGGATTCGTTGATTTCGAACATCCTAACTACGTGTACAAGCTCAAAAAGGCTCTTTATGGTCTTAAACAAGCCCCAAGGGCCCAGTACGACAAATGTCAAAATTTCTTCTCGCTAATCGGTTTACCAAAGGAACTGTTGATCCAACATTTTTCATTCAACGTCTCGGGAGGATATTTTGATTGTTCAAATTTATGTTGATGATATCATTTTGGTTCAACACATAAAAAGTACTCAAACGCTTTTGCAAAATTAATGAAACAAAATTTTGAAATGTCCATGATGGGTGAACTAAAGTTCTTCTTAGGACTTAAGGTTCATCAATATCCCGTGGCATATTTCTAAATCACCAAATATGCTCTTGAAATCTTAAAGAAACATGGAATGACCGGTTGTGATACTTATAACACACCTATGTCTCGCAACCTCACCAAAGCCGGACGCCGATTTACATGGAAAAATTATTGACCCTACAAAATACCAAGTATTATTGGGTCTCTCATGTATCTAATGACCAGAGACGACATTGTATTTGTTGTATATCTTTGCTCCGTTATCGGTCAAGACCAACTGAAAGACACCTCAATGAGGCTAAAAGAATCGCCGCTACGTAAAGGGAACCATTCACTGGGAATCGGTATCAGAAGGATTACGGTTTTGCACTACTCGCTTTTTCGATGTTGATCATGCGGTGTTTAGATACATGCAAAAGTACATCCGGTGGTGTTCGGTTTCTCGGAGATAAACTTGTGTCTTGGCGATCAAAGAAACAAGATCGTACATCCATGTCATCCACGAAGCGAGAATATGTTGCCATGTCGACATGTCGTGCTCGGATAATTTGGATGAGATCACAACCGATGGACTACGGCTTTGTATTCAACAAGATACCAATGTAATGTGACTCCAAGAGTGCCATTGCCATCTCCTCGCAACACGATTCAAGATTCCAAGTCAAAGCATATCGCTCTCCGATATCATTTCATCAAAGAGCATGTCGAAAAGGGTACAATTGAATTATACTTTGTGGGTACTCAATACCAATTGGCGATTTGTTCACCAAAGCCTTGCCACCCGCAAGGTTTCTCGAGCTTGTCCATCAAATTGGCATGCGGTGTTTGACTCTTAAGATCCGGAAAATTTACTCAAACGTTCTTAAAAAGTCAAACACCAAATCATATTTCTTTGTAAATACATATTTCAAAATCAAAATACAAAAATATAAAATCTTTACAAAATCCAAAAAGATTTTCCATTTCTTACTTAAAAAAAATAAAAAAAAAAACAAAAAAACACATAGCCCTCAAACATATTACAATAAATTTTTCTGTGATGTTGAAATTTTCAAATAACATTCATTGATTGCAGTTTTTCTTTAAACCTTGAGCTCGAATTTTCACATGCATTTTCACATAACAGTTAATAATATGGTTACAATTCAGCTCAAGAAGGCTATCTCTCAAATATGTTTCTGTATTTGAGGGGGAGTACTTTTGTTTAACGAAAACAAAATCTAATTCCACGAAAGGACCCTGTGGTACGCTTCAGTGCCTCAATCCTAATTAAAGGAGCGAAAGCTTCTTAGCGCTTGCAACACAAAATCTTTGTTCAAAATCAAATGTTCTTGAAATCTGTTTCTTCCCAAAGGAATTTTAAACATCTCAAAAGCATATTTTAATCAACATGTTTTCAAAACATCATACATATGCTATTTTTGAGGGAGAAATGTGATTAAAATTGTAGATCGAAGTTATGGAATCTCATAACGTGCTCGACTCGAGATATCACCAATGAATTGACGAACTTTGAAATGTCGATGTCGAAAAGACTTGTTTCCAACGAAACTTTCCTTAGTAGAATGTACCAATTCGAGACACTCTTGATTGACATGAACTTTGTGGGTCTAACCTCCTTTTCAAGGAGTGTTTACATCTTCAAGGTAGTTATTAGAGCTAGTTGTCACCTAAAAGGCGATAATGGAACTCTTTAACTATACAACGAACGTGTCTCGCGGGAATTGTCTATCAAGATTCGATCAATTCAAAAGTGCGAGCTCTTCCTCTCTGCAGATTCGGTCAAAACTCATGAGCACATGTGAAGGGGAGTATTTCGAAAAACCAAAACTCTCAAGGTGTTAGCAAATCATGTTTTCATCATAAACATCTTGAGAGATTTTTCAATAAAAGGTTTTTGTGGCAACATAGGATAGTCATGGAGTTAAAAGGTGATTAAGTTTAGGAATAAACGTCTTATGATCCGCCAGAGCCGGAGGGATCTACCCAAGGACACCACAAAATAGTTAGTATTTAGAAGTCCTCAGATATGATTAAAAAAGGAGAAAATGAGAATCAGAGAAAGAAGGAGTTGAAGAATTAAAAAGAAACGTTAAAAGAAAAGGGTGAAAAGAAATAGCCCTCCAAATTATTCAACTTAGGGCAGACACCGGGTTCAATTCATATGCTACTGGTTGTCGCAAGATGACACCGGTATTGAAGACAAAGTCGTCATGGACCCAGTGACGCAATGCACTAAACCTTCTAAACCACTCAAGTTCTCTCAAAAGAGCTTGTTTCATTCTCACAGGGAACCCTACGCAATCTATCGACTTTCTCTTAGAGATTGTTGGTATTGAAGAAGGAGACCCTCTCCTTAGTCTCCACTTAGGAAAATCAATGCGCACTAATCGAGTCTAGAGCCATGAGATTCATCAAAAGATCTCTTAGGAACACATAATATTTCATCACTTGATTGTTCAAACAATGAGGACACAAGTGACATTTTCCAAAGTCCTACGCAGATCTTAGCAATCTGCCTGAACATTTATGAGGGGATTCACAATTGTGATCCTCAGTGATTAAATGGAAACTCCTGCCAGGGTCAACATCATACGACCGACTACAGGTCACTTGGTAACCCCTGTGGGTTACGCTTTAGTGTCTCAAGCGATCTGATCGTGGGGTGATGCTTTGGTGTACCTCGGTGACTCATCCGAATCAGAGGTGTACTTGATGACATCGTGTTATCTCACTCGTGGGACTCCGGTTCAGAACGACCTTTGTAAGAATTAGAGTTGTGTTTTCACACTATGTTGTTAACACTCTCAAGTTCAAACTTATGGTTGGATTATTTCTAACCCATGTTTTATGTTTTCTTCTTATGGATTCTCATGGTGGAAAAGATCGTGCAGATTCTCCACATGCTTATACCAACATCAACACTAATTGAAGTTCTCTCAAAAGGCAACACAAAGTCAGAATGATTATTTGTCAAAGTCAAAGAATCTGCAAAGTTTAAAGACTTGAGAGCTACACAAAATTGGAGATTCAAAGTTAAAGAAGTATGAGTATGGTGGAGAAAGACAGAGAGACACCTTTTTTTATGATGTTGATAAAAGGCAGAATTCACAACTGATCACAACAACAAGGACAAAGAACAAAGTTGCAAAGAATTAAAGACGTCACAATCTATGAAAGCCAAAGAAGTTCAAGACGTCGAACGACCTAAACAAGACAACAAATTATGACCAACCCTTAGGGGGAGATTGTTAGGAACATGTTTTATTATAAAGTGTAGGTCATTTCATTTGTAATAGGTCGTTAATAAATATGGTTTATAAATGTTTGTAATTAATTTCACAGCTCATGTAGTAAGCCCATGAGCTGTGATAAAAGGTTCTTCTAGAACCAAGGGGAAACACCCCTACTTATGTAAACACTATAAATACCCCCTCCCTATAAGGGAGAGGGTTGTTGGTTCTAATTGCAATTATCATTTTCATTAATCCTTCATTAGTTCCTTCCACTTTCTCTCTCTAAAACTTTATCTCTAGAAATACATATTGATGTGATAGAATGGTGTCCTAACGCTTGGGCATTGGCATGGCATGGTCATAGATGACTCGATTTATGTATGGGGACCACACTTTGTTAATTGGGCCATTTTCATAACAATTCAACTTTATAAACTTTGTTTTACTACTATAAGCGAAATCTCTTAAGAAAAATCTATATTTTCACCTTGTGTTATGATCCAATTGAGTAGCACCCCAGAAACCACTTCTTCCACTGCAAACCATTTCTGGGGGTGTTACAGTTGGTATCAGAGCCAGGTTATAAAGAACTAGGTATTTTAAAAAAACCTAGACTATAACCACTTTTACAAAAACTTAACCCTATGACCGACACATGCCTGCCTGCCAAGCTTATTGCCTCACTTATGACTTGTTGTAGTTATCCTTGATAAGATATGTGTTTATTACTGCCAACTTAACCTCACTATTAGCTATGATTGCTTTGCTTATATGCATGTTTACGTACCACAGCTCTATGCCTTCTCCCCCACATAAATGAAATAATTATTCAGTCTTTCATAACAAACTTTAAAGGCATTAGGACATGTTACTAGTATCACTAAGCTAAGCATTGCAAGATTCATTAAACCTCGGGTGAATATAGATTGATCACCTATATTCAACCGAGAGGACGATCAGGACATAGCTTGATCACCTATGTCCGGGCTCGAGGTGAATGTTGCAATCTTGAAAGTAGTTATGATAGTATTATGTCTAGTTGACCTCGATCATCGCGAAAGCAAATCAAGCTACCTCACACAAGCTAGCCACTTGTGAATGGCTAACCGTAAGAAGCTTAAAGCGCTTAAAACACAAATGCCATGAAGTCACGGAGAATATAATGAATTCACGGGTCGTTAAGTCCCAGCGGAGACTGATGGTGTGTCAAAACAAACTCGGATGATAGAGTGATCACTAAGGATAGTGATCGGTAAAGGTTTGGATGAGAAATTACACTTCGATTGATTGGAATGGAATGGAATCTGATTGGAAAGCACTGACAATCGGATGAAACAAGCGTAAAACTTCGTTTAAAACTACGATATCGTACAAAATAAAAAGTGAAATCTAAGAAATAAAAGACCTAAAAATATGAAAATAACATTTTGGAATCCTAAAAATAAAAGAAATTTATTAGAAAAGAAAATTATTTTTATAACTATTTAATTAATTATTATTAATTAAAAACTATTTTAACTATTTAATAAATACTCTAAAATAGAAGAAAATACAAAATAAGGCTAGAAAAATAAAATTATGATTGAGAAAAATCTAAAATATTATAAAACTAATTTTAAAATTAAAAATATATTTTTTTACACTTTTTATCTAATTATTACTAATTAATTATTATTTAAAATACACTTAAATACTAGAAAATATAAAATAAACTTGGAAAAATAAAATTTTAACTTGGAAAAATCTAAAATATGATAAAATTAATTTTAAAGCTGAAAAGATATTTTTATGCTTTTTAATTATTTATTACTAATTAATTACTATTTTTAACTATTTAAAATTATAATAAATACTAAAAAGATTAGGAAAATTATGAAACTTTTCTAAAAATACTATATGATGATGAATACTAAGAAAATATAAAACAAGGTTTGCTTATTAATAAGATGAAAAGAAAAATCAAAAGCTAAAACTATTAAATAAACACTATCAACGATTTTTAATTGATCTTTTTACGGATTTTCTTTTGAAAACTACTTAAATACTAAAATATGAAACTTTAATGAACACAAAATTTTACAAACTTAGAATAAGTCGTTTGAGGCTTATGAGCTCAACGGTGGCTAAATGAGCTTATTTTGGTGAAATAAGCTCAAACAAGCTTCTGTGTGAAGCGAAGCTAGAATAAGATAAAAAAGCTAGTGCTACTAATATGAAGCTAAGAGACAAAGAAAAGCACAGCTTGATAAGCTAGAAAAAGACAATAAGCACTTGGCTTAAACACGAAATGGGACAAGATTAGGGCTTATTGCTCTAGCAAACAAGCTAGAAAATGAAAAGCTAAAGTTGGAACTTCAAGAGGGCTAGTCGCTATCCAAAGAACCAAAGATCACAAGCTAAACCCAACAATTAAGCTCGTGCGGGCTTTTCAAAATGGTGCCATTCATTGTCTTGCGGGCATGGTTTCGAACAAGTATCCACAAAAAGCTAGAAAATAAGCACTTTATAAGGTGATTCAAAGAGATCTATTATTTTCTAATTTTGTTTAGCAAGCGATCTTTAATATCCCAAGAGCTTTTAAGCTAAAACTTAATATTAAGCACACAGTGAAATCCCAAAGTTTATTCAAAATCGACGAATGAGAATTTGACTTTTGAGAAAAACTAAAAGTTGACCAAGATGAACTTTGATTTGATCTTAAGCACTGAATGTGATGTATTAAGGTTTGTTAAGACTAAATTGAGCAACACTAACAACTTTCTAACACAAAATCATGATCATGGGACTTAAAATCCTAACAGTGGACAAGACAGATATGATTAAAAAGGATTTTTGACTTTTTAATGAACAAACACTGGTTTTCTTGACTTGCTTGAGATATTAGATACTAAAGTGACAAAGAACAAGCAATAATATTGTCTTAAACAAACTCTAGCACAATCAAACAAGATAAACCAAACAACACTTATTATACTGCTTTTGAAGATTTTCAAAGCAAACCACAAATTTAAACCATAAAAGCGATTCAAGGCCATGAAATATCATATATTAGAAGCGATGAAGCATGAAACAACAACATTAACAACAAGAAACTCACTTATGAAGATTATGATGTTTTTCTTGTCAAAATAAGATTTTTATAAACTACAAATTTAAAAGAACAACACACCGATTTTAATGATCAACTAGACTTAACTATAACTAATTAACCACAAAGCGAAATTTAAGCATGAACAATTACAACGATAAAATGCCAAGATAATCAAAAGTGCTTACAAATGCTTATCCAAGTGAAAACCAAGAACCAATGACCAAGACCAATCTAATAGCTTTCCACAAAGCTTCAACCCAAGCCATCCGATTCTTTCGCTCCAAATTGTGTACACCATTTCCATGTGATTTTGATTTTTCACTAATTAATTTGTATTTTGTGATTTTCCTGTTTTTATTCTAAAGCGATTTTAAAGGTCTCTAATAGCTTAAATAAGCTATATAGGAGCTTATATGTGCCTATTCGAGTCCTTACCAACAACTAACAACAACATTTGAACTATCATGAGATTTTGCATAAATATGAAATTTTGCATAAACTTGAAATATGATTACAACTTAGGCGATAATTGAAAAAGTTTTACAATACCTTTAAACAATAGAACGATTGCTTGAAAGCTTTAAAATTACACTAGAATTCTTAAAATGATAAAAGCGACATTAAGAAATTAAAGTTACTCTAGATAGATAGATACATTGCTTCACTCCTCTTCTTTATAGACTTTTAGCATACCCACATGTCTCGAGTAAATCCCATCAATAATCTTGGCCATTGGTGTAGTCAAACGAGATCCTAGCCATCAAAAGCGATTTTGGCGCCAAAATTCTTTATGGCGAGTTTGAGCTTTAATGGGTTTGGTTTCAATCAATTAAGGATTTTTGGTGTTAGTGGAGTGGAGGGACAAGGTAAGGTGAGTGAGGTTGAAAAAGTTGGAAAACCATCCTTTGGTTTTGAGATTGGTGCTTGTGAGGGGCGATGTATAGTGATGGGCGGTTTATTTGCCCATTTGACTTTCGTTGTGGAGCTTTATTAATAATAAGCGGGGGTCAAAATGGATTATGGGGGCCAAAATGAATATGTGGTGGCTCAGTGGGGAACCAAGGTTGAGGGTGCATGGGTTGGGCTTGGATTTGGGCTTGTATAATTAAAAATGTGTCCGTTTGGTTTAAGTGGTATACAAGGACCAAAAATGTAATTTATCCAAACCTCAAGGACTGAAAATGCCACATTTCCAAACTTATCACAAGGACCAATTTTGACAAACTTTGATAGTACAAGGACCCTTTTTGCATAAAATCCATTTTAAAAAGTCCAAGGACTAATTTTGCAAATTTTCAAACTTCAGGGACCTTTCTTGCCATTTGACCAAAGAATCATTCAAGGACCATTTTTAACAACTTAGAATATTTCAGGGACCTTGAATGACAAAACTTCACATTTTTGAATTCCAGGGACTAGATTTGACAACTTTTAAAACTTGGGGACTAAAGCGCCAATTTTGAAAACTTGAATCATTTTTCATCGATTTTGATATTTTTGCATTTAAAACACATAAAACTCGATTTGTGATATTTTCATCATTTTGATGCGTTTTGAGTGTTTTCGGATGATTTTGCGTTTAGATTGTACAAAATGATGAGCATTCGAGACACTCATCAATCCCCACATCGAGATATTGCTAGTCCCTAGCAATGATTTAGATCTTTAATGGATTTTAAAACTCTTTACCAAAAGCCATCACTTACGGAGTAGCCAAATGTTTCAGTTCAAGTAAGAACTATGGTACATCGATAACCATCGATTTATTGGCAAATCATAAACCATATAATGGATTTGATGTGTCTTTACGAGCCGTTTGCTATGGACTAGCCAACTCTTAGATAAATTATCGAAATTATCTTTGGTGAGTGAATACCAATTATGGATTTTCCTTGCCTTTACCACAACCATAACCTTGCGGGCTAGTGACTCTTCACTTTTAGGATATGGTGAGTTGAGAACCATACAATTTTGGGCAAATTGCAAGCCATATAAGCGGTTTGAGAAATCTTTACCAAGAGCCGTTTGCTCTGGATTAACCAATCCTTTTGTTTATCAAACATGGCGGATGATAACCGGTGAGTAAGTGAGAAACACTTACTCCAAAAAAAATTTTGGCCAAAAGCGGAATTGGGTAGATAATACATGAAATTAGTGAGAATTCCCCCCACTTAGAAATGAATATTGCCCTCAATATTCAAAATGCACCGCGGTTATGCTTAAAGCGAAACGTAAAAGGGAAATACTACGACCATTATTTTAAAGATTTTTTTTTTAGTGATATATATATATGTAACATGTGGGCATCACCCCGGCTTAGGTGGTAGAAAGGGGTAAGAAGTCGAAATATGGGTGAAAACCCATATGGTGCGTCTTCTTGTTTTGATTTCAGTCGCTAGCTTGACTCGACCCGCATTAATTGGTTCATGGGAAAGTAGCGTGGAAAACCAATCTCGATCGGACTTTCATTCACGGTGTTAATAAACACATGAACATCGAAAGTTCCACTCGATGAGATACAACCGGTATTGTTAATAGTAGAAACTATAAAGAATAATACTGGGGTCGAAGATGGTGTCCTCATTCCGAAAGAGAAAGGGAAAGAGCAACCACACCATTGTGAAGAATGGAATAAATATGTGCATTACAATGCATGTCCATTCCTCATTAGAAGAAGCAAATCACCATTTTGACACTTTTAAGCTTAAATTTGAAGCTTGTATGGTGATTGTCAAAGGAATTTCGGGAGGAGGTTTGTGGGCGATTCTTCGTTTAATAAGCTTTCAAGAAAAGGATGTCCCCTACGAATCAAGTAAGAATCATCAACCCTGTTGGGATTGACTCATCGATTAGAAAAGCATCGATTTCATTCCAAAATTATCATCTTCCTCATCCGAAGTGAGAGAAGGAATGGAAAAGTCGGAAACAATTGGATACGGAGATGAAATGGATGATGGATCTTTTGAAGAGTTCGGTTTCACCTACTGAGTTAACAAACTCAATACGATAAAGCGATTAGGAGGTGGGACAAGTGGTGTGCTCTTAGAGCTAGAAATTTCCACCACTTCCGATAAAGTCTCCGATTCTAGATCATCATCATCAAGAATACTCATGACTCCCTTGGTACAATTTTCAAACCATTTGTTTGAACCGGGTGATTTTTAGAGCTTTTAGCTTAGCACGTTTTGGTGACTCCTCTTAACCGTGAAATTAGAGAGTGTTGCATCGATTCTTTTAGATTTTTGATCGATTGTGGCAACACTATGTTTGTTCGAGGTTTGGAGTTCGGTTGATATTAAGCGTGAGTTCTTCGTTATCAACCCGTATAGTCAACTCTTCCGCAAATACATTAATCGAGCACGGCTCGTTCAAGAAAGCTCTCCTAAGATGGGGAACTCTAGGATGCGCATCAAAGTCTACTACTATAAAGTCGGTAGGAAAATGAAACTTCCCTACCTTTACCACGACATCCTCGGCTATCCCAGTGGACGAGTTGTAGTACGATCCGCTAGCTCGAGAGTCATACAAGTAGGAGTAAGTTCGGAAGAAAGTTTCTTCCATCTTGAGAGTGGCATGAGGTTAATGCTAGCGCCAAGATCGGCCAGGGGAGCATTGAACCATCCCAAGAAATCACAGGGAGTAAAACACGCGGGGTCTTCAAGCTTTTAGGAAGCTTCTTGAGAAGGACCGGTGAGCATTGCTCATTGAGAGGGTTTAGCCATTTGGATAACTTATCTTTGTTGCTTAGTAACCCTTTAAGCGTGGATGCAAATTTGGGCATTAGAACAAGAGCATCAACGAAGCTTATATCAAAGTGCAATTCATTGAAAATTTAGAAAAATTTTTCCATTTGCTCTTTGGTTTTGTCTTTGAGCTTCTCATCATGCATTCTTGATGGGTAAGGAAGTTGACTAGACTTTTGAGCCGGGACGGAAGTCATTTTTGGCTCAGAATTTGTCTTAGGAACTTCGGGTTCGGACTTGAAACTTGGACTACGAAGGTGGGACGTGTCTTGATGCCGTGAGCTTGAATAATGCACCTTGTCCGTTGTATCCTTGGTAACTTGACTCATTGCCACGGTGGAGGGGCATTGGAGTCGTGGGTCCATTGTGTGTCGGAGGTTCACTTTCTACTACCTTTGGAAGAAGAAGAAGAGGTAGTAGGAGCAAGCGAGTCCAAAGATATGAAACACCACTTACGGTTGTGATCGCCTTTGCATCGCCCCTCGGGTTAGCGATCGTGTTGCTCGGAAGTTTTCCGAGGCCAGGGTTGATCATTTAAAGACTTCTTAAGATCGACATGAATCGACCAACAACTGTTCATTTCATCTTGGGATTTCATGAATTGCTTGATAACTCATCGGATGATGGTCTGGAGGAATAATGGCGGGAGGCTGGAGGGATAATTTGAGGCCGTATGTTTTGATTATAGCCAAAATTCCCTTGATTAGGATTCATATTCCCATGAAATTGATTCCCTCGATTGAAATTGTTTTGATTAGGGTTTCCTTGAGGTTGGAAACCTTGATTGGGTCGAGGATAGAAATTACCTTAGTTTTGATAACCTTGGTTCATTCTAGGTTGGTTCGATTACGGTTTTGCATGTTATGATTACGGTTAAAACCGGTGGTGCACGATTAGTGTTAGCACGGTAGTGTGGTTCATTTTGAGGACGGTATTGAGTACCTCCTTGCGTGAACTACCGGCTAGAGCATTGGCTTCAAATGGACTACCATCGGTGGCGTTACAATTGTAGTATGCATGAGGACCACCACGGTAACACAACTCTCAACTTTCTTCACTTCACCATGTGTTGGTATGCGTGTGAAGGAGACTTTCTTCTGGTTAGCAAGAACCAAAGCTTGAACAATATCGTGAGTTTGTCAATCTTAGCATCGGTGCTAGATGTACTCGCGGGGATGAAGAAGAAGAAGGTCCGACATGAGGCGATATGTCTTTGCTCGGAAAGGACGGACTTGAGACTTGTTCTCAATGATTTGCAAGGCCTCTTTTGTGGTCTTGCTCGGGAAATACCTCCGCGGAGGCATTCAAAGAGTCTTGATTAGTCCGGTTGAGACCATTATAGAAAGTATCCATTTGCATTAACTCGGTAAAACCGTGATGCGGACACTCATGAAGCAACTCTTTATAACGATCCCATGCCTCCCGAATGATTCATCAAATCTACGAGAAAATTTCATTATCTCATTCTTAAGACTTGTGGTTCGGGATGGAGGATAGAACTCGTTAACGAACTTGGTGACAAGATCTTCCCATGTCTCAATAGAGCGAGGTGGTTGTTTCTCGAAGCCAATTCGGGCTTGTCCTCAGAAAATGGGAGCAGAAGAAGCTTGATAGCTTCATGTGGGACATTCTTGTACTTGATGGTAGATGCAATCTTGTTAAACCATCGAATGTGTGCATGAGGATCATCCCGCTCAAAACCATAGAATTGGCTTTGGGTTACAGTTAAGCAACCCGGTTTTGAGCTCGAAAGTGTCGACCCGCGATGGTTGGGACAACAATAGCATCTCCGTAACCCTCGATGGGTGCTTGGAGAAGCTCATTCATGGGTTTGTCTTCGCCATTTCGACGGGGGTGGTGGTGGTAGGCGTTCCTCGATCACGGTGAAGGAGTGAGCGTCCTCTCGTCTCGAGGAATCTTTCAAGTTCGAAAAGTGGACTTGTAGGCTGGAAGAGCGAGTGCGCATGCACTAAGTATAAAATCAATTTTCAAAACAAATGCGAGGAAAACGACAAGTGAACTTAACCAATAATCACAAATGAAATGGCTTCTTTGAAAAAGGTACACCAAATCACAAGGACACAAAGGCAAGTTTTAAATCGATGTTAGGGAACTTATTATGGTCGCACCCCGGTTAGTAGGTGTCTTGCCTTGATTTGCGGTGGTTGATTTTATGTATAAATTAAGTACCACCGAAAAGGCGTAGGTATAGATTTGTGCGGATGGGTTCAAAAACTTTTGGACAATATTTTTGGATCGTCTCGTTTGACCAAATCGTATTTCTTTAAGAATCACCTTAAAAGAAACACAAGATAGAAAACGCTACGATTGTTTTGTTGTTTTATATTATTTTTTATTTTATTTTTATTTTTTTGGTGTTTTTAACACTTTAGGAAAAGTGTTAATGAACTTTTGATTTATATTTAACTTTACAAAAACTTTTTACAAATGGTGGGTTATGTGCAAGAATGGGTGCGAAAATGGCTAAACACACGCTAAAGCCTCCCGGCGTGGCGCTAAAATTTGATCATCTTGAAAGCAGATCAAGCTACCTCACACAAGCTAGCCACTTGTGAATGGCTAACCGTAGAAGCTTAAAGCGCTTAAAACACAAATGCAATGAAGTCACGGAGAATATAATGAATTCCGGGTCGTTAAGTCCCACGGAGACTCAATGGTGTGTCAAAACAAACTCGGATGATAGAGTGATCACTAAGGATAGTGATCAGTAAAGGTTTGGATGAGAAATTACACTCTTGATTGATTGGAATGGAATGGAATACGAATTGGAAAGCACGACAATCGGATGAAACAAGCGTAAAACTTACGTTTAAAAACTACGATATCGTACAAAATAAAAGTGAAATCTAATAAATAAAGACCTAAAAATATGAAAATAACATTTTGGAATCCTAAAAATAAAAGAAATTTATTAGAAAAAGAAAATTATTTTTATAACTATTTAATTAATTATTATTAATTAAAAACTATTTTAACTATTTAATAAATACTCTAAAATAGAAGTAAATACAAAATAAGGCTAGAAAAATAAAATTATGATTGAGAAAAATCTAAAATATTATAAAACTAATTTTAAAATTAAAAATATATTTTTTTACACTTTTTATCTAATTATTACTAATTAATTATTATTTAAAATACACTTAAATACTAGAAAATATAAAATAAACTTGGAAAAATAAAATTTTAACTTGGAAAAATCTAAAATATGATAAAATTAATTTTAAAACCGAAAAGATATTTTTTATGCTTTTTAATTATTTATTACTAATTAATTACTATTTTTAACTATTTAAAATTATAATAAATACTAAAAAGATTAGGAAAATTATGAAACTTTTTCTAAAAATACTATATGATGACAGAATACTAAGAAAAATATAAAAACAAGGTTTGCTTATTAATAAGATGAAAAGAAAAATCAAAAAGCTAAAACCTATTAAATAAACACTATCACTGATTTTTAATTGATCTTTTTCTGGATTTTCTTTTTGAAAACTACTTAAATACTAAAAATATGAAACTTTAATGAACACAAAAATTTTACAAACTTAGAATAAGCTGTTTGAGGGCTTATGAGCTCAACAGTGGCTAAATGAGCTTATTTTGGTGAAATAAGCTCAAACAAGCTTGCAAGCTGAAACAGAAGCTAGAATAAGATAAAAACAAGCTAGTGCTACTAATATGAAGCTAAGAGACAAAGAAAAGCACACTGATAAGCTAGAAAAAAGACAATAAGCACTTGGCTTAAACACAGAAATGGGACAAGATTAGGGCTTATTGCAGCCCTAGCAAACAAGCTAGAAAATGAAAAGCTAAAGTTGGAACTTCAAGAGGGCTAGGTCAGCTATCCAAAGAACCAAAGATCACAAGCTAAACCCAACAATTAAGCTCTGTGCAGGCTTTTCAAAATGGTGCCATTCACTGTGCACAGGGCATGGTTTCAGAACAAGTATCCACAAAAAGCTAGAAAATAAGCACTTTATAAGCTGATTCAAAGAGATCTATTATTTTTCTAATTTTGTTTAGCAACTGATCTTTAATATCCCAAGAGCTTTTAAGCTAAAGCTTAATATTAAGCACACAGTGAAATCCCAAAGTTTATTCAAAATCGACCAAATAAGAATTTGACTTTTTGAGAAAAACTAAAAAGTTGACCAAGATGAACTTTGATTTGATCTTAAGCACTGAATGTGATGTATTAAGGTTTGTTAAGACTAAATTGAGCAACACTAACAACTTTCTAACACAAAATCATGATCATGGGACTTAAAATCCTAACGATGGACAAGACATATATGATTAAAAGGATTTTTGACTTTTAATGAACAAACACCTTGGTTTTCTTGACTTGCTTGAGATATTAGATACTAAAGTGACAAAGAACAAGCAATATCATCTTAAACAAACTCTAGCACAATCAAACAAGATAAACCAAACAACACTTATTATGGTATGTTTTGAAGATTTTTCAAAGCAAACCACAAATTTAAACCATAAAAGCGATTCAAGGCCATGAAATATCATATATTAGAACCGATGAAGCATGAAACAACAACATTAACAACAAGAAACTCACTTATGAAGATTATGATGTTTTCTTGTCAAAATAAGATTTTTATAAACTACAAATTTAAAAGAACAACACTGCGATTTTAATGATCAACTAGACTTAACTATAACTAATTAACACAAAGAAAAGCGAAATTTAAGCTTATGAACAATTACAACGGTTAAAATGCCAAGATAATCAAAAGTGCTTACAAATGCTTATCCAAGTGAAAACCAAGAACCAATGACCAAGACCAATCCTAATAGCTTTCACAAAGCTTTAACCCAAGGCCAATCACGATTCACTTTCCTAAATTGTGTATACCATTTCCATGAGATTTTTGATTTTTCACTAATTAATTTGTATTTTTGTGATTTTCTGTTTTTATTCTAAACTCGATTTTAAAGGTCTCTAATAGCTTAAATAAGCTATATAGGAGCTTATATGTGCCTATTCAGTCCTTACCAACAACTAACAACAACATTTGAACTATCATGAAATTTTGCATAAATATGAAATTTTGCATAAACTTGAAATATGATTACAACTTGAAGCGATAATTGAAAAGTTTTACAATACCTTTGAAAGCTTGAAGAACGATTGCTTGAAAGCTTTAAAATTACACTAGAATTCTTAAATTGATAAAACGACATTAAGAAATTAAAGTTACTCTAGATAGATAGATACATTGCTTCACTCCTCTTCTTTATAGACTTTTTAGCATCCAGCATGTCTCGAGTAAATCCCATCAATAATCGTGGCCATTGGTGTAGTCAAACAGATCCTAGCCATCAAAACTGATTTTGGCGCCAAAATTCTTTATGAGCAGGTTTGAGCTTTAATGGGTTTGGTTTCAATCAATTAAGGATTTTTGGTGTTAGTGGAGGTGGAGGGGACAAGGTAAGGTGAGTGAGGTTGAAAAAGTTGGAAAACCATCACTGGTTTTGAGATTCAGTGCTTGTGAGGACAATGTACAATGATGGGCGGTTTTATTTGCCCATTTGACTTTCGTTGACCGGAGCTTTATTAATAATAAACGGGGGGTCAAAATGGATTATGACCGGGGCCAAAATGAATATGTGGATTGGCTCAAGTGGGGGAGCCAAGGTTCAAGGGGTGCATGGGTTGGGCTTGGATTTGGGCTTGTATAATTAAAAATGTGTCCGTTTGGTTTAAGTGGTATACAAGGACCAAAAATGTAATTTATCCAAACCTCAAGGACTGAAAATGCCACATTTCTAAACTTATCACAAGGACCAATTTTGACCAACTTTGATAGTACAAGGACCCTTTTGCATAAATCCATTTTAAAAGTCCAAGGACTAATTTTGCAAATTTTCAAACTTGGGGACCTTTCTTGCCATTTGACCAAAGAATCATTCAAGGACCATTTTAACAACTTAGAATATTTCAAGGACCTTGAATGACAAAACTTCACATTTTGAATTCCGGGGACTAGATTTGACAACTTTTAAAACTTGGGGACTAAAGCGCCAATTTTGCAAACTTGAATCATTTTTCATCGATTTTGATATTTTTGCATTTAAAACACATAAAACACGATTTGTGATATTTTCATCATTTTGATGCGTTTTGAGTGTTTTCAGATGATTTTGCAGTTTAGATTGTACAAAAATGATGAGTATTCAGACACTCATCACCTCCTGATTGACTTCTGAAAAGGGAAAAATTTTCATGTGTAAGAGTTATAAAGGGTTACTTTTACACATCACACACTGACGTCACAACATTTCTCACTACGACACATTTTCTCCTAAGTGGAACGCCTTTCTCATTACAATAACTACACTCTCTAAACTGACCATTTTACACTACTACCTTATACCTCCGCGTCTACATCTTACTAGCAACGTGCATGGAGATTTGCTTGGCAGATGATGCACACTACCACTTCGCCCAAGGGCACCACAGTGATCCATGTTGAAATGGACCACTTTACACTACCACTTCGCGCAAGGACACCACAGTGATCCATGTTGAAATGGACCACTTTACACCACCACTTCGCACCCACCGTGCCTACGTTATGTATGAGATTTGCTTAGCAGATAATACATAACCAGTGAAATGTTGCATGATGCGATTTAATGATTATATTTACCATTTAGATTTTCTTAGTAGATTATGCGCGACTAACTAAATTTTTAATTACCGCACGACGTTACTCTAGGTTTAGATTATATTTTTGGGTTGCTACAATGCCATGTTTTCTGTTTTCCCATCCCATCGACTTATCGTCTTCATTACTAGACCATTAAACCTCTATTACGGAGTCGTTGCAACCCATGTATCCATCATCCCATCCTATTATCATTCTCTTAGGCGTTGAGGTCGAATTCATCTAAATCACCCATCAATGATAATGATGTCACCTCTACCCAAACTCATACTCAATCGATGAACATGATTACATCTCTAGCCGTTCTAGGAACAACACACCTCGACATCTATAAAAGGAACCCCTCGCTAAACATAAATAATAGACGAACGACTAAAAGATCTAAAAGCGTACCAAGAAGTTAACTTGCAACTCAAGCCACTTTTCTGGGAACAAATCCCTAATTTTTCACTCATCCCTTTGGAACACCAATTGTATGTCCTGCTACCCTCTTATGAAATAATAAACTTTGTCATTATCTAACGTGAACTACTTTCAACTATTTTACCAATCACTTCACGGTCATTTTTCCAAAAAGTCTTACTACTGTGCCATTAAACCAAAATTTACGACCTTACTCATACTTCATAAACAATGACCTTATTAATTCTTTGCAAACTATTTTCTATAGAATGATAAACCGATTAATTACCTTACTACTATTTTATGAAACAACAAACAATTGTGATAGCGATTTGTAAACTATATTACAAATTTTTCCTGCAAGTTATGTTACGGTCTTATAAACTATTTTACCCTTTTAGTGAGCTGTTTTAGCCACTGTCTGATTTAAAACCATAAAACTTGGTACTCTTACCTTACAAACTATTCGCCTTTACTTTACTGACTATTTTATTACCACCCTATGAACCACCTTGATATTAATTGAACTACGAAATCTTCTATTATTTGACAAACGATGAATTGTTTTCTTATAAGCTATTTTACAAATCATTTCACGAGTTATTTTACAACCTGAATTGTTGTCTTACCAAAAATATCACATAGTTAACTACGATTTCACTACTACTCTATAAATAATAAATCATTTTCTATTACCTTGTAAACTATTTTAACAATCACTTTACCAAGTGTTGCTTTAATACCAAACCACAAACTACGATTTATTATTAAACTGTGGATGATAAAATACTTCCTTCTCACTCGATAAAGTGGTTTTACAAACCTTTCCTTAAACTTTCTTTGCAATTTCCTTATAAACTACTTACCCCTTGAAAGACTTTAAAGGATAACCGATATTTTCTTTTGTAAATAAACCAAATTCTTGAAGTAAAAATAAGCGCCTTGTTTTTTTTTTTTTTTTTTTTTTAATTAAAAAAAAATCAACAATAAACATTTAATGGGAATTGCTAAGGAACAAAACTAATTCATCATCTACAAAAGCTAAGGTATTTGAAGTTGAGAAACAACTCTTGAATTCACATGTAAACCTCCATCTTGAAACCAAATCCATGTTGTCGCTTATAACTTTATTTAACAAGTTTTCATCACAAAAGCTGAAATTTAGCAACTTTCTTTACATAAATCAAGTTCTCTCTTTAAATTTTAAAAACTCTATATATACTTTTATATATATCATTCAAATTCGAGAAGCATAACCTTAACAACTAAACCCTGCCCATAAACGTTTAAAACTTATGAAAACATACATACCCAACCACATCTTCTTCTATGACGCTTTCACCTTCGAGGACTTTTCTTTAAATAACAATTGTGCCAACAATGAAACGCGTGGTGACATTCTTCTAGAAAGATTTATTCTAACGAGTCAATTTTTTTCCTAGTCAACCCTTTTCAAAACTTCTTATGCTAAGAAATATCAAAACATCGACCTTTGCGAAATTGTTTCATTTGCATCACGTGTAAAAACCGGTCTTATTAAATTAGGATTCTTTCAAGGATGTAAACCTCTTACCCAATTTCTCATCCCAAAGAAATTATGCCTCTTGAAATATTCTTTTTATTCGAATAAATTTATCCACATCACGTTTTCGAACAAAACTAGAAGATTTCAAATATTTTCCTTTGTGGCATAAGCGACTAACACAAACTTAACCTCGAGGACGAGGTTCCCGTAAGGGGTAGGTACTGTAACCACCCGTAAATTCCCAAATCATTATTCACCTATAAAGAATGAAGTAATCGTTTATCAGATTTAATAAAACGCTCTTATTCATTTTCACGTCTAAATTTTACTTGAAATATGCAATTACGGTGCTTGCCGATAAGCGAATGATGCAATTAAATTATCATCGGCATTTCTCGATGATTAAAACACGTCAACGAGAGGTTATCTCGATTAACGAGTCCGCACGCATACCGGCACCATAATAGTATTTGCACGAAATTTATTTTCTAATATCAAGATAATAATAATACCATAATTTTTCGCTCGTCAAAACGTCTCCGGAAATATAAAATTTGTAAAATACGAATACTCGAAAAGTATTATACGTGGGAATACGTTATACCTTACGGAACATTTTACACAGTACGGAGTACACATAATACATTTATTATTAATAATAAAATACTAAACCTAGAAACTTATCCTAACCCCTCACGCCACTCACCCTTTCATTTTTCTCAGTTATTTGTCTTCTCTTTTTTCTGGAAACAAAACATACGCCATCTTCATCTTCAAACCAACAAGTCCCATTTTTAAGATAAAAACCATCCTCACACACACCATAGAACCGACAAAAAAAAGAGATACAAAACAACATTACTTTTGAACTTAGAATTCTACCACTAGCTCTTTTATGATTTCCTTAAAAGCTAGAATATTTTGAAAGCTCTTCCTCCTTGTCTTTTTCAAATGCACGACCCAACAAGTCACAAGAAACCCTACTCTTGTCATTTTTCCTCAAATACTCTTACACTAGCATGTGACTTCTAAAACTTTGTTTAACTTTGCCATTAGTGCAAGTGTAAATAGGACCTTTGATAACTCTTTATCACATTTCAAATATAATGAAAACACTCTCAAGCACATGTGAAAACCCATTCCAGTAGTAAGGTTAAAGATTCGATTCGTTTACTTTCTTTTGCTTCGTTAAGCTCATTTTTTCGGCGTTGTGATTCCGACGTGGTAAGGCCACGTCAAATGTTGTATCTCATTTTTGTGTTCGCTTCATGGCATTTTTCTCTCTACTAACATAAACGAAAACAATAGTCTCCTTCGTGTTGTTTCATAGTGAGCCCATTAATCCGACGTGTACCTTACGACTTTTGTTCCGGCGAGGAGATTTCTTTTTCTGCGATATATGTGTCTCGGCGAAAGTGTTCGTATTTTCGATGAAGTGGGTTCCGTATGTTTTGTTCTCATCATTCTAGTAGAGTTAAGGTAACTAATTTGACCCATTATTTATTTAGCTAGAGGGTTAAGAATTCGTTGTGTCGTTCAGTGTCGGAATCGAAAACGAAGTTCATGTTGTATCTATGAAGGTGATGATGTACTAATTTAACATATATATAGAATTATTTTTTTTTCAACCCCTTATAGTTTCGTGATCTTACATAAATGGCCCTTAAGGGTTTGTTAATTGACAGTTATGACCCTTTAAGTTTATTGAGCTTATAAAACCTTTAAGTAGTTATTTAGTTTATGGCTAATGGCTATTTTTAATATGTCCACCAGCATAGATTAGGCTAATATTAGATGATCGATCTAAAAGAAATATGGTAACCTTTAAAGTTACGACAATTTTAAGTTTTGACGAGAAGTATAGATTTTCAATAAAAACTGTACTATTAACTAAAATGTATGATGAAAACATTTTATAAACTCCGGACTAGTTTTTGGACCATTTAAAAGCGACTAAGCGAGATTTATTAAAACATTGATAAAAGACATCGGTTAATATATATTTAGTCTTTTTCCGGAAAAGTCTAAGACTTTGTAAAATGAGGATAAACTCTTTAAGTGGACTTTTATAAATAATAAAGTAGTTATTATTTTCGATGTAAAGACAAAACTACTTAAATGAACTTTAATAGATAATAACATGAATACTATTTTAAACCCGAAAAAAAATGTGACATACTTATATAACTTTTTATAAGTTATATATAGAATGTTATTCTAAATGCAAATAATAGAGCCAAGATTATTTCTATAAAATAATTATTAAAAACTAGTTAACATGAGGATATTTGGCAAAATTTTGAGACTTGTTAAATTACTTAACTTTGACAAAAAGTGTATTGTTACTTATAAAACTAAGACTTGCCATACTATTATCGGTCGTGTGACGGTACTGCGTACTCCTACCATTGACTTTAGGCTATTTCAGATTGCTTTACTAAGGTAACTTCATAGCCCCACTTTTACTCTTTTAACTGTTTTATAAACTCCTTGGGGGAGAATACATGCTACTACTACTTTTATGATCACAATTGCTTGAAAACTATTTTGTTGTTCTCTTGATATTATTATTATGCCTAAGTTGCTTGCCAAAAGGCCCCTTCATCATGAACCATTAGTCACTTGCGAGTGAACGTAAATATAGTGGATAGTACTATAGGGAGTAACGACCCCGTCTTGGTTATCGGAAATAACCGGGGCACACCTTGTTTGAATATCATTAGGTAATTTACTATTACCTCCTTGGGGGCAAATTTATTACGTACACCAGTAATTAGGTGTATGCAGTTGAGTCTTGGTGTCATGAGCTTAGGGCAATAATATCAACTTTCCATGTTGGGCCTATAACATCTTAGCCCATGTTAACTAGGACTTTGTATGCGTACATTATCGATTTTACAAACTCATATATCTTGTGATCAACTGCTTTATTACTAAACCTATGAATTCACTCAACCGTTGTGTTGACCTTTTAGCATGTATTTTCAGGATGAAAAGGCGATAGCTAACTCTGGAGGCGCTTGGGCATTGGCATGGCATGGTCATAGATGACTCTGATTTATGTATGGGGACCACACTTTGTTAATTGGGCCATTTTCCGTAACAATTCAACTTTATAAACTTTGTTTTACTACTATAAACGAAATCTTTTAAAAAAAATCTATATTTTTCACCTTGTGTTATGATCCAAATTGAGTAGCACCCCAGAAACCTCTTCTTCCACTGCAAACCATTTCTGGGGGTGTTACAGTTGGTATCAGAGCCAGGTTATAGAGAACTAGGTATTTTAAAAAAAACCTAGACTATAACCACTTTTACAAAAACTTAACCCTATGACCGACACATGCCTGCCTGCCAAGCTGATTGCCTCACTTATGACTTGTTGTAGTCATCCTTGATAAGATATGTGTTTATTACTGCCAACTTAACCTCACTATTAGCTATGATTGCTTTGCTTATATGCATGTTTACGTACCACAGCTTTATGCCTTCTCCCCCACATAAATGAAATAATTATTCAGTCTTTCGTAACAAACTTTAAAGGCATTAGGACATGTTACTAGTATAACTAAGCTAAGCATTGCAAGATTCATTAAACCTCGGGTGAATATAGATTGATCACCTATATTCAACCAGGGACAGTGGGACATAGCTTGATCACCTATGTCCGACTCAGAGGTGAATGTTGCAATACTGAAAGTAGTTATGATAGTATTATGTCTAGTTGACCTCCTGATTGACTTCTGAAAAGGGAAAAATTTTCATGTGTAAGAGTTATAAAGGGTTACTTTTACACATCTCACACTGACGTCATAACATTTCTCACTACGACACATTTTCTCCTAAGTGGAACGCCTTTCTCATTACAATAACTACACTCTCTAAACTGACCATTTTACACTACTACCTTATACCTCCGCGTCTACATCTTACTAGCAACGTGCATGGAGATTTGCTTGGCAGATGATGCATACTACCACTTCGCCCAAGGAAACCACAGTGATCCATGTTGAAATGGACCACTTTACACTACCACAGCGCAAGGACACCACGATGATCCATGTTGAAATGGACCACTTTACACCACCACTGGCGCCTCCGTGCCTCACGTTATGTTTGAGATTTGCTTAGCAGATAATACATAACCAGTGAAATGTTGCATGATGTGAGTTAATGATTATATTTACCATTTAGATTTGCTTAGTAGATTATGCGCGACTAACTAAATTTTTAATTACCGCACGACGTTACTCTAGGTTTAGATTATATTTTTGGGTTGCTACAGTGCCATGTCTTCTGTTTTCCCGTCCCATCGACTTATTGTCTTCATTACTGGACCATTAAACCTCTATTGCGGAGTCGTTGCAACCCATGTATCCATCATCCCATCCTATTATCATTCTCTTAGACGTTGAGGTCGAAGTCATCTCGTCACCCATTGCGGTAACAATGTCACCTCTACCCAAAACTCATACTCAATCGATGAACATGATTACATCTCTAGCCGTTCTAGGAACAACACACCTCGACATCTACAAAGGGAACCCCTCGCTAAACATAAATAATAGACGAACGACTAAAAGATCTAAAAGTGTACCAAGAAGTTAACTTGCAACAGCGTAAATAATAGACGAACGACTAAAAGATAATACATTAACAATTGATCTTGAATTCTTGATGTAGTCCTTTGCTCCTAAGCTCGTAGTCATTGATTATTCACATTGCATGTTTGGTTACTCCAAGTGGAGGTCTTTTCTTGATCCACGTGATAATAAATTTGAGCCATCTTTTGAGATCATCACTATCAAAAATCTCGAGACATCCTTTGTGGTGTTGGTATTATGTGATGTTGTGACTTTAGGACCGACATGCTCACATTACGGATCATGATATCTTCTCATCGAGTAGCGGAAGCATTTGTTGAATCATGATATTGGCGGTAGTAGCGAAGCATGGAGTGAAAATATCGAGTCATTGATGCACTAATCATGATTTCTTTTTAGATGAATGTGTTAAGTGAGCATGCGGCTATGGATTGATCGCTTCATTCGATCACATGCAAACGTCGGGTGTACACGCATACAACAGTGATTAGCAAGAATCGCTTGCGAAAGTGTCTTTGATCACTTTCATTGAATTGAGGTACGGCCCACGGTTCCCCGTTGATCGATTACATGTCTTGCACTGTGATCGGTATAATTCAAGAATTTCCTTGACGAGGTTTCGCGGTATTCAAGTCGTTCTCAAACCGGAACATCTCAAAGAAGACAACACGGAGTGAGTGAACTAGTAATTTTAAGTCCAGCGATTGATGAAAAAGATTTGAAAACAATCGTGTATTGCTCAATAGAAATTGTTTTGCAATACAACGAAGGTTTTATTGAAAATCAATTATCAATCATAAAAACACCTTTTGGTTTGAAAAATGAGTACACGGTCGATGTGCTAAAGAAAGGAGTTATTAAGCACAAAGACCGGTTTTCAAAGGTATTCGTCAATCCATAACTCGAACCGGGATTGATTCAAGAGATTGAATCGCCCATTTTTACATTCGGTTGTCACATGGTTGATCCATATAATAGATCTCACATGCCACCTACCGGGAGCTTGTTTGATGTTGGCTCGAGGCTTTCCATCTTCATTGTGAATATGTATACACATCACTTAGATGTTACGGCAATACCACAAGGATAATCGTGGGACTCAAGATATAATCTCTCTTTCCACATTGTGTGAAAGAGAGTCTTCATTGAAAGTGTCCTAATGAGATTTATTGATGATCTCGTGGCTCTGGACTCAATTTGTGCATATTTGGATCTGTCATCGGAGACTAGGGAGAGGGTCTCCTTCTTCAATATCAACCATCTCTAAGAGGCGATCGATAGATAATGTCGGTTCCCGTGAGAATGAAACAAGTCCTTTTAAGAGGAACTTGAGTGGTTTGGAAAGTTGAAGTGCGATGCGTCCTTTGGGTCCATGACGTCTTGTCTTCAATACCGATGTTACCATCGGTAGCATATGAATTGAACCCGGTTTACGCCCTAAGGTTGAATAAATGGAGGGCTATTTGTTTTCACCCTTTCCTCATTCAATTCTTTTTAATTCTTCAACCCTTTGATTGCTTACCGAGACTTCATAGCTAGAACCTTGTTGGGTTTATTCGAAGACTAGCTCGGTCTTAGTCCGCACTCTTCCCATATCTCATTTTTCTCCTTTTATCATCATACCTAAGGACTTCTACACTAACTAGTGGATTGTCCTGGGTAGATCCCTCGATTACGGCGGATCATGGGAACACATACCTAACCTTATCATCCTTATATCACCGTACATAAAGTAAAGTTGGTCGGTCTATTTGGTATTGTTCATCCGCCATTGGAACCAATTGAAAACCATTTGAAAATCAATTCGGATACTTGTGATATATTATCAAAGCATTTTGTACTGAATTGTTTTGATATTTTAAACGAGAACTCCCCTCAACATGTGCATCAAGTATTTGAAAAGTTTTGCACACGGAGGCAAGAGAAAGAATTAACTTCTTTGATTACCATTTTCTAAAGATATAAACATCACTTCCCACATCAAATCAAGTAGATATAGCATTTCCGGAAGGATGAGGTTTCCATAAATTTGCTCCCCTCAATATGTGCCTCGAGGTTTGAAAAGAGTTTTGCACATACTAGAGGAACTTGCACATGAGATAAAGCGATCACGTTTCAAATCAATGGTTTAAGATAGATGCTCCCCCTCAACATGTGCATTGAAAATTTGAAATCGTTTGTCACATGTGGGAAGGATAGCATGTACATCCTTATAAAATCATTTACCGAATTATCAGTTTAAATCCAATTTAAATCACACATTCTCCCCCGATCACAATTATCAAATCATTTGAGATTTGTGATCTCTTATAGATTTAAATTGATTTTGAAAGCTTTTAAGGAGAGTTGTGACTTGATTATGAAAGCGTTTTAACTGATAAGGATCGGATTTTAAGACTTTAAACTCCATTGATAAAACATGCATGAATATCTTTTGAAAACAATTGAATGCCAAATAACTTTTTAATTTAATTGAAATCATTCTCCCCCTCAATCAATGACATAGGTTGTTGATTGAGAGATTGATATCTTGACAAATAAGTCCAGATGATTATCAAAATAGAGACCGAGTTATTTTTCAAAGCAGTTAGTTTTCAAGAGATAAATGTTTATAGAATCGAGCATGGAATTTGAAAAACATGGAAAAGCATGGCTCTGTTCTATCTTTAAAGCGGTTCTTGCACGAAATGACAATAAACCATTGTTTCTCTTTCTCCCAAAATATTTTTGATTTTTTTTTTTTTTTTTTTTTTTTTAATAAAAATTCGAACAATATCTAAAGTCCCGTGTCATTCTTTGAATGACACACAAAAACCGTAGATATTATCGAATCGAGAAGAAACATTTTTTTTTTTTTTTTTTTTTTTTGAAGATTTTTGAATTTTTCAAATTTTATGGATTTTGAAAGTTTTATATTTTTCTATTTGATTTTTGAAGGTTTTATGATTTTGTATTTTGTTTTCAAATAAATATTTACAAGAGATAGATGAAGGTAGACCTTTACTCCTCGTCTTCCTCCGAAGACGTTTGAGAGTTTCGGTTGAAGGCTTTTCAAACCAAGTCGTGGAAGAATAAACTCAAAACGTTCTCTTGGAAGAGCTTTGGTGAAGATGTCGCTAAGCGATATTCGAGACCTCACAAAATATAGTTCCACCACACCTTTTCCACTTGTTCCCGATGAAATGATGTCGAATGTCGATATGCTTTGCTCTTGAGTGTTGAACGTTGTTGCATGAGAGAGCAATAGCACTTTATTATCACGATGCGAGAGGATTTTGTTGAATTCAAAGCCATAGTCGGATAATTGAGATCTCATCCATAAGATTTGAGCACAACAAGATGACATGGCTATGTATTCAACCTCTGTAGAGGAAATAGAAGTACTCATTTGCTTCTTTGAAGACCAGACTCACAAGCTTATCACCCAAAACTAAGCACCTCTAACGTACTTGACGAGTATCTTGACACCTGCATGATCGCATACGCATATCTTTGTTAGTGACATACGGTGTCTTTTGGGTACCAAAGTCCCATATTGATGGTTCCTTGGAGATACCGAAGACCCGTTTAACCGCTTCAAGGTGCTTTTAGTAGGCTTAGCACGGTATCTAGCACACATGCAAACAATGAACAAGATGTCGGTCTACTAGATGTGAGGTACATCGAGGATCCAATCATACTACGATATTTTGTTTGGTCAATCATGATCCACGAGAGGTCCTCATCTAGTTTGGTTCGGTCAATCATGGGGGTGTCAATAGGGTCACTTGAATCAAATACAAATTTCTTTAAAATCTCTGTTGCATATTTAGATTGATTTATGAAAATGCCTCCGGGACTTTGTGAAATTTGTAATCCCAAGAAAAATGACATTTGTCCCATCATTGACATTTGAAACTTTGAACTCATTTCATTTGAAAACGATCACATTCCATTGGGTCGGTCGAGGCAAAAATAATATCATCAACATAAATTTGAACATGAATTAAATGTTTGCACGACTTCACGGTGAACAATGTAGGATCAAGCTGCTCCTTTGATGAATCCGGTTGATAGAAGAAACTTTGTGATGTATCATACCATGCCCTTGGAGCTTGCTTTAAACCGTAAAGAGCCTTCTTCAAGCGATAAGCGTGAGTAGGATGCTCTTGATTCACAAATCCTTCAGTTGGTGGCGTGAGCGACTTCTTTAAGATCTCCGTTCGAAATGCCGTCTTCACATCCATCGATGAACTACCATGTTCTTACTAGCGACATTAGCGGAAAGATTCGATTGCCTCGATTCGAGCAAGCTGAGCAAAAGATTCTTCAAAGTCTATACCCTCCTCTTGACGATATCCTTTAGCAACTAATCGAGCCTTGTTCTTCAACACATCACCATGCTCATCAAGTTTCACTTTGAAGATCCATTTAAGAGCAATAATCATAGCTTACGATCGGGCGGTACTAACTCCCATACATCAAGTCGATCAAACTCATGAATTTCATCTTGCATGGCATTGAACCACTATCTTCATTCATGGCGGTTTTAACATCTTTTGGTTCGATCTTAGATAGTGCGGAGTTGAAGAAACACCATAAGGCATCGGTTGCAAGTTGTTTCCGGGTTGATACGGGGACGAGAGGATTTCCAATGATGTTGTCTAATGGATGATCGTGAGTCCATTTTACGAGGTGTTCATGTGGCGGTTGTTGAGGAACCGAGGTAGGCGAGTCGATGTCTCACGAAGAAGATGGTTCGATGATGATTCGGGAGTAGCAAATATGTTTTCAAATGGAGCATCTTCGGAGTAGCAAAGGGATTAACTTCATCATTGATGCGAAACATTTCCATGATGTACATTTGAAGAATGATGATTTGTTGATGAGGCGAAGGATCGTGAGCGGTGCTTCTTGACTTAAAGATATTGAGGCGGGGATTGACTTCATTCATAGGAATATGAACATCCTCTGTTGTAGGGATCAACACCTCATTAGTAATTGAATCATACAGATTCATCAAACATAGGATCAAACAATTTCTTTAAATCATCTTGGATGGAGGTACATATGGAGTTTCTTGAGAAGAGTTTGGAACAAGGGATGAACCAATGGGACTGTTTTGAAGTGCGGGTCTGTTTGGAGTGTCCAGGAGCCATTTGACCGTCGACTCATCAAACGTAACGTGAATTGTTTCCATGATATTTCGGGTTCTTTTGTTGTAGATTCGGTATCCCTTTTGTTTGAAGCATATCCTACAAATACTCCAATGTCGACTTTAGCCCTAAGTTTGCCTAAGTCTTGACCTCATTAGTTGGATAGCACAATGCACCAAACACACGAAGGAAAGATAGATTAGGTTTTCTGTTGTGGACAAGTTCATATGGAGTTTTTCCATGAGCAGTGTGAATCGAGGAGCGATTTTGTGTGTAGCATGCGGTGGCAATTGCTTGACCCGGAGAAACATTGGAACCTTTGAGTAGATAAGCATTGTTCTAGCGGCTTCAACAAGAGTACGATTTCATCTTTCAACTACACCGTTACGTTGAGGGGTTCGTGGAACACTTCTTTGATGGTCGATTCCAACGCTTTCATAGAATTCACTAAGTTGTTTGTTGACAAACTCGGTTCCATTGTCTGTTCGATAATTCAGCGGTTTTGTTAAGTCGAACTGCGTTTGTTTGATGAGTTTGATGATGATATCGAGTTTCATCCTTTGTCCTTAAGAACTTGACCCGGTGAATCTAGAGTAATCATCAACCACAACTAACACATATTTCTTCCCAAAGATATTACGCACCCTCATTGGTCCATAAATCCATATGAATCATATGAAGAACTTCGTGACGAGTTAGTAGGTTTGGGTTTATGGGCATACTTCTTGCTTTTTCCCAATTGGCATCTTGAACAAAGATGATCCTTTTCATACTTTAGTCTAGGTAAACCTACAACTAAGTCCTTTCGGAAAGATCATTGATGGTGCCAAAGTTCAAGTGATTGAGACGACGATGCCATAACCATGACTTTGTTTTGAAGCCTTTGATAACAAGCGATTGGAGAAGACCTCATCATGTCATCGATAGAGATGGTGTAAAGATTTGAGCCACGAGTTCCTTTTAACAGTTCCTTACCATTAAGATCTCTAACAAAGCGGTATGTTTTCGAAGGCTACTTCTAGATCGAATCACAAAATTGACCAATAGAGAGCAGTTATGACCCGGACCTTCCACATAGTATACTCTAGAGATGACACTATCACCAACAACGTAATCTCCATAACCCATAATAGCACCGAAATGATCATTACCGAATCTAACGGTCCGATGAATTTGCTCACGAAGTTCATGAGCGCGACCGGTCTCCGGTCATATGCTTGGAACGACTGAGTCCAGTACCACGAGCGATTTGAGCGATCTGCGGTTGAACACGAGACAAGAATGGATAAGCGGATAATTGGGATCCCCATGCAAGAATGGGTTCCATTTGGTTAGTAACAACAGTTGGAACACCCACTTGAAATAGAAGCATTCATATCGAAAGTGAGGCAATGGAATCATTGTGACTAGATGCAATACTAGTGTCGTATTAGCCACATTCACGGTGTGATCACTTCTTAAAGGAATAGTTCTACCGGTGAGGCATCCATTTTCTAGTGGGCATTATCGATTAGTCTTATGACCAGCGGTATCCAATAAAAGCCTATTTTCTTGAATGTTCTTCTGTGGGTTTCCTTTGTTTTCTAACTTTCTTTCGTTTTTGCCTTTTAGCCTTCTTAGCATGAATTTTAGCATTAACAATATTAAGCGGACAATTAACATCATTAGGCGAACATTAACACCACATTCATGATTAGAAACATAATTCAAGCGGAGACATCGATACAAGGTTTGCAAATAGTATAGAATTCGAATTAATTACGATGCGCCTATGGCTAATACTAGAATCAACACGATTCGTTTTATTCGATTCAAGCTTAAAGTTCCTAGATTGTTCTTCTACTCTTTTCCGGTGCACATTCTTAGCTTGCGAGGTCCTATCATTCCTTGTATTGTCTTGAGACTTTGACTGCTCCCTTTAATGTCACCGATTACTCTGTAGAGGGAATGGGAACATTAGTTGGTTTAACTACTCTTTGCATCACTGTTTAGATGTCTTTGGGATCTGAACTACATGCAGTGCACTACGGTTCACATTCTTAAAACTAGAGTCTTGAGATTTGTACTCCTAGAAGGCACACTTGAGTTCTCTTTCTTAGCATTGACGGATCTAGAATCGAACTACTTAAAGGCACACTACGGTTCACATTCAAAACATTGGGAATCGAGTGCATATCATACTTGGCATTAGGCATCGAGCATGGAATCAAAGGATTAACTCTCTCACCTAATGACTTTGGGCATATTGTGATCAAGCATTCTAAGATTTCTTGAGATCGTTTGGCATATAAGCATGCATGTCCAATTGCATTATCATGAGGTTTCTCTAACTTATCCTCTTCAACAATCTCACGCAGACATTCTAGGCAATCCTTAAGGGATGAGAAGTATGTTTGAATAGCAAGTTTGTTGTTCCTTAGATGAGGAGGACATAAGTCACGAGACAAAGCATATTTATTACAAGAGTGAACCTTTGATCCACCATTCTCCCCATTGGTCATTGGCATTTTCCTTTTACGACTCTTGATTCTCAATTTCCTTTTGCAATGAAGCTATTTGTTCGTTATTCTTGTTACGAGTGACCTTAATTGATTCAAATAACTCATTGAAATGACGTTTAACCTTTTCATTTTCTTCTAGAAAACTTTCGTTTTCCTTTTGTAAAGCATTTACTAGGTTTTGAAGATGAAACGTTTGAGAATTCGAGAATCTAAAGGAGGAGGCATTTGGGAGCTGTCATATTGTTCGTTTGACCCTTTAATTGAGAGATTTGGGCTTTCAACTTTTCGATCGTGTTGCGAGCTTGAATCATTCATCACGTTTGTTAATTTGAAAAGCGCATCAAACTCGGAGCATCGAAGATGTCTTGACATTTGAAGTTTTGACATTTTCTTTGAGATGTTGATATTTTAGTTGTAAATTAAAATGCTCAACTTCTAGTTTAGAAAAATGTTTAACGAAATTGTCGTGATCATCGATTCAATTTTCTCGTTTAGTTTAGAATTAGTTTTTCAAGCTCAATGACACGATCATGGGAGACTTTCGAGGGCCACAGATAGTTCATGAAATTTGGAAGCATTAATAGAGCAATTTGAGCGTTGAAAACACATCTTGAGCAACACATTCAATAATAAGATTCTCATTTAATGTATACAAGTTCTTTCTCTCAATCTCATTATATTTGATTGCGCTCATAGTCACTAACTTCAACAACCATTGCATCAAATTCCTTTTCCATTCCCTTAATATCGGTTTCTATCCCTTTTAAGACTCTCAAAGTGATCTTTTAGAAGTTTAAAGAAGGGCATGACCTCGATTAAATAACATTCTTTCATTTGTTCAAAACCCTTTCTCCTTGATTATACCGATGGGTGTGATCCTTTTCTTGCAAGTTTTCTCAAAATCAACAAATAGTTGAAATATAACGTATTGGCTAATTAATGTCTTGCTTTTAGTGGCAATTGTTCTAGGTACAAGATGCATTGGTGTATTAGGAGGATACACGATCGCTCTAGGCATTTTCCAAAGGGAGGTTTGTTTCAACAATATTTTCCGCTTTCGCTTATCTAAATCCTTTTTCGAAGACTTGCTCGGGAGTCGACAATGTCGAGGCTTAAACTTGTTCAAGGAAATCCAGTTTTCCTTCTTGTAGTCATGAGGAGTGATAATTATTTTTTCTCTTTGCATTTAGGATCATTTTGTTTCTTATTCATCTTTTCCTAGTGATTTCATTTGATTTCTTATCTTCCTCGGTGCACTCAACACAACTAGGTTTCGTCTAGGCTTAAGGATTTCATTACCATCATAAAGCACCTTATGAGCATTTCTAGCCTTTTAATTACCTCTGGATTTGGTTCCTCAATAAGGGGAATGCTATGCTTATCGCTTAAGACTCGATGTTTAGTGACCATGTGAGCGATCGAATGGTGTTTCCTTGTATGTACAACTTGTTTTCAAGTTTGTTTTCAAAGTTTTTGATTAGAAAAATCTCTCAAGAGTTTTGATTCCTTTGCATTAAATTCTTGCTTAAGCATTTTCACATTTTCTTGAAGTTCTTGTTTTGCTTATTTGTTTTAGAAAGTTTTTCTTGCAAGGAATTTAATTCTTGTTTCAATACTTCTTCTCTAAACTTACTTTTTCTAATTCTTTGTCGCACTTGGTCATCCATTTCACGCTCACGGTGGTCAACTCAAATTTAGCCCGTTGTTCATAAATAGCAACACGTTCTTTATAGGCATTTAGTTGAAATTACGGAATCATCGGGGCACATGCGGTGTATTCATCAAAAACATAGTCATTGTTGATGCGGAAGATGCATCACTTGGTACAACTTCACTTTCACTTTGTTTCACATATTGATCATATGGGACAATATCGATATTACCCATATTTTCAATATTTGATTCAATAGTTTCGATTGATTGTACTTTGTCATGCATCTGTTGCACATCGACATCATCGTATAGTTTTAATACCTCCGAGATGAGCTTGTCATGGGATGGGCCAGCTAGTGGTGAAGAAGAGACCTTGGGAGAAACCATTGGAGAAATGCTAGCCATAAAAATTGTGTGTGCCGTAGGTCCATCATCCACATCAGTCGTATGCATCACGGTCGGCGACTTGAAAGGCATTCGATGATTGTGACCTATCTCTGAATAGGTTGCTCATCCACATCGCATCATAGGTCTTGGCATTGCCTCGGCAAGAAACAACAATTCCTCTTCATCAAAGCGGCACCATTGTCACGAGCTTGTGCGTGACATCTTATCTACAAGTGTCGGCATGCATGGGCGCTTTGGAGATGTGCGGTTCCTTGCAATGTGTCCCTCACCACCACGGTTATAACATTTGATTGGCTTAGCTTGACCTTGGTTACCATTCCTTCCTCGATTACGGTTGCCAACATAACCTCTCCAGCTCCACCTCTTCCACGATCATCTTGTCTTTCTGAATGGTTGCACCACGATCCTTCCATCTTTAACGGTGGCTTGATTGTGTGGGTTAGATCTTGTTACGAGGTTGTTGTTGGTTTGTGGGAGAGAATTCATGTTTTGACTAATGAGAAGAGCTAGTTGATTAATGAAGTTACCAGCGTGTGCATCGGCATCAACTTGTTTGAACATAGGATCGGGAATGAGTTTGTGATTACCATTACCCAAGGGTATGACTTGTGATGCTTTGGTTGTGATTCCGATGTTTGAGTAGAAAGTTGTTGAGTCATTAGGCGAGCTTGTCTCTCCTGGTTGGTTTTGAGGCGATTGAGAATCAATTTTCAAACATAGCATGTCTCTCATTCGAAGGAGGAAGGCATAGAGTTGCTCATAGTTTGTATTCTTCAATCCTTTAGTGAGCTTCACACGGTGACAAACTTGTGCCATTCGGGATTCATGTTGTTCACAAATTTTGAGTTCGGTGAATGTTAGGCATAGTCATTCGATGTTCCTCATGTCATTCACTAACTTATGAAATCTCACATAGTACTCATAGACATTCTCATCGGTTTCATCTTGAAGTGCTCAAATTCGTCATAGAGTTGGGATTCTCTGTCTTCCATAGTTAATTACGAACACGAGAGAAGCATCTTAACATTATCCCAAAGCGCCTTTGCATCGGTGTTATGATTGATCGACTTGTAGATGTCTTTAGGAAGACCTTGAAGAACAATGTTTGAAGCCACGATATCGCATCGAATCTCTTTTATCCTTATCATCAAGCTCATCATACATCTTAGGTGCATCCATTCCGTAAGCAGAGTACCATCTTCATTAGTATCAAGTATGTCTCTAGTCGTCTCAACTCGATATGGTCCTTCATCAATGGATTTGAGAATGTTGACACCATTTTCCTTTCAAGGCAATACAATCGATTCGTTGAGCCCAAGAATCGTAGTCGATTCTGTCAAGCATGGGTGGGCGAGTATCGAGCCGTTGCTTGAACATCCTCGACAGCGATGGAGATGATAGTAGGAGCGTTGGTAGACATGTTAACAGTTATACGGGATTTTATAACTCTATGATTAAACGGAAATAGATTCTTTCACGGATTTTACTAAATCAAGAGAAAACCGTAAACAATCACTCAAGTCGCTAGAAGATAATGCACTAAGTCGCTAGAAGATAATGCACTAAGTCGCTAACACTTAATTAGCTACACCACTAAGTCGCTAGAGTCCCAAGTCGCTAGACAAATGCAAGTCGCTAAGTAGTAACTCGCTAAGCCTCAAGTCGCTAGCAAAATTTTGGCGACAATTACTCAGTCGCTAAAGATACAAGTCGCTAAAGAGCAACTCGCTCTGAGACCAAGTCGCTATCACCAGTCGCTACCCGTGGTGGAGAGTCCACTACTTGTCTTGTAAATCGCTAGATCTAAGTCGCTAGGTTTAAAGCGTAACTCGCTACAAATTTGTAAAGCAAGTCGCTACGAAGAAACTAATCCGTGAGTTAAGTCGCTAGCATGAAAAACCACATAAACATCACTTTTCAATCCAAAAACAACCCAACCAAGATGATTTAAGCTTACCAAATGAAAACCTACACACTTGTGATGATTCTAAACATAAAAGTACTAACAAAATCCAAACTTTAACCCAGAAATCAACCAAATGATGCAAAACCACTAAACTTTTCAAACTCAAAACCACCTAAAACCACTAGAAATCCAAAGATGTGCAAGATATGATCTAACCATGGCTCTTGATACCAATTGTAGGATATTAGTTTTCACACACATCAAACCATAACACAAAGTGGCGTATAGATGGAATTCTAGAGAGAAAGTTAGAGGTTTAGGGAACTTAGTGAGAGAAAGTGAAAGATATTATTATGAGCTCCAACTCTACCTTGGAAGGTAGAGAGTATTTATAGTCTTACATAAATCGCCACACATCGGGTGTGGATCGTAAAGGCATACGGTGGGTAAAGACCCGTCCTGAGTCCTCCACGGTGTTACTTAACTAAATACTACTTAACTTAAAGAACTACGACTACGAGCTTTCTTAAACGATTACATATACTTGAGGTGACCTTGGAGACTCTTTAATACTTGGAATTTCTAATTCCTAACAATTTATGCCTCTTGAAATATTCTTTTATTCGAATAAATTTATCCACATCACGTTTTCGAACAAAACTAGAAAATTTCAAATATTTTCCTTTGTCGCATAAGCGATTAACACAAACTTAACCTCGGGGACGAGGTTACCTGTAGGGTAAATACCGTAACCACCGTAAATTCCCAAATCGTTATTCACCTATAAAGAATGAAGTAATTGTTTATCTGATTTAATAAAGCGCTCTTATGCATTTTCACGCCTAAATTTTTACTTGAAATATGCAATCACGGGTAACGCTGATAAATGGCATTTACTGATGATTAAAACACGTCAACGAGAGGTTATCTCGATTAACGAGTCCGCACGCATACCGGCACCATAATAGTATTGGTACGAAATTTATTTTCTAATATCAAGATAATAGTACCATAATTTTTCGCTCGTCAAACGTCTCGGAAATATAAAATTTGTAAATACGAATACTAGAAAAGTATTATCGTGGGAATCGTTATACCATCTGAACATTTTACACAAAGACAGGTACACATAATACATTTATTATTAATAATAAAATACTAAACCTAGAAACTTATCCTAACCCTCACGCCACTCACCCCTTTCATTTCTCGGTTATTTGTCTTCTCTTTTTACGGAAACAAAACATACGCCATCTTCATCTTCAAACCAACAAGTCCCATTTTAAGATAAAAACCATCCTCACGCACCATAGAACCGACAAAAAAGAGATAGAAAACAACATTACTTTTGAACTTAGAATTCTACCACTAGCTCTTTTATGATTTCCTTAAAAGCTAGAATATTTTAAGCTCTTCCTCCCTTGTCTTTTCAAATGCGACCCAACAAGTCACAAGAAACCCTCTTGTAACACCCCAACCCGACAAGGGTAGAAGTGTCACATTACGGTGTCATATCGAACATACAAATAAAATTTTACAAGCGAAAGCCTTAAAGAATAAAGTACCAAGTCATATGAGCGAATGGCTTATAAGGAAAATACAAAATCAATATGTCTAAAATAAATGAAATCTCGAACAATAGCCCGCCAAAATAAGTCCAAATAACAAGGTAACTAGGTTAGTCCCTCCGGATAATCCAACTCTCTGACCCATTGAAGCCCATCTTCAAACCCTACACACCGCGGGGAAAAGAAATGCGGTGAGCTTAAAAAGCCGGTGAGCGAGATATAACAAAGCGAAAGCTAAATAAAATCGAAATGCAAAATGAAACAAAGGAAAGCGGATAACACGGTCGCGTGAAATGAGAATAATGAGTCAAAGAGGATCCTGCAGAACACAATTATCTGATATCAAAGCACATATAACAAGGAGAGCGAAGCCAACCAAAGCATCAAGACAAGCATACAAGCACATACAAACCGGCATACAAGTCTTTGAAACATAAGCAAACATAGCGGGGCGTAGCATCCATACAACATATATGTCATACAATCAATTCAGGAAAATCAAAAGACATACAAGCCAAACGGATGTCTCTGAAAGCGGAAGCAATTAATTAATAAGTGAGCATGGCAATTCACACGGGTAAAACCCTTGGTTGAAGACATAATCGATTATCATAACGGTGAGTCAAAACATGGCGATCGCATGTAACAAGTAGGAATACTGATATGAACACTATAATTAAATGAATTAAAGACATTGCAAGGCAACTAAATAAATTAACAAGCGAGGCGTCACAAGGCGAACCATTTACCCAATTAAACCGTAGCATAAACCGAAATGCAAACATGGCGGTCAACAACAAGCGATAAGGACACACGGATAGTCATAGTCCACGAGGTAATCGAACGAGGTACAAAAGATAAACAGGATCAACAATCGATTTCACACAACACGGTTACCGAGACAAATCAAAGGATCACATAACAAGAAGATAGCATATCATCGATGACAACAGGTAAATCTTATATCGCATACATACATATCATACGAGTAATCGTGAGTCGTATAAACATGAATATCATAATCAATCCAATGACATATAATAACCCGTGCGTGAATGGAACCATAGTCCAAGTAACGGAATGAGTATAACGAGATCAAAGCAATGGAACATATATATCTTGGTAGTAGAGTGAGTCATATAAGGGTATTGGGTAAGGACGGTCAATTCGGAATATGGTGCGATGGGAATCCGGAAGGTACAATATAGGTGTATCAAAAGTGTAAGGGTTGTTGTAAATCTATCTCGAGCCAACAAAACAAACCATATCAATAGTGGCAATAGCGACCAAGTAACCAATAGTAACCATTGTATTCGGAGGGTGACCTCGGAATACCAAACCAATATGAGGAGACCTCGGTAACCGATTGGAGTAGCTAGCTCCCAAAATGTGAGGGGTATTGCACACGCACGCGCATCACCAAAACAATATATCAATATCAATACAATACAAATCTAGGATGCATCCATACGCCTGCAAAACAATAGTGGCCATACAATATATCTTAGCGTGCATAATCAATACAAAATAGGGACGGTGTGGAACATCACTCAACCACACTAAAGTCATGCCATTGGTGCATCAATGACACGGACATGGAACCCCATGCCTAGTTAATGGCTCGGGTATCAACCGGCGGGTCAAAGTGTATAGTATAGAGATCAATCAATATCAAAGGTTCGATATTAGCGATTCACAAATCAATATCAATAATCCAATATCAATGGTTCAATTATCAAAGGTCCAATAGCAAGGATCACTATCAAAGGTTCAATAGCAAAAGTCGATATCAAAAGTTCAATAGCGAGCAAAGTTTCAATATCAAATTGGCAGAGGTCAAAGATGCAAGAGATCATGAGAAACCTTATGAGAAAGGTCGAATATACTGCCTCACCAAGCAAGCAAAATAGGAAAGTAAGGTCACACGATGAATCGATACCTGCCGTCCGGAACCTATCTGAATTAGATAATGCTTATTAAGATCAAATTGCTCATTTTACGACTTTCCATTTTAGTGATTTTCACTTTTAGCAACTTTCCATTTTAGGTAACTTTCTATTTTAGGCAGGTTTAGGTTACAAATGCTAATTAAATAAACTTAAGTCTAATAATAATAATTATCATGGTTTAGGGTTTAAAATAAAATGATTCAAACTTAAGGTTAAAATGTAACTTATCAAAGTTTAGGGTTTATAGCGACAAGTAATCAAACATTAAAACTTAATATCATTCTTATAATAGTTTAAGGTTGTAATTTGCCAAATCATAAAGTTTAAGGTTCGCATGTCATAATGTTCTAAAGGTGAGGTTAAAGTGAAAATGACAAAATATATAACATGCAACATTATGCCATTCAATACGAGTTCATGTCTTATTTCACATTTCATTTTGTAAAACGTTTTCCTACTTGAATTGACATGAAATTTACCCTCGCTCATGGTTCATAAAACTTACCAACACGACTCTCAGCAGCACCTAATGACGGAATGAGAGTATAATGATCAAAGCAATGGAACATATATATCTTGGTAGTAGAGTGAGTCATATAAGGGTATTGGGTAAAGACGACAAGAATTGAGAATATGGTGCAGTGGGAATCCGGAAAGGTACAATATAGGTGTATCAAAAGTGTAAGGGTTGTCGAAATCTATCCAGGAGCCAACAAAACAAACCATATCAATAGTGGCAATAGCAACGAGTAACCAATAGTAACCATTGTATTGGGAGGGTGACCTCGGAATACCAAACCAATATGAGGGAGACCTCGGTAACCGGTGGAGTAGCTAGCTCCCAAATGTGAGGGGTGTGTTGCACGCACCGCATCACCAAAACAATATATCAATATCAATACAATACAAATCTAGGATGCATCCATCGCCCTGCAAAACAATAGTGGCCATACAATATATCCGGCGCATAATCAATACAAAATAGGGACGGTGTGGAACATCACTCAACCACACTAAAGTCATGCCATTGGTGCATCAATGACACGGACATGGAACCCCATGCCTAGTTAATGGCTCGGGTATCAGCCGCGGTCAAAGTGTATAGTATAGAGATCAATCAATATCAAAGGTTCAGTATTAGCAGTTCACAAATCAATATCAATAATCCAATATCAATGGTTCAATTATCAAAGGTCCAATAGCAAAGGATCACTATCAAAGGTTCAATAGCAAAGGGTCAATATCAAAAGTTCAATAGCAGAGCAAAGTTTCAATATCAAATTGGCAAGAGGTCAAAGATGCAAAGAGATCATGAGAAACCTTATGAGAAAGGTCAGAATATCTGTACCTCACTCGAAGCAAGCAAAATAGGAAAGTAAGGTCACACGATGAATCGATACCGCCGTCCGGAACCTATACGAATTAGATAATGCTTATTAAGATCAAATTGCTCATTTTAGACGGCTTTCCATTTTTAGCAGATTTTCACTTTTAGCAACTTTCCATTTTAGGTAACTTTCTATTTTAGGCAGGTTTAGGTTACAAATGCTAATTAAATAAACTTAAGTCTAATAACAATAATTATCATGGTTTAGGGTTTAAAATAAAATGATTCAAACTTAAGGTTAAAATGTAACTTATCAAAGTTTAGGGTTTATAGCGACAAGTAATCAAACATTAAAACTTAATATCATTCTTATAATAGTTTAAGGTTGTAATTTTCCAAATCATAAAGTTTAAGGTTCGTATGTCATAATGTTCTAAAGGTGAGGTTAAAGTGAAAATGACAAAATATATAACATGCAACATTATGCCATTAAATGCGAGTTCATGTCTTATTTCACATTTCATTTTGTAAAACGTTTTCCTACTTGAATTCGACATGAAATTTACCCTCGTCATGGTTCATAAAACTTACCAACACGACTTTCTAGAACGCACCTAATGACTAACCCTGACTCGTCTTCCCGACACTTGCTTTTATGTACCAGATAACTCATTTGATAATCCGTGATGACCTCGAATATACCCCACAAACCAAGTGTAAACTCTTTCTAAACCGAACCATACTCGACACCCTTTTACCTTCTCATTACCCATCCCTTTCGATACCAAAACCAAACCGAGACAACATGTTTTTAAGAATTAAAATCGAACCATATACAATTGGCTTACAAGTCTCATGAACTAGGATAGAACGTGTATAATATTCAACACCTTCGAATGACAAAACCATATACGACACACATAATGTTCTCATGATTGTTAAATTATGTGGCTCGTTTAAGCTGATTCAAAATGTGATCGGTATCCATTTGTATCATTATATGGACAAGTATATTATGTTGAGTGTTCATGGGTCGAAACAGATTCAATATGGTCTTCATATGGGTCGAATAAAATTCCATTCGCTTTGTTAATTTGTGTGACATGATACGTATCATTCTATGGGACCACTTATCATTTTATGTGACAAGATTATCTATCTCTTTATGTGGAAGATTTTAGATCGTGCATGTTTTCAAATGGGGACCAGTTCACACGATACCAATCAAGGAAAACAAAGGACAGAAAAGTGAGACGAGATCGAGACACCATACCTTTGTAGCGTGCGAAAGAAAGGAAGACAAAAACCAAGAGAAACACAACTCAAAACCCACGACCAAACACTCCTTCAAATCAGGAACCCACGATCAATATCACCACCTTGGAACACCTTGTAGTCGAATGAAAATGGAGAAGACCCAACTGTATGCCGTCACTTTTATTTTGGATGTTAGGGTTTTGTATTTTGAATGTGTAATGTAGTTAATAAGATGAGATGTAAATGGAAATTATAGAGGTGGTTTCAAATGTAGTAAATGGGAAATCAAGCAATTACACTTTCCAATTTTACAAGATAGATGGGCTTTAGTTTAGGTTGAATTGTGATGCTAAGCTTGACCCATGCAAAATGTATAAAAAAGCGTGATACATATTTTTAACATAAGTGTGTGATTTTGTTAATTTTCTCTTGTACATTAGTTTTGATCATCACTTATAAATTAGGTTAGAAATGTATTTAGTAAGCTCAAGTATTTTCGTATTTCATAAGTTTTAAATTAGAGGCAAAATAGTATTTCACGCGTTTATGATTTTAGGGTTTACAACTCTTCCCTCTAAAAGAAAATTTTCGTCTCGAAAATTGAAGTCATAAAGTACTGAGAGGCGATACACGTTTATGGCGCATTAGCAATCCATAGTTTCACACAGATCATAACGATTTCGGTTCCAAAGCGTACAAAACTTATACATAGCAGATGTCGGTGAGAATCTCGCAAAGAGGTACAAAATTTCAAACGAACATGAGGATTGACAATAACGGATATAAGTCCTAGTCCATTCACGTACCAACCCCAGGCATTTCCCAAGACGTCATATGCTTTCAATAAGTTCAGATTATATGATCTCGGTATTATCACGTTGATCAGGCGTCATAATACTTGCATCACATAACATGTCCTTATTGTCATCATATTCTGCCTCGGGTCATGACAAACCACATAACCAATATCATAACAAATAAGATACACATACAGGTAGCAAGTAACATACCAAAGTAGACCATATTCATATGCACAACATAAACTGCATCAAACAACTTACCATATCACAATGAAAGAAGGCCATCAACTAGCACAAAACGGTTCCTCATGACTCATTACTGACGATCCAAAAGAAAAGCTGAGATATTAACAAAATACCAAACGATAAAGCTTCATGATTCAAACCGAGTTCTGAACGAATCAAAGAAAAGTAATGCCGATCAAAATCACGTAGCAAGATATCAAACCGCCTCAAAAGCGTGACAAAGCGAATCGAGTAACACAAGTCGCGCCTAAATCATATGAAGTAGATGAACCTTCTCATACCGGTTGAATCTTGTCTCCGTCTCTTGCGTCTTTGGTTGGTCCGTCCAGCTTCTTCAATGACATCACGATGCCTCGGCGATGCAGCGTTCGGGTGTGGCTCTTGCTTCGCGAACCTCTCATTTCAAAAACTATTGCAAAGAACGCAGGTCGGCACCATCATCTTGATTCCACGAGTAGTCTCACCTAACGATCGAAAAAGCGGATGTACGAAGACAAAATAACAAAGTTCGATGCGAAAGAAGGCTAAATCGGTTAAAGACAAACGAATATCAATTTCAAATCATACGACAATCAAGCGAATCGAGAAAATCGAGCAGATGGAAGCCTAGTGTCTACCCGGTCCTCGCGGGTCAATCCTAAGGTCAACAAGGCGAACACAGGCTCGATACCATAATTGTAACACAACCCGACAAGGGTAGAAGTGTCACGATACGGTGTCATATCGAACATACAAATAAAATTTTACAAGCGAAAGCCTTAAAGAATAAAGTACCAAATCATATGAGCGAATGACTTATAAGGAAAATACAAAAGACATACAAGCCAAAAGGATGTCACAGAAAGCGGAAACAATTAATTAATAAGTGAGCATGGCAATTCACACGAGTCAAAACCCTTAGTTGAAGACATAATCGATTATCATAACGGTGGTCAAAACATGGCGTCACATGTAACAAGTAGGAATACGTATGAACACTATAATTAAATGAATTAAAGACATAGCAAGGCAACTAAATAAATTAACAAGCCGGGCGTCACAAGTGAACCATTTACCCAATTAAACCGTAGCATAAACCGAAATGCAAACATGGCGGTCAACAACAAGCGGAATAAGGACACCACGGATAGTCATAGTCCACGAGAGTAATCGAGCGAGTACAAAAGATAAACGGATCAACAATCGATTTCACACAAGCACGGTTACCAGACAAATCAAAGGATCACATGCGATAAGATAGCATATCATCGGATGACAACGAGTAAATCTTATATCGATACATACATATCATACGAGTAATCGGTAGTCGTATAAACATGAATATCATAATCAATCCAATGACATATAATAACCCGACGTGAATGGAACCATAGTGCTAAAATGTGAATGAGAGTATTGAGATCAAAGCAATGGAACATATATATCTTTGTAGTAGAGTGAGTCATATAAGGGTATTGGGTAAAAGGCGGTCAATTCGAGTATATAGTGCGTTGGGAATCCGAAGGTACAATATAGGTGTATCAAAGTGTAAGGGTTGTCGAATCTATCCAGAGCCAACAAAACAAACCATATCAATAGTGGCAATAGCGACCCAGTAACCAATAGTAACCATTGTATTGGAGGGTGACCTCGGAATACCAAACCAATATGAGGGGAGACCTCGGTAACGGTGGAGTAGCTAGCTCCCAAAATGTGAGGGGTGTATTGCGCACCGCATCACCAAAACAATATATCAATATCAATACAATACAAATCTAGGATGCATCCATACGCCCTGCAAAACAATAGTGGCCATACAATATATCAAGCGCGCATAATCAATACAAAATAGGGACGGTGTGGAACATCACTCAACCGCACTAAATTCATGCCATTGGTGCATCAATGACACGGACATGGAACCCCATGCCTAGTTAATGGCTCGGTATCAACCGGGCGGTCAAAGTGTATAGTATAGAGATCAATCAATATCAAAGGTTCAAGATTAGCGTTCACAAATCAATATCAATAATCCAATATCAATGGTTCAATTATCAAGGTCGATAGCAAAGGATCACTATCAAAGGTTCAATAGCAAAGGGTCGATATCAAAAGTTCAATAGCGAGCAAAGTTTCAATATCAAATTGGCAAGAGGTCAAAGATGCAAAGAGATCATGAGAAACCCATGAGAAAGGTCGAATATCGTACCTCACTCGAAGCAAACAAAATAGGAAAGTAAGGTCACACGATGAATCGATACCGTCCGGAACCTATAATGAATTAGATAATGCTTATTAAGATCAAATTGCTCATTTTAGACGGCTTTCCATTTTTAGCAGATTTCCACTTTTAGCAACTTTCCATTTTAGGTAACTTTCTATTTTAAGCAGGTTTAGGTTACAAATGCTAATTAAATAAACTTAAGTCTAATAATAATAATTATCATGGTTTAGGGTTTAAAATAAAATGATTCAAACTTAAGGTTAAAATGTAACTTATCAAAGTTTAGGGTTTATAGCGACAAGTAATCAAACATTAAAACTTAATATCATTCTTATAATAGTTTAAGGTTGTAATTTGCCAAATCATAAAGTTTAAGGTTCGCATGTCATAATGTTCTAAAGGTGAGGGTTAAAAGTGAAAAATGACAAAATATATAACATGCAACATTATGCCATTCGTACAGGTTCATGTCTTATTTCACATTTCATTTTGTAAAACGTTTTCCTACTTGAATTCGACATGAAATTTACCCTCGCTCGCGGTTCATAAAACTTACCAACACGACTCGGTAAACGCACCTAATGACTAACCCCTGACTCGTCTTCCCCGACACCCTTTTTATGTACCGAATAACTCATTTGATAATCCCGCGATGACCCTCGAATATACCCCCACAAACCAAGTGTAAACTCTTTCTAAACCGAACCATACTCGACACCCTTTTACCTTCTCATTACCCATCCCTTTCGATACCAAAACCAAACCGAGACAACATGTTTTTAAGAATTAAAATCGAACCATATACAATTGGCTTACAAGTCTCATGAACTAGGATAGAACGTGTATAATATTCAACACCTTCGAATGACAAAACCATATACGACACACATAATGTTCTCATGATTGTTAAATTATGTGGCTCGTTTAAGCGATTCAAAATGTGATGGTATCCATTTGTATCATTATATGGACAAGTATATTATGTTGAGTGTTCATGGGTGAAAGCAGATTCAATATGGTCTTCATATGGGTGAATAAAATTCCATTCGCTTTGTTAATTTGTGTGACATGATACGTATCATTCTATGGGACCACTTATCATTTATGTGACAAGATTATCTATCTCTTTATGTGGAAGATTTTAGATCGTGCATGTTTCAAATGGGGACCATTCACACGATACCAATTAAGGAAAACAAAGAAGAGAGAAAAGTGAGGCGAGATCGAGACACCATACCTTTGTAGCGTGCGAAAGAAAGGAAGACAAAACCAAGAGAAACACAACTCAAAACCACGACCAAACCTCCTTCAAATCGGGAACCCGATCAATATCACCACCTTGGAACACCTTGTAGTCGAATGAAAATGGAAGACCCAATGTATGCCGTCACTTTTATTTTGGATGTTAGGGTTTTGTATTTTGAATGTGTAATGTAGTTAATAAGATGAGATGTAAATGGGAATTATAGAGGTGGTTTCGAGGAGTAAATGAAATCAAAGCAAATTACACTTTCCAATTTTACAAGATAGATGGGCTTTAGTTTAGGTTGAATTGTGATGCTAAGCTTCGGCCCATGCAAAATGTATAAAAAAAACGTGATACATATTTTTAACATAAGTGTGTGATTTTGTTAATTTTCTCTTGTACATTAGTTTTGATCATCACTTATAAATTAGGTTAGAAATGTATTTAGTAAGCTCGAAGTATTTTACGTATTTCATAAGTTTTAAATTAGAGGGGCAAAATAGTATTTCACGCGTTTATGATTTTTAGGGTTTTACAACTCTTGTCATTTTTCCTCAAATACTCTTACACTAGCATGTGACTTCTAAAACTTTGTTTAACTTTGCCATTAGTGCAAGTGTAAATAGGACCTTTTGATAACTCTTTTATCACATTTCAAATATAATGAAAACACTCTCAAGCACATGTGAAAACCCATTCCCAGCGTAAGGTTAAAGATTCAGTTCGTTTACTTTCTTTTGCTTCCGTTAAGCTCATTTTTCCGGCGTTGTGATTCCGACGTGGTAAGGCCACGTCAAATGTTGTATCTCATTTTTGTGTTCGCTTCATGGCATTTTTCTCTCTACTAACATAAACTAAAACAATAGTCTCCTTCGTGTTGTTTCATAGTGAGCCCATTAATCCGACGTGTACCTTACGAATTTTGTTCCGGCGAGGAGATTTCTTTTTCTGTGATATATGTGTCTCGGCGAAAGTGTTTGGATTTTCGATGAAGTGGGTTCCGTATGTTTTGTTCTCATCATTCTAGTAGAGTTAAGGTAACTAATCTGACCCATTATTTATTTAGCTAGAGGGTTAAGAATTCGTTGTGTCGTTCAGTGTCGGAATCGAAAACGAAGTTCATGTTGTATCTATGAAGGTGATGATGTACTAATTAAACATATATATAGAATTCGAGCTGACGGCGTCCCATGCAAAAGGTGACACCGTCGTAGTTGTAAATCTATATAGAATTCGACTTTTACGTATTTGAAGAGGTAGACTTTGGAGAAAAACCCTAAATCGCTTGTAGTCCGAATTGGACAAGATCTTAGGTCCCAAACCCTATTTTACACATCGAGATAAGTATTTTAATCCAAAGTAACATTATGTCTATCTCAGATTCGATTGATTGTGTGTATGCTTACTTGTTTACCATGTCTAGCTAAATTTCTTGTGTGTTTGCTTAGATCTATGAAACCTAGTTATTGATTATTGTTAGGTTGTTTCTTATCTTAATTGTAAATTGGCTCAGGAGTACAACTAGGCATCATTCATTGTATTTAATGCTTGAGTATGCTTTATGATGATGTGGTCTATGGAGGAAAAAGCTTAGGCTTGCCGACTTCGTAGGTCACATACGAGAGATAACCTCAAAGAACTAGGGGGCACGCATACCCTACGACCTTAGGAATACAACGCGTTAAGATAAGGCGTGACAACTCAACCGACCAATAAAAGATAATAAAGAGTAATAGCATCTAGGTAAACACATTTTTAATCATCATACGATCACACCTCAATTAGACATAAGCTACCCATAATAATTAGATAAACATATACGTAGAGTAATCGATAGAAGTAAAACCCCCAACCAATTGCCCCAAGATTTTTAATCATCGTCCTCAACCCCCACCTTCTCGTCATACATTTCTTACTAGCATTCCTATTGCTCTAGAGAACGATATCAATCCCCGAGGCTTACCCACTACTACACTACAACGATTAGGTTCACTGTCTAGGAGGTTGAAAAACTTGCTCGATGAAAAGGAAGTTTCCTTCACCCCGAAAGCGCTTCGCAAAACATCGACCAAGCGGCCGGTGGCAAACTTAGCGAACTCACCGCGGAAGAATCGTGGGGTGCAATAGAGGACCTTGCGCTCTATGAAAACGAACGTTGGAATGACCCCCGTGAGTTGCCCAAAACCGTCAAGGCAATCTCCTTGCCTCCCATTAACTCACAACCTTCCAATCGTAGGATGCTTAAACTTGAAGTTCAAGTCAAATTCCTAATGAGCTCCTACGAGAATCCTAAGCCTTCACACCAAGTGAACAAAATCTCTCTACCTTGTAAATTATGTAGTGGTCCCCACGACACTCGTGATTGCACAAGACTCAACGAATAAGCTTTTGCGGACTACGCCTCCACCCGTACTGACGGAGCGGGAGAAAAGTGTTACACTTTCAAGCCCGAGCAAAACAACTTAGGAAATTCCTACAACCCCCCATGGAGAAATCACCCTAACCTTAGGTGGAGCCAAAACTTGAACCCGTTCCAAAATAACTCATCTAGTCCACCCAATAGGTCCCAACCGAACCACACCTCCTACAACAACCCTCCAAACACCGGAAATTCCACTAGTCTCGAGGCAATGGTGTCCAAATTCATGTCGTCTCAAGAAGCTTGATTGACTAAGCTTGAAGCCGATTTCAAGAAACGACAAAGCAAGATGACAACCAAGCTCGATGCTCTCTTAAAAGCCTTCAATGACCGAGAGATTGGAGCACTCCCAAGTGATACTATAACGAAACCCAAAAGTGTATTCGATTTCATCGACTTCATGTTCTTGCTCACCAAGGGAGAGTGCATATCCATGCCCTTCCCACCCAAAAGTCCACTCGGTCAACGCCATCAACACGGGTTCCAAATGATCCCTCATAAAGTACCAAGGACCCGAGCCGATGATCCGTCCAACTCTTAAGAAACCCATCAACCAAGAACCCAAACCTACTCTAGAAGAAGAGTATAAGGAGCTCCACCAAGAAAAACCGGTCCATGAAGTCTTGACTCATGCACCCTATTATAATGCTTTAAAAGAAAAATATGAGCAAGAACTAAAATTAGGAGAACGTGGGTCCGCATTTGTGCAAACTAAGTTACCTAAGAAGTTAGATGATCCCGGGGTATTCATTCTTCCATGTAGAATTGGAAATTCCAAAGCTTTTGACACATTAGCCGACTTAGGGTCAAGCATCAGTCTTCTTCCGTTGTCCCTCCATAAAAGCCTTAACCTAGGTAAAATAGAACCAACGGAAACCATCTTAGGTTTAGCGGACGGTAGTATTGCATATCCGGTAGGGATAGTAAAGGACATGGTAGTGCCCGTAGGTCAATTAACTCTTTTGGCGGATTTCCATGTGCTAGACATGAGTAAGGACCCGACATGCCCATTGTTAGTAGGAAGAGGATTTTTAGCTACCGCTAGTGCCATAATTGATTGTAAGATGTCTAAGATAGTGTTAGGAGAAGGAAATGCTAGGTCAATTTACGATGTCAAAAAGCATATCTACTATAAAGAGGATGAACAAATACCCTATGAGATCATGTTGGATAGAACACCATCTAGATATGGACCTTGGACCAATAGAGATTTTGTAGGCCCTCAACTACCTTTCTATCTAGAAGAGACCTTTGTGAGTAACTCAACTCTCAATGAAAAACAATTGGCTAGGGACATTGAAGTGAACCCGTTCGAGGATACTTTAGTGTTTAGGAAGATGACCGAATTCCTAGGAACCTTGCCCGTTAATCTTAACATGAATCAGTGGAAAGTTGAGAGTGAGAAGCCTAAGAATAATTGGAGTTGGGATAGACCACCTAGTGATGGGAATGGAGAATGGCACATTAGGATGACAATCTATGACCTCGAAGGAGAGAAGTTTGAAAAGGCATACCGGACTAAGCGCACCAATAGGAAGTTAAAAGATAAGTTTGATCCTTATGACATTCTTGAGGATAAACTTACTTACATGAGTACGTAGAAGCATGACTTCGAGTCTAGCTACAAGACTCATAAATAAAGAAAAGCGCTTCGTGGGAGGCAACCCATGCTTAATTGTTTGTTTGTTTTGTGTGTCTTATATCTTTTTCATTATTGTTTATTCTCATGTTAGACTTTGTGAAAATGCTTCAATTTGTCTTTAACCTCGTCTTAATTACATATAAAGGTATTTTACAATAAGATAAGTGTAGGAAAGATCACATACGTTTATAAAGAACATTAACATGAGAATTAGAATTAGTGAAATTGATATATATGTGTGTTTGTTAGAGTCAAATGCTTGTATCGAGTCATAATGGATGGTTTGCAGGAATTTTTCCAAGTTTTAAAGATGTAATTTTTCCAGAAAAACGCAGTAGACCACTTTCTGTCAGGACAACCGACGGCGTCAGATTAAAGCTCGACGACGTCGCTATGCGTAAATAGTTTATCGCTTTTTTCGTTTTCGTACTACTTATAAATTTTTGGAAATTCCTGTGTCTTAATTTTCAACGCAAACATCCATTCCACAAGCATTATATCTTACTTGCTTTCTAGTGTAGTTGTGTCATATATAGTTTACCGCACGATTTTACGCGAAGGTTTCGTTTGTTTTCTTATAAGTGTGCAGGTTATATTTAGCAAGAAGAAGAAACACTAATTGGATGAAGCTTATTACTCATGCATTCTTCTTGGAAAAGAATTTAACCGCAACTTCACACAGATCCTACCGAGCTAATCAGGGGAGTACTAGTTTCTTTTCCTTACTTACCTTTCTTTATCATAACTTTGATGCTCTCGGGGAACATTGGGGACAATGTTCAGTTTAAGCGTATGGAGGGAGAATAAAACGAGAACTTAGAAACTATTCACTCACTTGATCATTTGTCTTTTCCTTAGTAATTTGTGTAATAAACTATAAGAAATATTTGTTAGGGCAATTTTAGCACCAAATTTAAATTTTTTTATGACGTTTACGAGTAAAACTTTAGTCTTAATAAAGTGTCACATGGATAGGAATTATATGACTAGCACAAAAATCGTTTACCACTCAAATTCCACCCAAAAAGTGTGAGGTTCGCCCCTAGATCTTTAGGAATAAAAGCATTCACCTTTAATGCTTAGAGAGTGTACCGGTAGTATAATAGATTCTAGAACTTGTTTTGTGATGCATTCCGAGATCGCTAGTGAGACTACACTTGTGTAGTTAGGAATAACTAAATGAAAAGAGGCATTGGGATAACCCTTGTTTGAAACTTGTATTATAATTACTTCTTCCACATCGGTTGAGTAATTACCCCACACCCTTGCGATGTACTCATCTTTAGTACACGATACCCCTAGTTAACCCCTCAGAGCCTATCCTTTTCGCGGTTCTCGTGATGTTTCGGTTTTTCGGAATATCGATGAAGAACATTGTTTACAATCCACCCCCAAATATACACCCAAATCGCCTTAGCCTACCTTGTATGCACTAATCTTTAGTGCATTATTGTTATCATTACTTAACCCTTAGCTCGAATATCTAGTTACTTGCATGGTTGCTAAGTTGAGTCATATCTTTTGTACACAGTTTTAGGACGATTGGGACTCATGGGTAAAAGTAATATTTTATGGAGTAACAGGAAAAAACGATAAATTCAAATTTCCTCTGTCTACGTAATTAAATACTCCAAGTGTTTTGATCTTTTCAAATCGGGTCAATTAGTGTTAGAGAAATAAAACTCAAGTGTAGGGATGCACCTATAAATCTCTTATATTTTGATGTTATCGTAAAGGATGGTAGAGTAAAATGTATAATATATATATATATATATATATATATATATATATATATATATATATAGTGTATTTTTATTTTGAGAACCCATTAATGCGAGAACCGCAAGAACTATCTTTTACTCCTAATACTACATAATGTACATGATATCAATGCAAAATGGCATTATTGAAAATATGTGTAAATTAATTTAAAAAATGTTTAAATCAGGGGAAAAGTGGAATTTAATTATCCCATCAAAATAGGATCACATACAAAAGCAGTTTCCAAAACCCGTGTTTTATTTTTCACAACAATATCTCTCAATTGCTTCCTCTCAAGAACCCTAGCCGTAATCTCCACCCTGTCTTTCCAACCTATGTAATCGAATATGATAAATTTTAATGGTGTCGATCTCTTGTATCATCATGTCGTCAAAAAAAATGACGAAGATGATCATCATGTCGCCGGAAACAAGTTCTATTAATTTGCTTAGTGGCATAACGTTGAAAAAGGCGCTAGTAATAAACAAGGTCTATTAATTTCATTTTATTTATTTTGTATTGGTCAGCTGGATTATTTTATTGTTTATATGTATGTGATTTGATTGTGTTGTTACTTTTTACGATTGAATTGTGGTAGATCGTAATTGTATTATCATGTTGAAGACAGATCTGGTACTTGTTACGATTTATGAGGTTGTACGGAATATGGATTCTTATCAAAATGATTAGTTACTGCAATATCTTATTAGTTCAACTCTTGAAATCATGAAAACTGTGAATGCTATTTTAGATGTATTGCTTTTGTTGACTTCATTGTAATCGATTTTTACTGTTTGTAAAATTATAATAATAAGTTGTAGCTCAATCCAATGGCTGTGATGCCTTATTTATCTTTTATGCCACATTATACGAGAACTATTAGTATATTTTAAGCTCAACAATGAACTTCTTTGTGCTATTATATATCGCTTAATAGTTTTTACCAGATTTTTACCGTATGTTTTTAACATGTTTGTTCTTAGTTTAACATGTATGTTTTTAACATGTTCTTGGTTTAACATATATTTAACATGTATGTTCTAGGTTTAACATGTATGTTTTTAACGTGGTTATACAAATAATTTTAATTTAATGGTTTCTGATAATTTACATTATCTAGAAAACACATAGGCACTTTACTATTTGAAAAACATAAATTGTAAAAATATTATTCCAAAAACATAAATAAGAAAAATTAAATTTAGGCCCTCATACATGTGTTTATACGTGTGTATATTAGTTTGCGTTTATTTTTCCTAATTTTTATACTTTTCTTTGTATCAGATGTAGCTGAATTAAAAGAATGATGACAACGAGTGTGCACATTTGTCCGTCTTCTGAAACATTGAAAAGGAGCGTGCAAATATGTCCAACTTCTGAACTTTGACGACTACGAGTGTGCATATATGTTCGACTTCTAAAAATGTTGATAACAAGGAGTGTGCACATATATTTGGTTGCGTTAAATATTACTTGTACACACGTGTATAGATCGATTAGATTCATGTATTTATGCTTCTTAGAAATTTGTATTTAATTGTATATCAATCGATATTCGATTTTGTATTTAACATGTATGTTCTTGGTTTCATATAAACTTACTTATCTAGAAAACATGTGTGCACTTCACTATGAAAAACATGTATGTCGAAAAAACTATTTCAAAAACTAAAATAATAAAATTAATTCATAAAAACACATATGCACAAAATCTGTTTTTAAACATGCATGTTCAGAAAAAAGTAAAAAAATTAAAAATTAAAAAATTAAAAAATGAAAATTGAATGTTTTTAAAAGATAGGATTTATTTATTTTAAAAAATCAAAAAATATAAAATTGACTTTTACTATTTTACCCTTTTGGATTAAATATAAAGGTTTAATAATTCAAAATGTCATGTGTTGCATTGATATGTTGCACAATATGCATTAGTAGGAGTACATAAGGGGTTCTCACAGCTTCTCACTGAGGTTCTCAAAATAAAGGCCCTATATATATATATATATATATATATATATATATATATATATATATATATATATATATATATATATATATATATATATATATATATATATATATATATATATATATATATATATATATATATATATATATATATATATATATATATATATAACAGAGGCATTTTTCAAAATGCCACCTTAATGCCATGTAATTCAATTTAATGCCACATAATCATTTGTTATCCAACTAAGCAATATTTTTATCCACCTAAGCACTAATTTTAAATTTCGGATTTTTAATAATTAATTTTGTAAATTTGGATTTTATTAAATATTTTTAAAATTATTTATAAAAAGGAGCCTTACAAGGATTGAACCTTGGTTATTTGGATAAATAACAAGTATGTTTACCACTAAGTCAACAAGTTATTTTGATAATTATGTTGCATATTATAATCTATAAATGCCTATAATTATATTGGAATCCTATACTAAATTTATCTACAAAAATTATATTAAGTAATTATCTTTTTTAAAACTTATTAACCAAGCAATGTATAAACAACTTCCATAATGATGTAATCCATACGAAGAAAGAAATCAGAGAATAATACCTTTAAACCCTAAAAATTCGAATTTGAAAACCTTCTTCTCGACCATATTCGATATTTGAATAACTTTCACATAAAATCTCAAATCAAAGATCCCTCCGGTGAAAAGTTAGATGGGTATATAGAAAAGCTCGAGTAAAAATTGTAGCCCGATCCAATGGTCCAGAAAAAGTTATGATCGTTAGAAAACAATGTCAGCAGATTCAATTTGAAAACCTTCTTCGAAGCCATATTTAATCGAATAACTTTCACATAAAATCTCAAATCGACGATCCTCTAGTGAAAAGTTAGATGGGTATATAGAGAAGCTCCAAGAAAATTGTAGCCCGATCCAACGGTTCAGGAAAAAATTATTGGCGTTAGAAAACAGTGTTGCAGATTCGAATTTGAAAACCTTCTTCTGCAGCCATATTCAACACTGAATAACTTTCACATAGAATCTCAAATCGACGATCCCTCTGGTGAAAATGTAGATGGGTATATAGAGAAGCTCCAGTAAAAATTGTAGCCCGATCCAACGGTTCACGAAAAAGTTATGGTCGTTAGAAAACAATGTTACAGAAAACATTGATGTTCGCGGACAATCTCTTTGAAGACTCGAAATCACTAAGGTATGCGTTTGAAATTGTTAGTTGTTACTTAAATAGTAATTCAGCTGATGTGAATCACCTTGCTAACGATAGTGAACAGCCGTAAATCAGTTGGCAATAGATTTTTAATTCACAATTATTAGAAGAGATGTATGTTGTCTAAACTCCTATGATTTGTAACGTTATGATATTATCGTATGATACGCCAATGTAGTCAATAGGATAATACTATCAATTGCAACTCTTTCTGAATAGTAGGTTGTTTGTTTTTTGAGTGTATAACATGTTGATGTTGTCGCTGAATAGTTTGTTTATGTTGATGATTTTACAGGAACAAATAATCCCGAGTTTAGCAAGAATACAGAAAAGAATGACACTACAATTGATGCACAAGCTACATGTAGTAAAAACTAATTATCATACTATGCTTGCATGTTGCATGATGTGTTTTTGTTATTTTTAATTTAATTGGTTGTTTTTGTTTATGTTGATGTTTGTTTATATCTGAAAAATTGTATTGCATGATGTGTTTTATGTTTATGTTTTTTGGTTGGTGAATCTTTATTATGTATAAAGGATTATGATAGTTTTTAAGAATATTGTGTTACATAATTCATACAGGTTTATGTTTTTTTGTTGCAAGATGTGTTTGTGTGGTTTTCAAATTAAATTGGTTGTTTTTGTTTATGTTGATGTTTGTTTATATCAGTAAAATTGAATTGTTATCAGTTACATGATGTATTCTATGTTTATGTGTTTTAGTTGGTGAATCTTTATCATGAATAAAGGATTAGGATTGTTTTTTAAAATATTGCATTATATAATTCATACATGTTTATGACATGTGATCATGAAATCATCCAGATAAGAGGAAGAGAAGAATCGACACAAGCACAACTAAAGCTCCTTCTACAGGTAGTTAATCAGAAAGTAATATAGTCTACATATTTTCATTGTAGTTAAAATTGAATTGGAAACATAATACAATTTTGGTACGTGTTTCCACCAGTTGTGGCACCATTAAGTGAGAACAGTGTCATCGATATGTCGTTGTTTGAAAGTGACACACCGTGGAAAAGATCCGAACCCATGTTCGAGAATGAAACAATGGCATCGAAAGGTAAAGTTAAACTGTTTTAGATTTAAATGTTACAAAGATTATCAAGTTCGATGCTTTCTTACCATGGAAATACATTTTTTTCATATATATCGTATTATATTGTTGAGGAATGATATGATATAAGTTTATCTGTAGTTATTAGTTAGATGGTTATAGCAATATATATATATATATATATATATATATATATATATATATATATATATATATATATATATATATATATATATATATATATATATATATATATATATATATATATATATATTAATATATGTTGTATGAAGGGTTCTGTTCTATGTATCCTTAACTTGTTGTCCGTCATCGTATGAAGAATTGAAACACTTAGTTTGCTGGAAAGCTATTGGGATTGTTGCTGATGGTATTGGATGTCTAAACAGAAAATTTGGACGCTGGTAAGAGGCTTCTCATTCTTTCGGTCACTACTCATTATAATCATTAATACCAATATGCGTTCTTAGTGGGTGTGTTTGCATGTGCCTTTGAAATGGGTCATTTGATATTAAAGAATTTAAATTCGAGAATCTCTTGCAATAACTAGCAGCCCTAGCTAGGGATTTTTTTTGATTTTTTTCCTTTTGAGAAAAGCTTCACTAGCTAATGAAATTGCTATTTTTATTTTTAAAATTTTTTTATATCAAACTAAAATGGATAAAATTTGTACTGGGTTAAGACTAATTGTTCTGACCCATTTGAAGCAAATGGTCAAGACTGAGCAACTTTAGACCCAAGTGAGCCTAATCAAAACATTTTTTTGATTTTTTCCTTTGAGGAAGTTAAAAAGCTATTGAAATTGTTATTTTTATTTTTAAAATTTTTATAACAACTAAAAATGAATTAAAATGTCGGGCTTAAACCGAGGAAACCACTATTTGGGACAAAACCACCAACTTTGAGCTACTTGCATTCTAGCTAGGAATTTTTTGATTTTTTTCCTTTTGAGAAAAGCTTCACAAGCTAATGAAATTGCTATTTTTATTTTTTAAATTTTTTTATATCAAACTAAAATGGCTAAAATTTTGTGTTAAATGTACTCATTTGAAGCAAATGGTCAAGACTGAGCAACTTTAGACCTACAGCAGTCTAATCAAAACATTTCTTTTGATTTTTTTCCTTTTGAGCAAAGTTAAACAAGCTATTGAAATTGTTATTTTTATTTTTTTATTTTTTTTATAACAACTAAAAATGAATTAAAATGCTAGGCTTAAACCGGGAAAACCACTATTTGGGACAAAACCACCAACTTTGAGCTACTAGCAGCTCTAGCTAGGATTTTTTTGATTTTTTTTCCTTTGAGAAATGCTTCACAAGCTAATGAAATTGCTATTTTATTTTAAAATTTTTTTATATCAAACTAAAATGGCTAAAAATCTGTGTTAAATGTATCGGGTTAAGACTAATTGTTCTGACCCATTTGAAGCAAATGGTGAAGATCGAGCAACTTTAGACCTACAAAGAACTTAATCAAAACATTTTTTGATTTTTTTTCTTTTGAGGGAAGTTAAACAAGCTATTGAAATTGTTATTTTTATTTTTTAAAACTTTTTATAACAACTAAAAATTAATTAAAATGCTAGGCTTAAACTGAGAAAAACCACTATTTGGGACAAAATCACCAACTTTGAGCTACTAGCAGCCCTAGCTAGGGATTTTGTTGATTTTTTTCCTTTTGAGAAAAGTTTCACAAGCTAATGAAATTGCTATTTTTATTTTTTAGAATTTTTTATATCAAACTAAAATGGCTAATAATCAAACCATGTGATGCAATATCTCTAATGAACCATTTGAGTTTGTATTATTACAATAGGCAAGATGGGTGATTAGGGTTGAATTAAGTATGGGTCAAACGGTCCAAACCGAAACAACTCATGGTTTAGAACGGTGGGCTCACAAACGTATTTTGTAAATTAAATTTGGCCCCGCACTTTCTATAACTTTTCAAATCTTCTTAAATCCAATGATGCTTCATTATAAATTATGACCTGTGAAGATAGACTTTGAATGTTACGGTTTTGAGGTGTTAGTCATTAAGATAGACTTTGAGTTACTATGAAAAACTCGACATTTACTTCCTTTATCTAATTTATTTCAATAGTTTTTGACTCATTTATGCTCTAAACCTGTGATGAAATTCGTAATACCAACATTACGGGTAATTTTGTTTTTCAAAAGGATTGGGCAGAAGGTTCTCTAACTCGGTGATAACAACCTTCTTACAATAAAAAAAATATGTTAACAAAAATTATAAGTCATGCCACTAACCCGCCCATTCAAGGGCTTTTGAAATATATATATATATATATATATATATATATATATATATATATATATATATATATATATATATATATATAGAATCGGATCGAATGAGAAGGTTTTTATTTTGAGAAAATTGAGAAGGTTTCAAAACGATAGATTTTAAATTTGATTCATGTTTTTCAACATAAAACTCATTTTAATGTGATTAAAATTCAAATGTAAAAAATTTGAATCAATGTTAAAATCTCTCGATTTTACGATATATGTAGAATATCAATCATCTGTATAAATTTAATGAATCATCATCATAACTCGATTTTAACAATGATTTGTGAATCAAATTTGTGATTTATAGATTCGATTCACCATAAAATAATGTTTACTTGTGAATCAAATAAAAACATTAATCAATTTGTTTCAAACGAAGATTTCTCAATCTTCTCAAAATAAAAAACCTCTCTCTCTCTCTCTCTCTCTATATATATATATATATATATATATATATATATATATATATATATATATACTCCCTTATAAAACACCAATATCCCCAACCAAAATCCTAACCTACATATTAAGATTCAACACCCTTACCAAAACACAAGCCTAAACTTACAAATACCAAACCAATACCCAAACCTAAAAAATCACGAACCAACAAACCCATATAAACCCACCATACAAACAAATTAAAAAAAAACACACAAACATAATATACTCACCTAATCCATCATCTATTCTCTGCATATAAACACACACACCAACATTAAAAAGACACACACAAACAACATAAACTCCAACACAGTTGCAAAATCAACATAAAATGGACCCACCCGTCACCGCCACCACCTTCGAGACGAACCCACCACCGAAACCCGGCCACCACTTTCCGCCGTTCACCAATGATGTTTTTTGAGGTTTATTTTGTTGAGTTTTTATAGATCTATATGATTTGCGAGTTACCATATTTTTATGATATATTTTTACCTTTTTTCTTTGTGTCTTTTATAGATCTGTATATGATTCGAAGGTTATAACAAATTTTACGATTTTTCTTAACTATTTTGTTGTGTTTTTGTACTGATCTATATGGTTTGATGCTTATATCATTTTTGTGATTTTTATTTAGGTTTTATTTCGTAAATCCTTTTTCTTAAAGTTTCGTTTTTTAATTAATCTAAATTTATGGTTTTTTTTCCTGTAAAATTGATTTAGTATTATTATTTTAAAAATAGATCTGATCTTTTGATAAATATAATTATTTTGAGTTATTTTTCTAAAAATTATTATATCGATGAGTTTTTTATTTTTTTTTATTATTTTTTATTTTTTATTTTTTATTTTTAGATCTGATTCTTTAGGGGTTCTTGTATAAATATTAATTGTGTTGATTTTATTTTACATAAATATGCTTTTTTAGTTATTATAAATTGTTTTAATAAATAATCCATGAGTGGTTTTATTTAAGTCTCACGCTTCTACAAGTTTTTGTATATAAATGTGATTGTTTATTTCATTTTTAAATTTAATTTTCGTAAGTATTCTTTATAAATTGTGTTTTCGTTTTTTCTATATATGATACATGTTCGAGTTCTTTTAAAATAAATATGATTTTTGTATTGCTTTTTAACATGTCTGGTCCTTTTATTTCGTTAAATATTATGTTTTACGTTTTTTATAAATTTTATTTTTGTAAGTTTCATTATAAATTTTGATTTTTTGACGCTTTTTATAAATATTTTTTGTTGAGTTCTTTTAATAAATCTTTTTTTTAAGGTCTCTATAAATCTTGAGTTTTTCATTTTCAATATGAGTCGTTGCTTATATAATTCGTTTTTTTATATATGCAAGTTCTTTTGACTTTTCAATATGTTAACAACGAGTATATTGGTTGACAGATAGAAGTTTGATATTTAATTTCAATTATTTTAAGATCTATAAGAAAAAAATAATTATGTGACACTAATTATAATTATGTTAAGATCTTTTAGGAAGAAAAAGTGTATATTCATTTGAACGTATTTGATGTTCAAAAAAATTTGAACGTATTTGTATCAAAAACACATTATTAAATTTTTGTAGTAAAAAATAAATAAATAAGTTTGATGCAATTTTTTTTAGATGTTGACCTATGATGGAGGGAAGTGATATTGACACAATTGTCAAGAAAAATGTCAGATTTGTACTCCCAAATGGAATAATGGCAGTATATATGTGTAGGTAGCTTATGTGATACTAAAAAAAAGTACAAACATAAACACGAAACGATTTGAATGGACATATCAAGTGTGAATATGCATGTTGTCTAATTTTGAATTTTTAGTTTTTTACTTGATAAAAAAATATATATGTGACCGATTATTGTAATTTCAGTTATGCTAGCTTTTGAAATTGTTTGAAAACATTTGAAATTGTTTGAAAACATGTTTAGACGTTAGGTCCTCATGATGCTATCATGTTTGAAGTTTGGACAATATAAAATTACTCTAAATAAACACGTCTAACTATAACAAATGCTAACATTTGATAACACATTAAAATTAAACACTTCACTTCTAACCATAACAAATGTTAACATTTGATAACACACTCAAATTAATCTCAGGTTAAGAAAATATACACAAATGAATGGACCAACACTTTAAAGTAAACAATTCAATTTCAATAAAGCACATGAACACGGACTCTAGAAATGGCCGGATGTTTATTGTTTATATATACTACTTATAATATAGGAATGCACTTCTCTTATATTAATTATTTTAAGATTTTCATATCTATAATTTTAAGCAAATACAATATTGAAAGCATTATTTAAAAGTATATAAAACACATCATATAAAACCAAAACACACTACTCATATATTACAATTAATACACAAAAACACCCCTTCATTCAAAAATACATGTAAAAAAACATAATTTACAAGTAGTTGAAGCACAAATAAAACCAAAAAACATTATTCAACACATACAGTTAATATACAATTTAATTCACTCATTCACCAAAATATACAACTATTTAACCAAAATGTACAATCTAATTAAACTTCCAATACATAAATCTGAATCTAGCAGCCCAAAACAAAATAATATTTGTTCACCGAAAAATTTAGTCACAGGTACCGTCATCGCTACGGCACTCGCTATATATATATATATATATATATATATATATATATATATATATATATATATATATATATATATATATATATATATATATATATATATATATATATATATATATATATATATATATATATATATATATACGGCTACCATCCTACATCTATCTTTATGTTTATGTCTTTAAATTTGTGTTTGTTTTGTTTCAAGTTATCTAGAGTTAGTGAGTCGAGTCTTGGCTTAGCAACGCCACGCTTTTTATGCTTGTAACATAAGATTTTTGAATTGCCACCACTAAATATCCCCTATCCAACAAAACCGTTTGTTTCCCTACTGTAAGCCTAACGTTACAACCCTTGTAAAGACCTCTTAAATAGTTTTTCCTAGGTGCTTACGCCAAAGCGGTGGAGGTTTGATCTAGTATCAAGCTTATGGCAATCTATGTACTATGCCAGGTAATGAGTGTTTATCTTCCATTTCCATTTATTATATTTCATATAAACCCGAGAGATGAGAGAGTCCAAACACCCCTTGCGAGGTGCGAGTGTATAATTTACGTGCTTGTTATGACTATTGTGGCGCTTTTACTTGTTATGAACTATTTTAAACCAATGCTTCATGTCCCCTAACTTATAAATTGATTGGCCAAAAGCACATTTGCTTGAGGACAAGCAAATACCAACTGTAGGGATATTTGATAAGGATTTAAACGACGCTTTTAGGGGTCATTTAAGCCCTAAATCAACCAATTTTATATCCGCATCGCTTAATTTCGTTCCTTTTCACTTTTTAGGTCTTTTGGAAGCAAAATATGGAGCACATTTGGACGAAAAGGAGCAAATACATGAAGAAAATGGCAAAGTCAAGATCAAAGCCACTCAAAGTCGATCAACAAGACTGACGGCGTCCCAAACAAAGCGGCGACGTTGTCCTCTATGATGACTTGATCAAAACATGCATGTGACGGATCGGTGAAAATTCGACTTATAACGACGGCGCCACGCCTTAATATTGGGCGCCACTCACGCTTTCAACCCGACGACCCGGATCTAGAATCAAGATGACGCCTCACTGAAGAACGAAGACGTCACAATTCTAAGGTGACGCCGTCTCATCGATGACTCGGCTCGACGAAACCCCAACGACGCGAATGACGGCGTCCCATGCAAAAGGTGGCCGTCATAGCTTGTAAATCTATATATAGAATTCGATTTTACGTATTTGAAGAGGTAGACTTTTGGAGAAAAACCCTAAATCGTTGTAGTCCGAATTGACAAGATCTTAGGTCCCATACCTATTTTACACATCGAGATAAGCATTTTAATCCAAAGTAACATTATGTCTATCCCAGATTCGATTGATTGTGTGTATGCTTAGTTGTTTACCATGTCTAGCAAAATTTCTTGTGTGTTTGCTTAGATCTATGAAACCTAGTTATTGATTATTGTTAGGTTGTTTCTTATCTTAATTGTAAATTGGCTTAGGGTGCATCTAGGCATCATTCGTTGTATTTAATGCTTGAGTATGCTTTATTATGATGTGGTCTATGGATGAAATAACTTAGGCTTGCCGACTTCGTAGGTCACATACGAGAGATAACCTCAAAGAACTATGGGGCACGCATACCTTACGACCTTAGGAATACAAGCGTTAAGATAGGCGTGACAACTCAACCGACCAATAAAAGATAACTATGGAGTAATAGCATCTAGGTAAACACATTTTTAATCATCATACGAGCACACCTCAATTAGACATAAGCTACCCGTAATAATTAGATAAACTAGATAATTAGATATGTAGAGTAATCGGTAGAAGTACCACCCCAACCAATTGCTTGAGATATTTACCTTAGCTTTTAAAAAAAAAAAAAAAAAAAAAAAAAAAAAACTTCAACCCCTACCTTCTCGTCATACATTTCTTACTAGCATTCCTATTCCCTAGAGAACGATATCAATCCCCGAGGCTTACCCAATACTACACTACAACGATTAGGTTCATCGCTCAGAGGTTGAAAAACTTGCTTTCGACGAAAAGGAAGTTTCCTTCACCCCGAAAGTTCTTCGCACGCGCATCAGGCTTTACCTAAGGCAAAGCTTACTCTACATGCTCAGAGCATAGTACTTCGTTTAATTGATAATCTCATGTAAATATGTGATTACTATTTGGATAAAGGATGTATAAACAATTATTATTTTTTAATGAATTAAAGTACTTGGTATGTTTGTTTCATTCTATAATAAATTGTATCCTATATTTGCATGTTTAACTTCATGAATAACTTATGTTATTCTAAATATCCATTGTCGATCAACTATATGGGAATATGGTTGAATTAATACAAATCTAAGGGATTGGTTAATATACATTGTATATTGATGGAAGGTCCTATCATACTCACATGATATTCAAAAGATTGTATATCGGATTATCCCACCTAACAACATTTTACTTAATAGATATTTGTCATTAAGTAAATCTTATATATGATGGCATTATTTATCCTTAGACTAGAGATGCAAGCCGGAATGGCGTGGGTGGATCACATTTCTTGAATTTAGTCTGCCGCTATCCATAACATGCAATCATAAGGATTATTTTCAGCAGTGTTGTGAAATTCACGGATTACACTTGCAGTTAAGACATAATTTGTTTCTTTCAAATTTGTTATGAAGTATAATACTACTGGACCCTTGTATGGTTGATCAGATGTTTATATGGCCATACCCAAAAGAGATATGGATTCATCTCGGTGATTTTGGTAATCTTGATCAATCGGATAAAATAAGAAACAAAATAGTTAAATTAAGGGATGCCTTAGATCCATATCCTTATTTAACAAAGTATTTGAAACAAAAGGGTAGTATAATGAAAAATCATTAATTGTGCTTCATGAAACCACACTTTAATAATTTCGGGGGCATTTGCGTGTTGCTAGACGCTAACCAATGTCGTTACGTTTATTGAAACATGCCCAAGTGGGAGTTGTTAGTTTGTAAACATGTTTCGATCACGAATGTCCGAAATGTATTAAAGCCTATGGGATCACACACGTTACGTATGATATTCAATTATTATAATTTATATATTATAATAATATATTAATTATTATATCATAATAATAACTAACTAATTGTCGTTATATTAAACGTTACTTAACGGAAGTTAGTTAACAGTCGTTAAATGTTAATTACGATGGGTTGAGTGTAATTAGATAAGGAGAAGGTTCTAGAACCCCCTCCTAATCCATACAGACGATCAGCCATAGGGTTCTAAGGGGAATCCAAGTGTGACTTGGACTCCAAGATATCTCACTATATAAACAAACCCATTTGTTCATTAGTTGGCATCTCTGGAAAACCCTAACTAGCTAATCTTCTCTTCTTCTCCCTCTTTGTCTAGGTCGAACAATTACACAACCACTGCGGGGGTGTGCGTTTGATCTTGAACGAAATCAAAGTGTTTGGTTAGTTATTATGATCCAAGAACTGGCATTCTAATTGAATCGCTACCAATATATCTAGGATTTTTTATGGTGAAGTAATCGACTTTTACATATAGTCGATTTTTATAAACCCTAATTTAGGGTTTGTTGATTACTTGATCTCGTTCTTGAATCATTTGAAAGCTAGCAAGATACGTTTTCTTTTAGGTTAATTGTGAACGCTATATGATTTATATCTGCTGCGTACTCATGATGATTATGTGTTTATTATGTGATAATTAGTTGATAAGTTCCGACACCTTTTTTCATCATTAATCTCGAAACTTTTACCATTCTAATCAAATTAATTTAACTCGTTTATTCAACCTCGCTTCTCTTCCTTTTTCAATTCTATATAAATTATTGCCCATTTTTTTCTACTACTATTTCAAAACAAGTTTTATCACAACTAATTACAAAATTCCCAAATTTTAATTATTTATCACATAAACCATGTTATCAAAACCAAGTACCATCTCAACTAAAGAGTTGACTAAAAACATCATCTCAAAAAGTAGCAACTTATATATTTCTTTCTTGAAATTGTAAAATCAGGCGCCAACATCAACAAAACCATGAAGAAATCATTCCTTAATCAGATCTTTTTAACTTTTGTCCTCTGTTTTTTCCCAACCATGCTTGCTGAATCGGGTCACGACCCACTTCTTGGATCAGCCCGTGTTGTCTTTCAGGTTCATTTACTCAATCCTGTCATTTTAAGCTAATGCTTATTTGTTGTGTATTGAGGTTTATTTATAGATTTGGTATATGGGTTTATGGTGATTTATAAGTTTGATCTGAAATTTGATGATTGAATGATGTAAAGTTTAGATTTTTATGCCAAAAAGTCTATGTTTTTAGGTTTAATAAATAAAGTTGGCTAATTTAGGAGTATTTGTGATAAAGTTGTGATATTTTAATCTAAGCAACTTTGCAGTTTTGGTTTATTGTTCTAGTTAATGCCTAAATTGAAACCATGTTTTGATTACACCGACTGATTTGGTTTTGCAGTGTTGCGATTTCTAGCGTCTCTTTTGCTAGATGGTATCTTATACTAAGTATAGGTTATCATGTTTAGTTGGTTAGCGTACTCTGCAAAGATAAGTTGATATCTCCAATAGCGAGTAATGTTCTAAACTTGAGTTAGATGGAAATGTTTTAAAAAAAAATGAATGAAAAAGAGTTTAAGCCATCTGCGAATGTTTGAGAGATAGTTTGTACATAGATTTCTTAGGAAAAACGTATGTGTACTAGTAGAAAGTTATGAAGTTGAGTTACTAGCAAGAGCTTTTGGCAATATATGATGTGAACTACTCCACCGGAGGAGCAAAAATGTCACATGCTGCAGTAATATTAGAAATAAAGCTAAAAGTATATAATCTGCAATGGAATAAAGTTAACTTGAGTGAAATTGCAGTTGAAATGTACTCCTAATTGTATTTTGTTTATATTAGTCGATGATTATTCATTTTTTCTACATTGACATTGATAAGTTAAAGTTAATATATAATATCTAAACACAAATTGTAGAATTATCCATCATAAACTTGTTGGAATGATGAATTACCATAATAAATGATAGTTATACTCTAAGTCAAAGAATGTAAAACTTTCTGAATGGCGAATTCATTTGTTGGATTATTGCTTTAGTATCTGGAAATAACAAGAATACCTGTACATGGAAAAAATACGAGTACCAATTAAGGAAAAATAAAGATTTGATGCCTGAATATTCACTTCATGTTAAAATAAAAAGTTGAATACATTTCTTTGGCATGGACTCGAGCCGTTGATAAATGACTTGTAACATAGAGATTAAGCTCTAAACTCAAGATGCATATGCATTAATATATGCCATCGATTGTAATATTAATATTATCAATATTTTCAATGGAGTCAACTAGTCAAGTGATCCAACAACTTTTAGTGTCGGTCCACCTATGCATTGATGAGTGAGAAGGAGGTAAACACAACCATATCACTCTTTGCGACTATTCAACTTTAAGAACTAGTAACACTGAGAAAACAACTAGCTTTTTGGCAAACATGGAGAACTGTGTATGGCAATTTAAGGAACTTCAATGCAAGATAAAGAATGATTTTTATTCCTTGTTTCTAATTTCTTTACTTGCTATAAGTTCAAAAGGGGTGGGAAACGAGTAACTTTTGATCCAATGAAAATATGATAATTTAGTTACCTCTTTGGAGTTGACGTTGAAGCGTGCCTATTTTGGTTTAAATGAGTAGTGGTATCTATAATTCTGTCGACATAAAAATTTGCAATATACACAAGTTTTTCACTTTCTGGGCGACCATTAAGCTTACTATGAATGTTATCCATCTGAGTTCAATTGCGTGACTGTAGAATAGTTATTGAATGGCAATTTTCCTTTTTCTGAATGCAGACAAATTACGGGGACATTGAATTTGGTTTCTACCCTAGCGTGGCTCCACAGACAGTTGAGCACATTTACAAACTTGTTCGTTTGGGATGCTATAATACAAACCACTTCTTTCGAGTAAGTTCTCAAACTGAGAAACAACTGCTAGGCTGATCGATGTACTATCTCTTCTTCATGTGTTAAAAGTGTGAGAATGAACACAGGTAGATAAGGGGTTTGTTGCACAAGTGGCTGATGTTGCTGGTGGGAGAACAGCTCCTATGAATGAAGAACAAAAGGAAGAAGCTGTAAAAACCATTAAAGGCGAATTCAGTGATGTTAAGCATGTAAGGGGAATACTTTCTATGGGGAGGTAATGTCATTCAAAAACTTCGTTGGTTCTTTGTGTTAATGTTAATTTCCCCTTTCTTCTCATGTCCATCTCCTTTTGGTGCCCCTTTTACATCACCGGCCCTCTGAGTAGGGCTAAACACTCAAGTCTAGATATTATTACCATCCTGCAAGATTCATTTAAGATAACCACATATAAAATGACCGTCTGTAACTGCTACTTAGACACTTATTTCATGCTAACAGCTTTGCATTTAGGATGCATGTGTAGTGCGACCAAGTATTGAGCATGCATACTATAAAAAGTGAAGTTTCTCTTGTCATTTTTACCATCTGTTATAGCACTTTTTCTTCACTGCCATGTTTGTACGATCTTGTTAACAATATGTGGACATTCATATATTTGCGTGATTTTATTTTACTAAAAGAGGTTAACAGGAGTAAATTGTACTATGAACCAAATATATAGGGTCGGCCTGAAACAACTGTTGAGATAGATAAAAAGGAAATTTGATGGTTTGCATATTAAATCGAGTGTATGGAAATTTTCATGGTTGTCTGTGCAGAGACGTCTTTTTGTCGTCCTAGATTTTGGCCCCGGTTGCTGTGTTTTTAGTTAAACCCTAGGCAATATTCTGTTACGGGCTTTAAAGTAGAGGACTTAAATAGTTTTATCCACGCCTTTAGTCATTGTACGCAAATTGTCAGTTTAGTTAAGAGTCTTTATAGATAAGGAAATAGATACATTAAGATGATTTGTACTTGTATGCCATGTATTCAAGTCAGATACAGTTCAGTCTTTGTTTGACCACTTATTTAAGGCAACTGGGCAATTTGATACATGTGGTGCACGATACTGTAGTCTGAATATATGTAATATCTATAGATTATGTTCAGGTATGTCGGTAAAATATTTGTTGACTAAGGCTATGTACCACACTGATAAATGGATTTTATAGTCTAGGGTTCTTTTGATGGTTACATGGAACTACAAAAGCCTTGAAATAGATAACTTATGAAATTGTAAAACTAAAAACATCAGTTCTAGCTTTGTATTACGTGGAAGTACTAAATTGTACGTCATTTTAAGGTTGAAGTTGAATAGATGCTTTGGAAATTTTAGGGCCACGGAAATGTATCAAAAATATCATTTGTTAGTTGGCAAGTGTCTCATAAATATGTTTTCTTAACTGAGATAGCAGAAGCTCCTTTAATGCAAGAATGTTGAATTTGGCAATCATAGATGAATGATTAGCACTTGTAGGTAGTATTTCAATTTAATGCACAATCATTGCTCGCTTCCCTTAAATGGACTATTTACATTTTTAGCATTGATATAGTTACTTCTGGGTTTTAAAAAGAGCGATGCGCGTCGATGTGATAAGGGTCAAAAAGCCAAGGCGCGAGGCGCCGAGGCGAATGCGCGCGCATCACGTACCCGAGGCGACAATTTATAAAAAAATATTTAAATTATATATAGTGCACAAAGCACATTAATAACACATTTATACCACATTTAATGTCAAAAGATACCATGCATGTTAATAGTTCACGATTCTATATCACTAAAATACATAAATAGTCCAAAACTAAGATCAAAAGTCTTATCGTTTATAAGGAATTGGTCAAATTGGACCCATATTTTAAAAGTAAAGCCCATGAGAAGAAGCCCAATACACATTATTAAGTCCAATTAATAATTTAAAAAAAAGGCCAAAAGTACATGATGCGCAAAGCGCTGATGCGCATGCTGATGCGCGCGCAAGATCACCTCGCATCCCGTAAACGCAACGCATCAGGGTGTCTGATGCAACAGAGCCGCGCATCGCAAGGCATCACGCATCAGGCCTGATGCACGCTTTTTTAAACACATAGTTACTTAAGTTTTCTTTTAGGTATTCAGATCCGAACAGTGCTCAATCTTCATTTTCAATGCTTCTCGGAGATGCTCCACACCTTGATCATGAGGTTCGATCATTTGCCTTTCTATTAAGTGTTACAACTGATGATTTTGGACAATATCGAAAGTTTTAATTTGTTAATTATATTGCTCAGTATGCAATCTTTGGTAAAGTTACAAAAGGCGACTTGAGACCTGAAGAAGCTTGAAGAATTACCCACTCGCCGTGAAGGGATATTTGTAATGGTATACTTTTTGCTCTTTATCTAGGATGTCAATGTTTTCAACCACAGTGCATAATACGTGTACACAAGGTTTTAACCTTTCTAAGAAAAATTGGAGTGTGCGTGTGTGTTTTACAACATTGTTTGCAGTTTCAAAGGCTTTGTTTCATCAGCTAGTGATTAATTATTCTGTTTTTTCTTTTTTAACTTTCTTCTGAATCAGCCAACTGAACGCATCACAATTCTGTCAACATACTACTATGGTGAGTATTTATGCATGTTTTCTAATCCTTCCATTTCAAAAAGTAACAAATATTAGGTTATGTCAGTTATATTTCATATGCATATTTTTTGGGTAATCTTCACATTTATTTTTAGAATTAGCATCACATCGTTTAAATGTCTTTTTTTTGGTTTTTTATTTGCCGCAATAGCTTTAAATGTTATGTCAAAAACCTCCTTAATAAAGCTTTATAGTTTATAACTTTATATGTAAAACTAGAGACTCCCTTTTTAAATAAGCCACAAATATATTGTTGGTGTTTGTACTGTTCACTAAGATAAGTTTTGGTCACAGTAGTATAGAAATTACTTACCCTGTTCCATGAAATCTCAAACCTTTCTTTATATGACATTGTTGTACCCTTTCAGTTGTCCAACAGTTTTTAATCTAAAATATAGGGGTGAGCAGAAAAGTTAATAAATCTGAAACCAAACAGAAAAACTAACCGCAACTAAAACTGACGGTTTGATTTTTACATCTCGAAAACTGGAAGTCTCTGTTCGTTTTTGACCAATACACATTAAGATTATAATCTAAATTTACACACTAATATCCAATCATTTTAGACATATAACATGGCCTGTGAAGACGTTTGATATTAGTGTGTAAATTTAGATTTGTAATCTTGTAATTTGTATTGGATTTTTAAGCTGTTGGGTGTTGTTTTGTTGTGTTTAATGTTTATAGTTTTGTTCTGTTTACATTATGGAGTTTAGGATTAGCAAAAACTAAAGATATATAAACACATTTTGTGGGCCAAAAATGATAGTTGGACCGAGTTGGCCCAAGCCCAGATAGAAACAGTTAACCAAAACCGAATAAGTAATCCGAAACTTATAAACACCAATTAACCGAACCTACAAAAACTGATCGGTTTAGATTATTGATTTTTAAAAATGAAAATTTTCGGTTCGGGTTTGGTAGTGCCCACACTTACTAAAATCACAAATCTGCTTAATATCATCAAAATTTGCTGACACTGATGGATGTTATTAATTGTGGTACACAAGTCCCTCAACTCTTCATTAATAGGTATTTAATATATTTGACAAATAGTTAAAGGTGTTTAGTTATCTCTTGATTTATCCACCGGTCCTACTTTCTAGAAATTAAAATGACAGCTTTATTAAGACAATTATATGTTAATGCTTGTATTTGGTCTAGGACTAGTCGGCAAAAGATGATTCGAACATAACATAGAGTGAGCGAAGAAAAAAATTAGAAAGTGCAGAGTGGCCCATAAACAGTTTAGTCTCACATAAGGGTCCAACAAATTTATTTTCCGTGCTTTAGGTTGCAGTAATTATTTTGTCGGCTGTATCTAAACATTTAGATCTAAAATTGACAGACACAGAGATGGAGAATTGTGAACGAGATAAGTCTGTGCTTAAGAGGAGACTTACTGCTTCTGCTGTCGAGATTGAAAGACAGGTAACATCTTGCAGTTTTTAGCCTAAAAATATCAAATAAAGGGCTGACGAACAGGGGCGGAGCTAGAAAATTTGGTTCGAGGGGTCACATTTTAATAATTTTTAGAAACTACACTATAAATTGGTTCTTGAGGGGGGCAAATTACAAAAAAGTCTAGATATTTTAGAAAATTTACACTACAATTTTTACAAAAAGACGCCACACCCCGCCCCCTTTTGTCTCCACCCATGCTGACGAATGTGGAAAAACTTTATCAACTAAAAAAGGAAATAATCAACACTTTTTAATTCATTATGTAGATGTGGTAACACACCTCTTTTAATTTGTATAAATTTTGAATGTGTACTTGCATGCGAAAGATAATGGTCATGTTCTGATACTAGGAATGTAGTCAACTGAGTCTACAAGCCTCCTTACGTCCCATGAAAACTACTGTGCAACTCATGAGCACCTACATGGTCCGCTTTTATGCATACTCTATAATTCCTTTTGTAGAAGTTTGTAGTATTAAAGAGTATAAATAAATAATTAAAAAAAACGTGTTATTTAATGCATTTCCTGAATTTTTATTGTTATGTTAGTGAGATGCTTTAGATGGAAATCCTGACATTGATCGATTGATTATTTGTTAAATATCCCAATATCATCGGGCAAAGACAACATAGATGAATTTTGTTGCGATGATAATGAGCAAATTGGTACTTTTACTCAATTATTTTTTTTATAAATGAGAAGTTTAAATTCTTAATGGGACAACCCAAAAACGTTTGTTTACTTGCAATTTTTTTGGCGGCATCTTGACTAATAATAATTATCTGTCCGTTCTCGTACAAACATTTGCTGATATTGAATTGGGTCGGTCCACTACATTCTCCTATTTTCTCATCGTGAAAATAGTATTATGGCATTTGACCAACATCAAACATTTTTTCTTAAATTAAGTATCTAGTCTAATGCTATGGTTTTAATGTGACAAGAGGAAATACCATGCATATGTTCTTGCCATCTAATAAATTAGCTCGTCATCTAAGCTGTGAAAAATTGACATGGTACTTTTTATTGTTGCAGAGGATGAAATGTTTCCCATGAACAAAAAGGCAAAGGTATCTAAAGAAGCTACAACATTTTTTCCTTATCAGTGTTATTTTGATACCATTGTCTTAGATCACTTTAGAAGGTCCTGTACAATGTAAGCAAGACTTAATGGTCTTTATTTTGCAGAAGATGAAAGAATGTAGCTGGCTAGTGAGGAAATGTCGACTTACTTGGAGCATCCACCGATTGTAGATGGTGAAGGTGGACCTAATTTCAATAACTTGTCGCAACAAACCAACCACTCTTCTCATAGACATACCCATGTGCATATCACATGCTCAAGGTAAATAGGGTACACTAGAACTTCACTGATGGCTATATGAATGCAGACACATGTGGATTGCGTTTGTTTGTTATGCTAATAGACAAGAGTGAGGTGATGGTTCTTGCATGTCGATGTCAAGTGTGGCATCTCCATTTCTTCATTTGACATGTATGTTTCGGGTTTAGGATTTTATCATAAACAAATGTCCAATGGGGTATGAACACATTAGCTCCCACCAAGCATTAAGAATTATGTTATGTAAGAAAACTATTGACACCTCTTTATCAAGTGGTCAAAGCTTTACATATAAGCATCAGGAGTTGTCCTGTGTAGGAAGATGTGACTTAACCCTCTCTAAGTGGTCAAATCTTACCATATTGCATTTGTCACTCACCTTATAAGTGTCAAGTGTCATTTTCATTTCTTTGTATGATTTACAGTTTAGGTTTTAATACTTCTACCTTGAACATATAAACCGATGAATGCCCATTTATGCTTCTGAACTCATTGTGAGTTTGTGACCATTAGAAATTTTGCTTTTAGGGAAATATGAGTAAGTATTAAAATTGTTAGAGAAAAGAAATGCAAATTGCAAATTCATTGGTGATACATATGGCTTTGAGGGCCTGAAAATGGAGAATGTCTTTAGTGACAGCATAGGGGTAAGTTGGAGCACATCACATGGCTGAAAATTGGGTTTGACTTTTGTCTTATTTGACTCCTGCTACATCTAAGCCTTCATGTTGTGCATGAGGATAAGGCATGGTCCTTTTTTGGACATTCAGGGAATAGTAGTTACATGGATGCTACATGGGTGGTTGGGAGTACAATGAGAAAGCACAAAAAAGACCCTGTGCAATGTTTTCTTTTTGTTTAACATGGGTAGTTTTTAAATCTGCGTTTATGAACAAATAATGCAAAATATTTTTGTTTATTAAAATATGAAAATTTTAAGGAATAGAAGATCTCCTATCTGCTCAAATTGGATTTTTTTTTACAGTTCATGATGACATTGCTCCCAAATTTTTATTTTTATTTGTGAAAAACAAGATAATATATTGATTATCAACAATAGCACTTTACTGAGGCAAAAAGTCTTGCCATGTTTGATGAAGGAAGAAAAAAAACTACACTTGTGAATCTATTGAAATCAAACCTATAAAAATGAAACAGAATTAGCTCAAGTCTTTTTCTTGAACTTATGATTTCTTTCATGAAATGAAATTAGAGAACTTGATGCTGCTTGCTCTTTAACTTGAATTGTGAACATGTTAACCACAAGATAAGGGCGAACACATCATAGGATAGGAAACCGACTGAAACGGGAAAAACAATCGTTGGCATAGGCTGACGAGATGGAGAAATCCATGACGAAGTCTTCTTGTCTTTGTGGGTGGTGAATTAACTACAAAGCTAAAATATGAGAGGTCATTCAGAAAGGTTGTTCATCACCTGCCTGAATAACCAAGTGCTGTCGGAAATGATTAGTGCTTGACATTAGCAATGATTAAAAACAAAAAACAAAACAAAAAAAACAAAAAACTTAAGATAATGCATTGCTTACATCTGAGTCAAAAACTCGCGCTCTCGTGTAACCGGAACAAGGACCTCATGCGTTTATTGATTGAACAATGCATGTAAAGAAGGATAGTAACTAATGCGTTCTATTAAAAATCATATAAACCGAGTAATTTTCTTGTGGTGAAAGGGTGAATATATATTAACTCCAAATCAATATTTACATAATACACTAGCAAGCATGATGAGCTTGAAAAGTCCAACACCACCAGTTGCATCAAACATAATGCAAAGGGAAAATACATACTTATACTATTCCAATAACGACTGCCCCTTTGTCTCGGACATGGACCGGTGAAATTGAATTCTTCGAATAATGAAACATACACATCAATTTATAAAAGAAAGCTACATTCACCTATTCAGCAACTCTAAAGATATCTCAAGCACATACTACATTGGGTTGTGTTATTGGTACCCTGACTCACTCTTTAATGTACTTTTTACATCCTTTCTTCTGGCCCATTCTATTTACAGTATAACACGGTTTTTTATCAGTTTATGCCTCGTAGTTTATGTCAGTTTTATATTTCTGACTTATTAAAACTAGTCCCTGTGGTCTATCGGCTTTAACGGATTTAGTCCATTTACCCTTTTTTAACGAATCCAGTCCTTATAGTTGCGACCCGTATCGGGTTTGGTCCTTTGACCATTTTTTTTTAGTTTGACCGTTAACTCAACAATTTGACAGTCACATAGAAGAGTAGTTAGGTCATTTCACTTTTAAGTTTAAAACTAAATATATAAAATCCACCTACATAAAACACTCATCTTACCACCACACATTCCCCTCTCAATCTTCTTCGTCCTCTTCTTTTGTTCTCTCTCTAATATATTCCTAGCAACCACCACACACACCACCATCTCAACACTCATACATCACTAACTCAAACCCACACCACCATCACCAGCCAGCCATACCGCCCCCCCAAACCCGTCACACTACAACCCCTCAAAAACGTCACCCTACAGCCCTCACCAACCAGATTCACAACACCCCTCCCTCCCAAAAAAAAAAAAAAAAAAAAAAAACTGTCACCTTAGACCCACCATCACTTATGCCACCGCCACCACCAAACCCGCCACCTACTACACCAGCCTAGCCGCCGAAAGCCACCAGATCTGCATCACCAACACCACAATATGATGTTTTAGTTGGTGAAAAAGAAAAAAAAATGGTTGTTTGAATGGTATTGTAGATATGTTATGTTTCGATTGGAGATGCTAAATCTCATTTTTTTTTTCTTTTCCTTTTTGGTGTTGAATTAGAAGGGGTTCGGATTATATTATGGTGATAAGAAAGAAAGTGTTAGGATTGTATTTAAAGTTAGATTTGTATAATTAGATTATGATTTTTGTGTTTTAGTGTATTGTAAATGAAGGTTTGTGTTTTAGTGTATAAAATAATAAAGGTTTATAAAATGTTTAGAAGAAAAGTTGTTATTTAAAAAATTTAAAAGAAATAATAATAATAATAATAAAAATAAAAATAAAAGTGTTTGTTTCAAAAAAAAAATAATAATAATAATAATAATAATAATAATACGATCTTTGAATGCGCAGATATTGGATATGAGCCCCTTCCTTTTCTTCTTTTAACTTGGTAGGATGTCAGAACTCTCATAAAGTCAGACAGACGCTTCTACGACCAAGATATCGGAAATATGAATACTGCTCATATTTTAATAGGACGGCTTTACTATCATAGATGATGGAGCCCGCTATTTCTATTCCCACTAATTTTTTTGTAAATACTATGGTTTTCTAATAAAAGTGTTAGTTTAAAAAAAAAAAAAAATGAGGTAGTTTGGTCATTTCATCTTTTCAAACAATCAAACTAACAGAAAAATTGATCAAATGACCAAACCCAATATAGGTCACACAACAGGGACCAAAACCCTACTACATTTTCTCCTTATTCCAATTAGCACCCCCATGATGTGCAACAACACCCTCACACATAAAGTAATAAGGGTGCAGAAACAAAAAGACATCATCAAATGCTCAGGATCACTTAAAGTTAGCTCACCAAGTATGGCTAAATTTCCTATTGTGGACCTAATCCTCTCATGACAACACCCTCAAAGACACAAAAGAACTAGTATCCAGAACTGACATCACCGTAACTTTGACCTCTAGCAGAAAGAACCATCATTTCTAAGGATATCTTAACACCATATTTCCTTCACTAAGCTAAACTACCTTAACGGGAACTACTATCCTTTAAACCTCAAAGAAAATAATAACCACAGTATATATGGCTGCTTCATCCAAGCCCCACTACAACTAGGAAAATGATCATATCTATTCTATTTCTATTTCATCAAGGTAGAAAACTTTCCTTATGATGAATACTCCCATAAAAGTGAAAAATCTACCAAATCCAGTTAAGTGATTCCTTCACAAACACACTCATAAAATAAAAGACATTCCTTTTGATGTTTTGGTTTCCTCATCATGGTACAAAGCCATCTACCTAAACAGAGATTTTTGTCACATATTCTAGGGTTGTTTGAAAAAAAGTTATATTCTTGTTGGTATGTCAAAGTCTGGAAATGAAAGCCACAAACTGAAACACATGACCACATGACATATTATATAAATAAATGAAAAGTTAACTGTATCAACGTTTAAAAGTGTAATTAATATATGTGTATTAAGGTTTTGCTAATATGTGACCACACTACACCAAAACTAAATTTTGGGACGCCCAATTTTTTGGGCCAAGATAGTCGTCCCATATATTGTCACGACCCACCTCTTTTCAACCAAAGTTAAACAAACAAAAACTTTCATTAAATTTTGGGACGACAACGTTGCTCCAAATCATAAATATTTATTTTTATTTTTTTTGTTAAAGCTTTTTAATAAATTAATTGCATTTTCACGGAAATAAAAACATCCCGCCAACTTTTTTAGTTCCGCCAAACACTTAGGGACGACAATGTGGTCCCAAATTGTATGTATATGTTTTTTTAGTATTTAAAAACATTTTAAATCAAAATTTATTTTTTAAAATCAATTTAAAAACTTTTTAGAAAACTTTCGCGACAACAATGTCGTCCCATATTTTTAAAATAACAATTATAATCCAATAATCTATCTAAAAATGCTTACAAATGATATAATTTTAAAAAATTATTTGGTTTAAAATTATATGTTAGTGTAAAAACCTTTCGGGACGATAATGTCGTCGTCCCATATTTTTAAAATATTTGAAATAACAATTATAATCCAATAATCTATCTAAAAATACTTACAAATGAATTAATTTAAAAAAAAACATATTTGCTTTAAAATTATATGTTAGTGTAAAAAATTAATTTTGAAAGAATTTACAAAATCAATACTTTACTATTTGCTTTGAAATTATATGTTAGTGTAAAAATATATGTATTTTTAGTCCGACTATTAATATTTATCACACAACTAACATAAAAACTCATAAAGTGTTGCGATTCCGTAATGTATAACGATATTATCTCCACTCATTCGTTTTAGTTGTTTCGTTTGATTGTCGAGTTTTCCCACCAAATATTTCCCCGCCAAAATTTTCCCGCCAAAAGTGTTGGCGCCAATATTTTCCCGCCAAAGTGGGAAGTAGCAGCAAAAAAAAAAAATGAATGGGCGATGTTTGTTATGGTTTATATCGTGTGTTTCGTTTGCTTGTCGAGTTGTTTCTTTGAGTTGTTTCGTTTGCTTGTCGAGCTGTTTCGTTTGACTTGTTTCGTTTGATCTGTTTCGTTTGATCTGTTTCGTTTGCTTGTCAAGTTGTTTTGTTTAAGTCTGTATGAAATGTATGTGGTTGAGTTCAACTTGATTAAGTTATAAAATGCATATAATTAAGATAATTTTAACTACAATTAATGTTTATTAAATGTATTTTACTAAACATGGGATTCTAATTTAATGTGTTTTGTTTTGTGCCCTAGATCCACACATTCACTATATAAACCTGGTACAAGATGACATCGTTCTAATTGACCTTTTCGAAATATATTGTTTGAGTTTCTTTATAAGAGTTTTGCTATAATTGAAAAATATCGACTAGATAAGTTATTCAGTCTGCAAGAATGGACAATTTTGCACTAATTGCAGAAGTGAATATAATTGAAAAATGTTCAAGCTAGCAAATGGTTTTATGACTTGGCCCGGATCCGGGGATCATGGCCCGTAGTGGAATATCAACGGGGTAGGCTGAGGCTTGAGGACCATCAGGCTCAAAATCGTGCACATTTGATACGTATCCCATTGTAGTGCAGGTGGCAAAGCCCCCAACACCATAGGTTGTCATATTATTTAGTACCCAACCCAATATACGACAATCATACGTAGTACAAGCTAACAGAGTAGTGTACGTCTAGTGTCGTATCAATAATCATGTGTTTCACGTTTTGTAGCGTATAATCACAGTCTCTATAAATATGAGTTTTTCACGTATAGATGAGAATGATAGTACATGGTTCTTTTGTTTTATTTCACCAGTTGATTTGAAAGGCGATTTACTCAACTGGAAAAAGGAATATATATTGCATGCCCGATATCTTGTCAACCATGAGGTTGTTGATCAAACATCGATAATGATCGATCATGCCAATGGACGTTAGAGAATTTACCGTCTATGAAACAAAAGGGACCTACATGGTTTATGGAGTACCAATGTTCAAAACGACAAGTTATAGAGTACAATGACGGTATGATGAGTTTTCGTACCTACGTGTTATCAAACATTTATACTATGAATCTGTTTTATGTACTTTTCTTGGAGAGGACATTTTGAGGCTTTTAATTTCAACAAAAGTACCGTTAAAAAAAATACTCTAAAATACAAGTATAGATTGATCAATAAGCCGGTTACCAAATACGTAGTAATATAAAGAGATGAATTTCTTGATTAAGTTCAAAATATTATCATAAGAATTTCTGGATGAATGGATGTGAGGATATAGCATTTTAATTTTGCTAATTGCTTCTTAACGTGTCTTACTTGTCTTTTCTTTTATTTTGTTTAGCATATTAAACTTCTTTTTTAACGTATTATACTTTTAAATTTCGTCTTTTTAATATATTATAGCCTAGTTCTGTGTATTATATTGACCTATTTACCCATACCCCGATTAATTTAAGTGTTTAAATGATAGAAGTAAAATGGTCTAATAATACACTTAATTCACTCAATTGATCAATTATGATACATAAGAAAACGAAATTCCAAAATATAATAAAATAAAATAAAATAAATTAATATCCTACACAAACATAAAATAAAAAAAGTGTCGAGTACAAGCTAGCAATTACCTATTTTAATTTTGTAGCAAGGAATAACATAGAATAGAACTACTTGTAAAAAAATAAAAAAATAAAAAAATTAGAACTCTTAAAAATCATGATGCATGTATAGAAGTGAGGACCCCTCACTTCCCCTTTGAAACCTCTCAGTTTAAAAGCAAAGCGAAGTTCACAACTTTCTTCCCATGCAAACTTTGTCATCAATATTCCACCTCCAACAATATTAGTTTTAACTCTCAATTTTCGTGTTCATTCCTACAATGTCTAGCCGCAGATCTCGTTCCCGCCAAGCTGGAGCATCGACGATCAACGATGCCCAAATGGCCGAACTCATTTCCAAGTTACAACAGCTTATTCCTAGTGACATTAATCAAACCAAGAGTTCCAAGGTAGCTTATTAACTTTTACTGATTATTTTCTGATTTTGCATACTATATATCCAGTTAGGTCTATATGGCAATTGGCAAGTGCATGTTCGTCAAACCAAAAGTACAATAAAGCACAACATTAACTCAGAATCATGTTGAACTTGAAGTTGTGTCACTAGGTTCATGGTTCTTGTGTGGTTTTCCTTTGGCTTTAGGTAGATAAGTGGTGTAATAGGGTTCACACACACACCACATACACACACACTTGCATTAAATTCTTGTGGTGCACCTAACATGTACAATTAAGCAGCTTCCTTCCTCTTGGGGTGCATGTGACTGTGTTGGACTCATTCAACAATATATATGTCCCTTTGTGTGTGCTTAAAGAGATACTACAGGCTAAGGTCACTCTCACAAGTGATATATAGTTTGATAGAAACAAAATAATTTCATGTGTTTAAGGTATTTTATACGTCTAAATATAAACAAACATGCATATATACAAATATTTTCTTAATCAAATCCTACTTAACAACGATTATATAAGTATATTTCTTATGGTAAACATAGCTTAATTAACAAATGTTCACTCTTACATAAAAGCTTGTAGATTAGAAACATCCAAATGTAATAAAGCTATTTAACAGTGTGAAGATTTAAGTATTCTGGCAATTCCTTATTTATAAGCAACTCGATCATATCACACTTCTTTTATAAGTACGAAGTTTTATGAAATGTGTTTGCCCTTATATAGTTATATGCATGTATTCACTTTTAACAGGTTTCTACATTGTTATATTATTATATGTCGAGTGTGATTGTACAAATATAACATTATTAAGTGTACAGTATCTATAATTGATTGACATAGTGTAGGACATGAGATGGCGGAACATAATGGGGCCAAATAAGTGTTAATTAACATTACCACGCCCCCTCTCACGCGCTCATATACACTCCCCCACCACGACCACTATCAGCAAATAAAAGTATTACATTTCTCGACAAAACATTCAAGTTTTTTCACTTACGTGAATCCAAATAGGCTGGTTAATTAAGCCCCCTCCGAGTTGCTGGCAAGCAACGACATAACTAGGATTTTCACTAGTGTGTGGGTGTATTTTTGGACCAATGATTAACATTATCAATTATTTTTGTTTAGGTTTCAGCTTCGAAGGTATTGCAGGAGACATGCAATTACATCAGAAGCTTGCACAGAGAAGTTGATGATTTGAGTGAAAAACTATCGGAGCTTTTGGAATCCACAGACACCAACAGTGCTCAGGCAGCCATTATTAGGAGCTTATTTATGTGACTCCCACATTTAATACTTAATGGACTTCTTAACTTATCAATTAAGTATTAATTAGTTAATAATTGATTACTTATCTTATATGCATTTCCTATAGTCTTTATATTTTAGAGTTTCTTAATTAATACCATGTATTATGTACTTCTATCATTTCAATATATACATATATCTTTAGGTTACTTTTTTTCCTTGTAAAATTACTCCTTTACTTCGCATGACTATCATCTAATACTATACATTATACAATGTGAATTAGTGGTCCTTGTTTTTACGACTATGAATAATTTACATGTAGTATTAAAACGATAACTAACAATGTTTTAAATAAAAGTATATATTTACAGTAACATTTTTCATTTCTATTTGTCAACCTCAACCAATAGTAAACTTCCAAAAGGTTAACCTAGCATGTGACTTTCTATTTGTTAACCCTAGCATGTGACTTTGGCCCCCATATTGCTACGCGAGTGAGTTGGTTATATATGTGGAAATTGTGATACCTTGACCAAAGACACAAAATCAAGGGCCACATTATCCTCATAATTTGCGAGTACAATATTTGAGTTATAAAAACAAGAAACTAGCTATTAATAGTGAAACTACATGTCAACATGATTGTACCATCATTAAATAACTTATTTATCAAGAAAAACATACAAAGAGTTGGATGTATGAAATTAGTAAACATGATAGATAATCATGAACATGATTACCATGAGAAGAAAACAATCAAGCGACCTTATTGAAAAGAACACTTTCTTATGGTTTGTTTGGTTGGCCAGAATGGGATGACGATCGAATATAATTAACAAATTTAGTGACTCATTATTATTATTTCATTGTCTTGTTTGGTACGATCGTGAGAAATGAATGAAATAAATGAAAATTAGTAAAAATATCATACATGTCATAATGAGATGAATAAATTAGTTTGTGTGACGATGGGGCTTAAACCACATTGATTAATAAGTCAAAAATTCAGAAATCTTGGTTTCCCAAAAAGATAGAGGTCGGATACGGATCGAAAATAATTGTTACGAACGTAATGAATGAATTAAATGTTAGTTGTATGTGCAAAGTATTAACCCAAACTTATATTGGTGATAAGTTACGAGATCGTAGGGTCACATTCAAATAACATGTATACACATAAACCAAAACGGCATCGTTTTTGGCCAATGTTATTTTGAAATACGAAACAGCGTTGTATGAAAAAAATAATAATAATTAAAAATTAAAAAAAAAAATACAGCGTTGTTTTGGAGGCCCATGAAACGACATCATTTCTCACGATAAATATATAATAGAGTAATAAAGGACGACCAAAACTAAAATGTAAAAAGGTTTTACATTCTAATTAATTACTATGAAAAGAAAATGTTTTCTAAAAATGGCAACAAATTAAACTTTTGTCTTATAAAAGGGACATCACTTTTAACCATTTTCACTTATCTTTGGCAACTTAAGAAATCACTTTCTCCCCTAAATTTTACAGTGGACCAAAAGGAACAAAACAAGACTTATGTTATTGGTTTTGTATTCTTTGATTATTAGATAATCATCCTTGGTTGTTACAAGTTGTCTTGAAAACGATAAAATCATTAAAAGTGCAAGGTTGTGCATTTTATAGAGGCTGGAACACTTTGATTCACTAAGTGTTGTTCTTGGGATGTTTGCAAGGATCGAATATATAGGTTAGGGTTCGGGGATCCGATCCACGACTTCATATTCAATGTAAGCGCTCTTATTTATGATTATACGCATTTACATAATTATGTTGTAGTTATTTATTTGTGATTATGTAAAATATTATAAGGAATATGAATGATAACTGTTGACTGATGATTAATTTATGGTACACGTTTAGATCCGTTTTGTTAAGATGTGTACATATTTCGTATGTTTACTAATTGTTTATACGCTTCTGCACTTTGATATTGATTAATATGTTTTGAATGTGTTAATCTTGCATGTATATGACACGAAATAAAATTTAAAATGTACACATAGTTTTAACAAAAGCCCATTAAAATGTTCGTGAAGCATCAAGATCGAGAAGAAGGTGTTCCGTGCGGATCAAGAAAAGGTTAAAGGAGCTTACACGTAGCATGAATAACAAGTAAGTAACCCTAAACACCCTTTTTATGTGCTAGATTAGGTTATATCCCTGATTAGAAAATCTGACTATTAGGGTTTTGGTCTATACAACTTTGTGTGTTTATTTTTTGTTGTGCATGATTTATAGCCTTGCCAGTGACCACCAGAATCCTACAACCACCACGTGCATAGCATTTAGGTCATGTTGGGGGGACATTTGAACAATAGAGTTTTATACCTTTCCCACGCCTTGTAAAGAGTTTCATTAACTTCTTGTTTGAAGTTGTGAATTTATTCAATTTGCCAGGCAGTCTTTGAAAGTGGGTAGTATTTAGCAAGGAATTTGTTCTTCATTGCTACCCATGTGGTGATAGCACCCATGGGTTCACTAGTGATCCACCTCTTAGTTGCCCAAAAAGGGTCTTTGGTAAGATACATAACATAACCTGATCTTCAGTCACCTTAGGTCCATGGAACATGTCAGCGATTTCATGTTCCTTCTCGATGTGTTATTGGCGTTGATAACATCAAATAATATGAATATTTTAGAATCCGTGTCCCTTGTAAATGCTCATGATTATAGTATTTTTACATAAATATGCACTCTTAATGATTCATATTTCGTTGTAAGTGATATTTGAGCTAAGGAACGAAAAGATGCGGAATTGAAAAGGAAACGTGAAAAAATACACACAACTTGCTAGAACAGAGGAAACCTACTGGCGTAGTTGGATCGATTAACTTATGCCGTAATCCTTATTTCTATTGATCAAGACCAAGTCAACTCATCACATAGTTACCGTAATCAAAGCGACCAAGCTACGCCATAAAGCTTCATTAAAGATTTGGAATGTTGCTGACATAAGAGTTGCGTCGTGACCACATCATCAAGGTTACGATGCAACTAAAGAGCCAAAATTTAACGAGACGAATACGGCCTAACTCATTCTCCTTAGTTACGCCGTAACTATTCTACAACTGGAAGAGCAACATGCATAAAAGAGATTACAGTGTAACCCTTTACTTATGGTTAGATCGTAGTTATGTCGAGCCTATCTAAACATCCCTAAATCTGCATTTTACACATATCCACTTCACACAACAACTGTACGACGATTAGGGTTCCACTTAAAGGCAATTTCCAGCAGTTCCAAACCAGTTTCCAAGGGAGAATTCACTTTAATTCATTCATAGCTTTATCAATTTATCGAGTATTTGTATCGAGCTCAATGTTTAATTTATCTATGATTACTTTTAGCGTGTTTGTACTTTACAGCATGAGAGGCTAAACATTTTATGTGTTAGCCTAGTTATGAAATTATTTATGCTTTGATCTTAATTCTTCGTCTATTTATCATTTTGTATGGATATCTTATATACCTATTGATTGATCCCCGCGTTTTAGTAGTACTAAGGCTAATGTAGAGTCTATTAGCTAGTTATTAGGTGTAAACATTGAACACTAGACTTGTAGGAGTTGCACCGATTATTGCCTACACTTGATTAGATACTTATAAAGCGCATATAAACCCTTGTTAGTACACATATAATGGGGTTTGAATGTTGAGAAGTGGGATTGTCGACATTAGATAGGTCTTTAAGATAGTTGGGGTGTGGAAAACTAGAATGGGGGTTGAATAGTTTTGCCGATTTTATGTTAGTTTCAAAAATTTAGATTCGTTAATATGTGAGATCTTATGGATGTAGAAAGTATAGATCTAATAATAAAGCAAGTAAATAAAGTAAAGTTAAGGGATAGAAATAACACAACCAATTTATAGTGGTTCGCCACAAGGACACCTTCCTCGCTCTACTCCACCCCCGAGTCACCTACTCGAGAGTTCAAGCACTATGTCAACAAACTCTTTCACTTGGCGGAGAAGCCTTCACAACGTTGCTTACACCTTTTCCGGTACAAAGCTAAATACCGAGTCGGTAACACGTGGACCAAACCAACACGACTATTACACAACAAATATGTGAAATATCAAATACAAGATCTTCGCCATGTAAATCTTGCGGAGGAACAAATCAATCAAGGACCCTTGCTTGGATGACTTGTAGAATGCTCGTGATCACGCCTTAGAGAAGGACCTATATGAGAATCACTAAAGAAAGAAAGAAGAACAACTCTCTAGATCAAGTAATCTATATGTTAGAAGAGAATGAGAGTGTTTGAGAGATTTAGTAAGAAGAGGGGTGAGTTAGAATGAAGAAATGACTCTCTATTTATAGGAAAAATCTTCCACTGTTCCCCGGATCCCATGGACCCTCCCACTGGGATCCGTCTAGTGTAATCCTAGGGATCCGTGGACGCCCACTTTGCCCATGGGTTTTGGTTATGGGTCATGGGTTATGGGTTGGTCCATGGGTTTTCCTTAGATTCAATGTATCTAAAGTATACATTGTATCTAGCCAACTGGTATGGGTTATGATCCATGGGTTATGGTCCATGGGTTGTGGTTTTACCCATCCTAATAAACTATTACAACAAATAATTAATTACAACATTTTTGTATTTAATTGGCTATATGTAAATGCTTTACAAAAATAACATGTATCCTTATAATCGTACTTAAGATAACATTATATTTGTTATCAACAAAACACAAAGAGATCGCAAAATATTAATAAACGTTTTTACGATTTATTTGTATTAACAATCTCCCATTTTTTGTTGATGACAAAACATAATGTTATGATGAGTAAAACTTAAGAATAGCTGTATGTTATGAAAGCCCTAAGTTTTACTTCTTCCCCTTTTGTCGAAACAAAAGTTAACCCTTCAAAGAAATAAAAGTGTGGAAAAATTAGTCCACGATCGCACTCCCTCGACGGTAGCTCCCCTAGTTTGGGCGTCAAGTGAAGAAAAATAAAAAAAAATCCTACAAAGAGAAAGGTTAGTAACATGCTTAAATAATCTTGTGATTGACGAGAATCAAGATTGGGAGCCAAGGTATGTAAACAAGGCCTTGTAATAAAACAACAAAGTGTAGTGGTATTTATGCCACCTACAAGCATGTAAGAATAAGAACAAGACTTGTTCTTGAAAATGACTCAAAAGAAAAGTACTAAAATAGAAAATAGTAATAATGATTCCTTCCATGCTTGCATAAGGTTATGGATGGAGGTTTGGATGAGTAATGGTATTGATGCGATCAAGGATGATGTTGAGTATGAATCGCATTTCTTCCCTAACTTCTATTGCAATTTCCTAGTGGATTGGCAATGTTCACAATGTAAGTGATGTGGGTAATGAGTACGGAAATCTTCCGGTTGTTTTGATTTGTGAGTTCGCGGAAGTTGTGGTGGAAAAATAGGAAAATACGGATCAAAGTCCGGAATGATTGGAAGTGGTGGTGGAAAAGAACCTAGATGTTCTTGTAGTTTAATGGGAGCTAAAGGTGGTGATGTTTCAAGATCATTGAATATTGTGTTTGGAGAGGTTGGAGGTGTCAAAAAGGCTATTTCTTTTTTCTTTGGTTGTTGAGATCTTGTTGGAGTCGTAAGGAGTTCCAAAAGAGTGATTTTAGGTGGTGAGTGATTTGGTGATAAAGTTTTTGTACTCGTTGGTGATGAAGGAGGTGCTATAATGGAAGCATCTTGTGGTGAGTTAGTTGATGGTGATGAGCCATATGATGATGGTTTTACTAAGCAACAAGATCGGATGTTAATCCGTGCGGATATCCTAGAGTTTGATTTTGGTATTTTGGAAGGTGGAAGTACAAAGGTTTGGGTTTCATGAAGATGATTGTTTGTACTAGGTGATTCATCTAAAGAGTTTGTGGATGACATGGTGTAGTTTGTTTGTGAAGATGAGATGGGTTATGCAAGCATTTTAGGAGTTCTATATATAGAAAAACAAGGCATTGTAATGAATGCTTGACCCAAAATGTGGATTAAAATCTAATGATTAGATATGAATTTAAGGCATGTGATCATGAGAACACAAGCATTAAAGAACATAATCCAAAAATAAAACAAATGTGGATTTTTCATCCAAAGTGAGAAAATAGAAGATAAAACGACTTCGTCTCACGGATCTCACGGATCCTTCCTCGAGGGATCCGTCCAAAGATAAAGGCTAGGATCCGTGGGTCGGTGATCCAGCAAAGACAAAATTTTCCTTTTGGAAACATTTTTGCCTAGTGTGTGCCTATATGCAAACTATTTGGAGTTGCGGTTATCTCGACTCCTAAGAAGAAAAGAAAAATAAACTAGAAATGAAAAAGCATACTATTATGTGAGATAACCCGAAAACACATACTTAGTACTTTGAGTACGTAATTCGGTGTTACCAATGCTCCTAATTCATTTTGGCTTAAATGAATGTACCGAAAACACATATTAGTTATGTGTCCCTTTAGCATTCAAAAGACATGAGATGCAATGAAAACGGGTTTTACGTTGTATTAACAATGAAAAAGCGATTTTTCCTAGACATGAGAAATTGCTTTTGTGAAATTGATACGGGAAGGAGTATCATTTTAGAAAGCATTTTGAAATACAAACTTTTTATCCTTTTGAAAGAAGGATGTGTAAGTAACTTGTACTTATCACTAGAACAAAAAGAGGATTTGGCCACACCGAATATGTGTGACAATATACATATAGTCACACATGATTTTTCTACCGTGTGTGACTAAAGGTCGTAGCGACCATAGGTACCCTATGGTCACGTGTTTGACTTTTTTAGTCTCTATTGCAAAAGAGTAACCAAACCGTAACATGTGTGACTAATTAGGTACAAATTTTGTTGGATTAATCCATATTAGTGACCATAAACAATGTATAGCCACACAAAGCATGTTTGTTTTGGGTATTTAGTCACATACAATTAAGCATAAAGTGGCAAAAGTGTTAATAAGTGTGACCATATGTTGTTTAAGGTGAAGAAATATGTCTTTTTGTGACTATTGATCATCCAATGGCCACTTGAATTTTATGTTTGTGTGGCCTTTTCTAACATTTAGTCACACAAAGCATGTTTGTTTTGGGTATTTAGTTACATACAATTAAGCATAAAGTGGCTAAAAGTGTTAATAAGTGTGACCATATGGTGTTTAAAGTGAAGAAAGGTGTCTTTTGTGTGACTATTGATCAACCAATGGCCACATGAATTTTATGTTTATGTGGCCTTTTCTAATATTTAGTCACACAAATCATGTTTGTTTTGGGTATTTAATCACATACAATTAACCATAAAGTGGCTAAAAGTGTTAATAAGTGTGACCATATGGTGTTTAAAGTGAAGAAATGTGTGTTTTGTGTGACTATTGATCACCCAATGGCCACTTGAATTTTATGTTTGTGTGGCCTTTTCTAACATTTAGTCACACAAAGCACGTTTCTTTTGGGTATTTAGTCACATCCAATTAATCATAAAGTGGCCAAAAGTGTTAATAAGTGTGACCATATGGTGTTTTAAGTGAAGAAATGTGTGTTTTGTGTGACTATTTCTCATCCAATGGCCAAATGAATTTTATGTTTGTGTGGTCTTTTCTAACATTTAGTCACACAAAGCATGTTTGTTTTGGGTATTTAGTAACATGCAATTAACCATAAAGTGGCTAAAAGTGTTAATAAGTGTGACCATATGGTGTTTAAAGTGAAGAAATGTGTGTTTTGTGTGACTATTGCTCATCCAATGGCCACTTGAATTTTATGTTTGTGTGGCCTTTTCTAACATTTAGTCACACAAAGCACATTTCTTTTGGGTATTTAGTCACATCCAATTAATCATAAAGTGGTCAAAAATGTTAATAAGTGTGACCATATGGTGTTTTAAGTGAAGAAATGTGTGTTTTGTGTGACTATTGCTCATCCAATGGCCACATGAATTTTATGTTTGTGTGGCCTTTTCTAACATTTATTCACACAAAGCATGTTTCTTTTGGGTATTTAGTCACATGCAATTAACCATAAAGTGGCTAAAAGTGTTAATAAGTGTGACCATATGATGTTTAAAGTGAAGAAATGTGTGTTTTGTGTGACTATTGATCATCCAATGGCCACTTGAATTTTATGTTTGTGTGGCCTTTTCTAACATTTAGTCACACAAAGCATGTTTGTTTTGGGTATTTAGTCACATACAATTAAGTATAAAGTGGCCAAAAGTGTTAATAAGTGTGACCATATGGTGTTTGAAGTGAAGAAATGTGTGTTTTGTGTGATTATTGATCATCCAATGGCCACATTAATTTTATGTTTGTGTGGCCTTTTCTAACATTTAGTCACTCAAAGCATGTTTGTTTTGGGTATTTAGTCACATACAAATTAAGTATAAAGTGGCCAAAAGTGTTAATAAGTGTGACCATATGGTGTTTTAAGTGAAGAAATGTGTGTTTTGTGTGACTATTGATCATCCAATGGCCACATGAATTTTATGTTTGTGTGGCCTTTTCTAACATTTAGTCACACAAGCATGTTTCTTTTTGGTATTTAGTCACATAGAAATTAAGCATAAAGTGGCCAAAAGTGTTAATAAGTGTGACCATATTGTGTTTTAAGTGAAGAAATGTGTGTTTTGTGTGACTATTGCTCATCCAATGGCCAAATTAATTTTATGTTTGTGTGGCCCTTTCTAACATTTAGTCACGCATCGAATTAAGCAAACTGTGACCAAAAAGTTATGAATCTTTTAGTCACATATAAGAAATCAATATATATCAAAACAAATTCTAATATATAAAAATATATTCAAAATATATTCAAATACAATTAAATTGGAATGTATATAAAATTGTAATGTCGTACATAATAAAATTCTCAATAATTTAACGACTTGACTCTTGATCTTCTTAGCTTCCTTTTGCATGGCATGACTAGAGACGTAGCGCTTCGTTTGTAATTTAGGTGCGATTCTGTTCTCACCAACTGCTTTTATGGTACTTGGTGGTGTTACAGAGGAAACAAAATCCGGTGTATCAAACATTGAATTAAATATGAAGAATGATATATGTAGGTTTATAAAACACATGCATCTATGTACTTTTTCATCGAAACCACTTGATCCTTTGGCCATGAATAAAAACAACCCATCGCATCCTTAACTGTTTTGAAACCGTTACTTCCTACATTCGGTATGCATCTTGCATCCACTAAAGATTTTTCAATAGACACTCTGTAGCAATCCTTTGGGAGTGGTTTGTTATGAAACATTTGTTTTCCATCGAGTTTTGTACACGCTACCCTCCACAATAATAGTTGATTTCTTTATGCCACGACCGCACTTAATTACCTAAAAGATAATTTGTTGCATGTATATATGTATCGAGAATTAATTAAACTAAAGAACATATGAAAATGTTTAAATACATACTTGTGGTAGTATCGTTAATGGAGACTCATTTTCTTGTGATTCGAAACTTGACGTGAAGAATCCTTTCGTTTTGATCTAGTCGATTTCTTAGATGCGACAGATTTAACAGCTTCCTATATATATAATACACGGTAAATAATACATGTATGTAGAATTCAAAATACCGGGGATGATTTATTACTTACACTTATTTCCATTTCCTTTTCCAAAGTTGCAAGTCCATTAGACTTCTCAATGCTCGCAACTTTCTCACGTCCAAAGAACACATGTTCCTAAGATCCTCATTAAGACTGCTATTTAAAAGATTAATGTTCACGGAGACACCGAAATATAAATTGTTTAAGAAGATCGCAGCAGATTTAAAAGGGTAAAAAAGATGGAATGTTACTTTCTTATGTCTTACTTCGCTTATGTCAATGGAGTTGAAGTTCGATCGCAATCGCCCTCTTTGTGCACCAATTGTTTCATCAAATCAGACACGCCTCTTTTTCTTGACGTTGGTGCCTCTCATTATCAAGTTCACTTTGAAGTAATACCACTCTTTCATCGATGCTTGTCTCGATTCGAGGCGATCAAAATACCTCTTGTAGGTTACTCCACCTCCCACCTCTCTCGCATATCCTCCCTTTTCCTTACCTAATACAACTGTCATGGCATCGGTGCCATGATCAAGCTTCAAGATTCCTTGTTTGATCTTGTCGTCCGTTTTTTCTCGCACACACAATATGGGAAATAGGTTATTTAATTCTACCAAGATTAACTTGTAGCTAAAAGTATTAACTAAAACACTACATGTATTAACTTATAACTACGCTTTAAGTAATACAAGAGCAATATTAACTAAAAGTATTAACTAAAACACTACCGTATTAACTTATAACTAACGGCTTTAAGTGTACAAGAGCAATATTAACTTATAACTAAACAAACATAATAATAAAATTTGCAATCAAACTTACAAATTTTTCTCCCACCGATCCGATATCATCATCGTGATATTCTCCGTCTTTTTCACCCTTCCTTTCAACCACGCGTACCACGCGGTGGTTCTTCATCTTTTCAATTTCTTTACTCGATCTTATAAACATCAAATACATACAAATGTAAGATAAACGAATATAAACGAAAGTATGATGCTATTAAATGAAAATGTGCAAATGTTTATCGTTACCATTTTTTCTATCACACGGGCGTATCCACCTCGTCCCATTGTATGATCATAAACAGACTTGAACGCGACACTTTAGCTTTTGTCGATCTCACCTTGCAACACAAAATCATACGGCGTTTAGATGTAGTAATGTCGATAGTATACAACTAATACATATGGCAACATATGAAAAGGTGAAAGATATTTGAACTTGAATAAAATGAATAATTAACACCTTGTATTCCTCATTGGTCGTGTAGTTTACAAAATTAACCCAATCTTTGGCTTTTATAATTGCACTATACTTTGCCGGACTTCATTTAGTTTTGAAAGGGTATTTTGGTTGGGCAATATGTAGTTTTGTATCAATTTCATTCGAAATTCCTTAGAAGTTGACCAATCCTTTTGTCTTACAGACATGACGGATCGATAACCAAATGAGTAAGTGTAGAACACTTACTCCAAAAAAAAATTTTGGCCAAAACGGGAATTGGGTAGATAATATATGAAATTCGTGAGAATTCCCCACTTAGAAATGAATATTGCCCTCAATATTCAAAGTACCGCGGTTATGCGAAACAAAGAACGTAAAAGGGAAATATTACGGCCATTATTTAGAAAGGTTTTTTTTTTTTTTTTTTTTTTTTTTTTTAAGATATATGTATATATATAACATGGGGCATCACCCCACACTTAGGTGGTAGAAAGGGGTAAGAAGACGTAAATATGGGTGAAAACCCATATTGTGCGTACATCTTGTTTTTGGTTTCCGAGTCGCTAGCTTGACTCGACCCAATTCATTGGTTCATGGGAAGCAAAGTGGAAGAAACAATCTCCATCGGACTTTCATTCAAGATGTTTGGACAAACATTTGAAGCACGTGAAAGTTCCACACCGATGAGATATAGAGAAAGACGGACCCGGCTCACAAATGATAAATGAAAATGCCGGGGTCAAAGATAGTGTCCTCACTCCGAAGGAGTGAAGAAGAGAGGAAGTCACATCATATGTGAGGAATGGAAGAAAGATGTTGATAACAATCAAGATCCATTCTTCATCCTCAAATGTAGACATATCGGGAGGAAGGGTGAGGGTAGTATCATCAATAAGCAAACTCTTATGATAGAGTACACCTTCCTCCAAGTCAATATCATCCTCAAGATCAAAATAGAAATGATCATATTCCGGAGGAGATATGTCATGAGAGAGTTCACCGGAGAACTCTTCATGAAGAGAATCATTGGAAAAAGCCTCAAGCTCGGGCTTGTCCAATGTAGAGTCACTATCCACAACAGGATAGGAGATGAAGTCGACTTAGCACAAAATGATTCGATCTTAGAAGCGAGGAGATTTATATTGAACAATTGTTCACGAAGTATCTCGTCCTCAATTTCGGATCATCGAATCTCTCACTTCCTCTAAGCTAACTAGCTCGGAAGGTAGCTCCTCGACATAATCGATGTCTCCATAGGATAAAGAATCGTCAAACAAGTACAATCGTTATCGAATCGGAGAACATCTCGACATGATCATATGGAATGTCAAGAGGAGGAGAAGAATCATCATTAAGAGGCTCATCACACATATTACGGAGATAACCTCGGACTCACTGGGTTGGAACAAGGCTCTCAACACTAGACGATTCCATTTCGGAATAGTGCTAGAAGGCTCGCCCCATTATGAGAGAGTCTTTGGAAGCAATAAAAGGTAAGATAGGTGTGATAGCAATAGACCGAGGGAGTTGAGAAATGATATCTTTCAAAGGAATAACACTCTCCTCGTCGTCCTCATAATATTCCCTCATTTGAATACTATCCTCATCATCATCGCCATCATATCGGATTCTTATGTTCATCTCAAGCTTACACACCATTCTTTTCATTTGTAGTTTCTTTCGAATGCGTATTTCTTCGAACTTTGTGGTTCGTAATCATTTAGATCTTGTGAAGGCTCGGAAGTCCGATGGTGATGGGATCTTGTGGGGTTGGAAATTGTCAAACCGGAGAATTGGAATTTTGAAAATTTTGATTCATCGGTTGACATTCAAAAGTCGATGAGGACCCCGCAATTCTCACAATGAGATAATCGAGAATAACTTTCACCAAAGTTCGATTGTAACATGGTTCGGCTCATAGACAAGCGGGACCCGTGGAGGACAATCAAAACCGTAATGAGAATCATTCCCACAAAACTCGCATGAGTAGGATTCGTATTGGGGTGTGGAGGTAGGTAGGAAAAATCGGTGTTTCATTTGAAATGGGATCCGGATTACCGACAAATTTGTTCTGAAACTCACATTGGTACATCGCCGACAATTTCCACTGTTAAATGGACCTCCACACTGAGAACATGTCAAATACCATGACATAAAGAATTAAACGGATAAGAGGAATAAGAGATGAAGAATTAAACGGTTATAGAGGATAAGGAATGGAGAATTAAGCAAGTTAGAGGGTAAAGGAAATGTAGAATCAAAAGATGCGAGAGGTAAAGATGGATATTTTGGATTTTTGAAAAATATGCAATAAAAACAAAGAATGAAAATATTTTTGGTGTTGTTAACACTTTAGGAAAAGTGTTAATGAACTTTGGATTTTGAAAACTTTACAAAATTTTTTTACAAAAGATGGAATATGTGCAAGAATGGGTCCGAAAAAGGTTTTAACACACGCTAAAGCCTCCCGTGTGGCGTAAAATTTGATCTCGTCCGAACCGTCAAGTCTAATCACACTTGGTGGCCACTTGTGAATGGCCAACCGTAATGGACTTAAAACAACTCGTAACCAAATACAATGAAGTCCTGGAGAATACAATGAATTCCCGGTCGTTTAGTCCACAGAGACTCAATGGTGTGCAAACACTTGATCGACGATAGAATGATCACTAAGGATAGTGATCGGAAAGGATTTTGATGGATAATTACACTATCGAAAAAGTTTATAAATTAAAGCGACTTAAATACAAATTAAGAAAATTAAAAAGATAAAATATATTAAATAAACTCTATCACTATATTTAAAATGATGAACGTTTAAAACTTAAAACTTAAAACTTACGTTTAAAAATAAAATTAAATAAAGCATACAAAATAAAAAGTGAAATCTAAGAAATAAAAGTCCTAAAAATATGAAAAATACATTTTACAATCCTAATGATAAAAGAAAAGTTTTAGAAAAGAAAATTATTTTTATAACTATTTAATTAATTATTATTAATTAAAACTAATTTTAACTATTAAGTAATAACTTAAAAGACAAGAAAATATGAAACAAGGCTAGAAAAATAAAATTAAGACTTGGAAAAGTCTAAAATAACAAACTAGAATTTTCAAAACTATTTTTGTAATTTTCTGAATATTTTTCTATTTTTTATGAATTTTAAACTATTAAAAACTAATTAAATTATTTAAAAATACAAATTTAACTAAGAAAAATATGGAAAAATACTTTTTTGGTTTTTATATTTATCTAAACTTAAGAAAATTGAAAAATTATTTTTTTGAACCTTTTCTTAATTATTTGTATTTAAAGCTAATTAAAATGCTTAAAACTAATTTAAATTAAGAAAAATAGCAAACAAGCTAGGAAAAATCTGAAAATTTCAGGAAAAGTCTAAAATAATATTAGGAAGCTAGGAAAATGGAAAAACATGGGGTTGTGTGCAAGATATTGAAACGATGAGGAAGTGCTTATTAAAATAAGCACTTTAATAAGCAAATGGAATCCAAACTGAACCAAGCGTATATGAAGCAATATTATGCAATAAGAACCAAAATGCAACAAATATTCACAAGCCTAAACCACAGAATCACAAGTTGCTAAAATTTGGCTATATGAAATATAAGCTAAAAAGCAATTTAAGGCTACTTTTGGACTTAAGCACAAGATTCAAGATAAGTGGAAATGAAAAGCAAGACATGGGATCTAAACTACACCGGTGGGAACATGCAAACCAAAATCAGACCTTGCCAAGCTCAATGAGCTTGTGGCAAGGCGCAAGATCTCAAAGCCTGCATGCAGCTTACAGTGCCTGCAGAGGCACTTAGCACCATATTGACAAGCTAGAATGAAGCTCAAGAAAAATTCACAAAATTAAACTAAAATGAGGATAAGAAAATAGACCAGTTGACTTTTTAAAATCACTAGTTTCATAGAAAATGACTCGAAATGAGTTCACTAAAATCTCCACGGCTTCGCTCAAACAGGTTTGCAATTTTGACTTTTGAAGGATTTGAAATGTTTGACTATTATGAACTTTGCAGCTGAATTTAAAGACTTATATTGATGTAACAAGGTGTAATGAGACTACCGCAAGATGTAATTATGAAATATGAACACAAAACAAGCTTTTGTTCTTGCAAAATTCCAACAGTTAACCTGTTAAGGACCAATGATATGGATTTTGACTTTTGGTGGTTACAAGCACAAAAGTAAGACAGTTACAAGCATGAAATGGCTTAACAAACATGAAACCACAGAAACCTACTGATAAACCTATAGCTCGATTAAAGCTCTTGAACCAAACACCATCGTTATTAAGCGATTAGCAACTAAAATGATCTAAACACTAAACCAACTTGCAATAAGGATCGACTAAGTTTATATAACCTAAATATAACTACTTACACAAGTTAAAACTACCAATGATCACGGTACATAAAATGCAAAATGGCTTGAAATGAAAATGAGCAAATCACTCACATGTGCCCGGTGATGTGCAATTTTAAAACCAAATCCAAAACCACTAAACTAAACCATTTCCAACCCAATTCCAAGTCGCATCACCCACATACCATCACCATTTCCACTTTTGGCCATTCTTTTGACTTTTGTTGACTATGAGACAAATTGGTTTGAAAATGCAATGTAAGCTTACCCACGACTATATAGAGCTTATATCGACTTATGTGAGCTTGGGAAGAAGCTATTTAGGGCTTGAATATATGAATTTGAAACCGAAATACTCAACATGACACAAAGCATGAACTTTACCCAAACTTTTGAAATTGATTCTTAAAAGCAGTTTACAAAGATGAAATAACTTAAGTTTATATTAAAGGAACAAAAGATTACGATTCTTGGCTAAATTAATACATTAATAGAAAAACGACATTAAAGAAAAATAAGATAAAACTAGCTACTCCCTATGCTTGCTTCTTTCCTCCCTTTTATATGCCCACAAGTCTTCTTTTCTCTCTCGCAAATCCCACCTTCATTTCGACCCTTGGATGATTTGGGTTGATTTTAGCCATTGATGGCTTTTGGCGGAAAAAGGGTTTTGACAGTGGAGGAATTGAGTGTTTGGGAAGGGAATGCAATTAATGAATCTTGGATGTGTTGAGGTAGGGACAAGGGTGTGGAAAGAGTGAGTGGGGGATGGGAAGCACGGTTTGAGGAAGCGGTGAAGGAGAAGACTTATTTGGCGCGTGTTTTGTTTGACCATGGGATGACCGGATATTAGACTTGGGGGTCAAAAGGCAAAGGGTCCAATTGGTTTGAACAAGGGTCCAAGGTTCGAGGTTCAAAAGGCTTAGGTAATAATCTGAGGACCATTATGTAATTTACGAAACTTTAAGGACCAAGGTGCCATTTTATCAAAGTTGCTCCAAGGGACTAAAAGTGACAAGCTCCAATAGTATAAGGACCAAACTTGACAATTTCCAAATTCCAAGGATTATTTTGACAATTTTCAAACTTGAGGGACCAAAGTTGTAATTTTGCAAATTTTAAACTTTGAAGGGTTTGTTTAACAACTTTTGAATCCCATGGACCTTAAATGACATTTTTCTTTATTTTGATATACGAGGACTATTTTTGACAACTTTTGAAACTTGGGGACTAAAGCGCCAATTATGCAAATTTGATCGTTTTCATCCGATTTTGATATTTTGCATTTAAAACACATAAAACACTGATTTGTGAAATATTTATCATTTTAAAGCATTTTTGAGTGTTTTCGGATGATTTTGATCTAGATAGTACAAAATGATGAGTATTTAGACACTCATCAATCCCCACACTAAGATATTGCTAGTCCCTAGCAATGATTTGAGAAAACTTAATGGATTTGAAAACTCTTTACCAAAAGCCATCACTACGGAGTAGCCAAATGTTTCAGTTCAAGTAAGAACCTTGGTACATCGATAACCAAATGATTTTGAGCAAATCATAAGTCAGAAACGGATTTGATTTGTCTTTACCGAGCCGTTTGCTCTGGACTAGCCAACTCTTAGATAAATTATCAATATTATCTTTGGTGAGTGATTACCAATTATGGATTTTCCATCGCCTTTACCACAAGCCATAATCTTGCGGGCTAGCCAACTCTTCACTTTTAGGATATGGTGAGTTGAGAACCATACAATTTTGGGCAAATTGCAAGCCGTAAACGGATTTGATATATCTTTACCAAGAGCCGTTTGCTCTGGATTAGCCAATCCTTTTGTCTTCTGAGACATGGCGGATCGATAACCAAATGAGTAAGTGTAGAACACTTACTCCAAAAAAAAATTTTGGCCAAAAACGGGGAATTGGGTAGATAATATATGAAATTCGTGAGAGTTCCCCCACACTTAGAAATGAATATTGCCCTCAATATTCAAAGTACCGGCGGTTATGCGAAACAAAGAACGAAAAGGGAAATATTACGGCCATTATTTAGAAAGGTTTTTTTTTTTTTTTTTTTTTTTTTTTTAAGATATATGTATATATATAACATGTGGGGCATCACCCCACACTTAGGTGGTAGAAAGGGGTAAGAAGGCGTAAATATGGGTGAAAACCCATATTGTGCGTCTCTTGTTTTTGGTTTCAGTCGCTAGCTTGACTCGACCCAATTCATTGGTTCATGGGAAGCAAAGTGGAAGAAACAATCTCCATCGGACTTTCATTCAAGATGTTTGGACAAACATTTGAAGCACGTGAAAGTTCCACACCGATGAGATATAGAGAAAAGACAGACCGGCTCACAAATGATAAATGAAAATGCCGGGTCAAAGATAGTGTCCTCACTCCCGAAGGAGTGAAGAAGAGAAGTCACATCATATGTGAGGAATGGAAGAAAGATGTTGATAACAATCAAGATCCATTCTTCATCCTCAAATGTAGACATATCGGGAGGAAGGGTGAGGGTAGTATCATCAATAAGCAAACTCTTATGATAGAGTACACCTTCCTCCAAGTCAATATCATCCTCAAGATCAAAATAGAAATGATCATATTCCGGAGGAGATATGTCATGAGAGAGTTCACCGGAGAACTCTTCATGAAGAGAATCATTGGAAAAAGCCTCAAGCTCGGGCTTGTCCAATGTAGAGTCACTATCCACAACGGGATAGGAGATGAAGTCGACTTAGCACAAAATGATTCGATCTTAGAAACGAGGAGATTTATATTGAACAATTGTTCACGAAGTATCTCGTCCTCAATTTCGGATCATCAAAATCTCTCACTTCCTCTAAGCTAACTAGCTCGAAGGTAGCTCCTCGACATAATCGATGTCTCCATAGGATAAAGAATCGTCAAGCGAGTACAATCGTTATCGAATCGGAGAACATCTCGACATGATCATATGGAATGTCAGAGGAGGAGAAGAATCATCATTAAGAGGCTCATCACACATATTACCGGAGATAACCTCGACTCACTGGGTTGGAACAAGGCTCTCAACACTAGACGATTCCATTTACGGAATAGTGCTAGAAGGCTCGTCCCCATTATGAGAGAGTCTTTGAAAGCAATAAAAGGTAAGATAGGTGTGATAGCAATAGGCGGGGAGTTGAGAAATGATATCTTTCAAAGGAATAACACTCTCTCGTCGTCCTCATAATATTCCCTCATTTGAATACTATCCTCATCATCATCGTCATCATATCAGTTCTTATGTTCATCTCTTTGAAGCTTACACACCATTCTTTTCATTTGTAGTTTCTTTCGAATGCGTATTTCTTGAACTTTGTGGTTCGTAATCATTTAGATCTTGTGAAGGCTCGAAGTCGATGGTGATGGGATCTTGTGGGGTTGGAAATTGTCAAACCGGAGAATTGGAATTTTGAAAATTTTGATTCATCGGTTGACATTCAAAAGTCGTATGAGGACCCCGCAATTCTCACAAGAGATAATTGGGAGAATAACTTTCACCAAAGTTCGATTGTAACATGGTTCGGCTCATAGACAAGCGGGACCCGTGGAGGACAATCAAAACCGTAATGAGAATCATTCCACAAAACTCGCATGAGTAGGATTCGTAGACAATGTGGAGGTAGGTAGGAAAAATCGGTGTTTCATTTGAAATGGGATCCGGATTACCGACAAATTTGTTTCAAACTCACATTGGTACATCGCCGACAATTTCCACCGTTAAATGGACCTCCACACGGGAACATGTCAAATACCATGACATAAAGAATTAAACGGATAAGAGGAATAAGAGATGAAGAATTAAGCGGTTATAGAGGATAAGGAATGGAGAATTAAACAGGTTGAGGGTAAAGGAAATGTAGAATCAAAAGATGCGAGAGGGTAAAGATGGATATTTTTGGATTTTTGAAAATATGCAATAAAAACAAAGAATGAAAATATTTTTGGTGTTGTTAACACTTTAGGAAAAGTGTTAATGAACTTTGGATTTTGAAAACTTTACAAAATTTTTTTACAAAAGATGGAATATGTGCAAGAATGGGTGCGAAAAGGTTTTAACACACGCTAAAGCCTCCGGCCCGGCGCTAAAATTTGATCTGGTACGAACCGTCAAGTCTAATCACAAGTGGCCACTGTGAATGGCCAACCGTAATGACTTAAACATTTCAGAACCAAATACAATGAAGTCTGGAGAATACAATGAATTCCGGTCGTTTAGTCCCAGGAGACTCAATGGTGTGCAAACACTTGATCGACGATAGAATGATCACTAAGGATAGTGATCGGAAAGGATTTTGATGGATAATTACACTCTTGAAAAAGTTTATAAATTAAAGCGACTTAAATACAAATTAAGAAAATTAAAAGATAAAATATATTAAATAAACTCTATCACTATATTTAAAATGATGAACGTTTAAAACTTAAAACTTAAAACTTACGTTTAAAAATAAAATTACGTAAGCGTACAAAATAAAAGTGAAATCTAAGAAATAAAAGTCCTAAAAATATGAAAATACATTTTACAATCCTAATGATAAAATAAAAGTTTTAGAAAAAGAAAATTATTTTTATAACTATTTAATTAATTATTATTAATTAAAACTAATTTTAACTATTAAGTAATAACTTAAAAGACAAGAAAATATGAAACAAGGCTAGAAAAATAAAATTAAGACTTGGAAAAGTCTAAAATAACAAACTAGAATTTTCAAAACTATTTTTGTAATTTTCGAATATTTTCTATTTTTATGAATTTTAAACCATTAAAAACTAATTAAATTATTTAAAATACAAATTTAACTAAGAAAATATGGAAAAATACTTTTTGGCTTTTTATATTTATCTAAACTTAATAAAATTGAAAATTATTTTTGAACCTTTTCTTAATTATTTGTATTTAAAGCTAATTAAAATGCTTAAAACTAATTTAAATTAAGAAAATAGCAAACAAGCTAGGAAAAATCTGAAAATTTCAGGAAAAGTCTAAAATAATATTAGGAAGCTAGGAAAATGGAAAACATGGGGTTGTGTGCAAGATATTGAATCGATGAGGAAGTGCTTATTAAAATAAGCACTTGAATAAGCAAATG